>CM076572.1:1115850003-1116275003 GCA_034641835.2 Pinus albicaulis
GGTGCAGCCGGCTAAAAGACCACACCGGTTTTTTTTTTTTTAATAACGCGGTGTGCCTTTCGGTACTGCGCCAGAAACGGTACGGATACCGTTAGCACAGGTTGCGGTGTAGCCTGTAAATTTCACTGGCAGCACCGCTTACCGGTGCAAGCCAAACGGCTTGGGCGCACCGCGCAACAATTTTTCTTTTCTTTTCTTTTAAATGGTTAATTTTAAGGTTATTTTAAATTCTAATCCGCTAAAAAGCTTAAATATGGAAAAATAAGAAAAATACATGTACATTTCGCTGCCCAGGAGGCATATTGGCTGTAGAATTTGCAAAAGAAAATTTGCCCATCGTTTTGCAAAATGCAAGTTGGAGATTGGTGGGCAATGCACAGTAGCAGTGCATGTAATGGGTGCAATGGGAGCACTGATGTCAGGGCGGCTCAGACAAGGATAAATTGCACCGGTGCTTGAGAGCTCTAGAGCATTGAGGAAAGTGAAAAATGCAGTTTTTTGGCCGTATTATTAAAAAAAAAAATATATATATATATATATATATATAATTTTATTTATTTATTTATTTTTAACCCTGTTCCAGTGCCGAGGTTTTATAGGCACACCGGTGTTGTGTCTTACGATCACACCAGGTGGTTTTTGTTTTGGCGCGGTGTTTTATGATGCATCAGTGGGGTTTCTTAATACCACATCGGGCGGTTTTTGTTTTGGCGCGGTATTTTATGATGCACCAGTGTGGAATAGTTGTAAAGCATTGGTGTTCTACAGTAATACGACGCACCGGGCGAGTGTGTACGGAGCGCACGGTGTCCAGTGTGCTAATGTTTTGTGCGTAAAGGTGCTTTCTATTGTCGAGCGCACTAGTGTGGTTTGGATGATAAGCGCATCGAGCGGAAAACATCCGCAAAACCCTCCGCCCGCCAACCTCCTCTAGCAACCTCCACTAGAAACAGATGTATGGGGTATTTTTATAAGAGGTTCCTCAAAAACATCCGTTAGAGGGTCTTTTCCTTGTAGTGAGAAGTTCATGTGCAAACTTTAAGTACGATGGCATAAAATGACAAGTATGAACAAGACAATTGAGAAGACATGAAAATTAAAAGCTATACAGTATAAACATGAAAGAAACAACTATAAACAAGATATACCAACATATACAAAACTAAACAATAAATCAAACATAATGTATAAGCTCGGGTTGTGGGGGCCCTCCACACCTTGACAAGCACATTGGTAGACTACCGACAATTGGGAATCCAAAGAGTTGCATATATTATATGAAATAAAGTTGAAGCAAAGCTTCAAAGTTGAAGTCTAAGTTCACCAAAATTTCTTCAATTTCTTGAAATTACAAACTTACTTAGCAAAGATCATTTGCTTGCTTTTATAGACAAAAATGAAACAAAAACCTAGAAAACCTCCTTTCTTAATATCATGCACTATCTTGGGATTATAAATAGATCAAATCGACCTTATGCTAGGTTCAAATTATGGAGAAAACCAATACAAATTAAATCCAAGCGAAAATACAAAACTACCCTACATTTTTGCTATTAGACTAGGCACGTTGATCATGCATATTAGGGTCAATTATGGTCAGGAAAATAGGTATTCATCCATCTTGTTAAACACACACATGGTGGGTGAGAATGTAAACACGCACAAAGGCAAAGACAAGCATTGATTGCCTTTCCATTAACCATAGATGTCTATTTATAGTACAATGGTGTGACTCTTGGATTCCACATTCCAAGGTCACTTGGACTCCTTTATGACTGTTCGGCTTCCACACCTACCCATAGAGGATTAGGTGTCCAACATTCCCCCCCTTAATCCGAAGGGATATGTGTGAGTCCAATAAGAGAGTTGTAATACAAATCTACAAAGTATGCATAGTAGCACTTAGGCTGAATCAAAACTCTGAAATGTTGGCATAAAGAGGTGGTTTAAGGATGACCACCAACACTGGAACACAACGCTTATTGTAGTTCTTGGAACTCTTCCAAATATGGCTAGAATTTGAGGGCTTCTGCTAGAGGAAGTGTCCCTCATATTTGAAGAGGGAGACCTTCAACCTAGAAGAAGGGAGGTCTACAACCTGTGATGGTTTAAGGATGACCACCTACTCTGGTATGCTTAATGCATTTCCTGAAACTCTACCAAAGCTAGCAAGAAGCTGAAGTCTTCCGCTAGAGGAAGTGCTTCGAATTCCTTGAAGAGGAAGAATATCAACCTTGCATAGATGGTTTAAGGTTGTCCACCGACCAAAGGAATGCTCATGGGCATCCGTGTCTCTGGCTACAACTCTGAATCTGGAATGACAGGTTGTGGCTAAGGCTCACTTGAACTGCTGTGTCTCTGGCTACAATTCTAAATCTGGAATGACAGATTATGGCTCAGGCTCGCTTGATGTGGCTTCGAAGCTTGTAGATGACCACCATTTCCCCCTGTCAGGTACAAGGTGAGATGATGGCGAAAAATAAACTGCAAGATTTTTCAATATTCGAGAACAAGTTCTAACATGCGACTTAAACA
This sequence comes from Pinus albicaulis, assembly GCA_034641835.2. NCBI lineage: Eukaryota > Viridiplantae > Streptophyta > Pinopsida > Pinales > Pinaceae > Pinus > Pinus albicaulis. The sequence goes on from CM076572.1 coordinate 1,115,852,539, forward strand.
TCTTCTTGGCTGTTGATGCCCATTGCCAAGAAGCGATCCATCCAAGATGAATCTTTGTTCTTGCAGGAGGCTTGTTTTTGAAGCATCTTTGTGAAGAATGGGTGTGGTGACCACAGTGCTTGCATGGGTGAAGATCGAAACAATGATCTTTCATATGAACAAACTCGATCACGGCGTTGGCATTTTTCAATCTGTTGTTGTCGTTGCTGTGGAAGAGGAGCAGGATCTGGAACAACTGAATGTGAACTGTCATGAAGAAATCTGGCGCTCTGAAATTTGATGGGCTTGGAGTAGTCTAGAATATGAAAGGACAACTCCTTCTCATATCCAAGACCAGTTTTGTGCTTGTTATGGACAAGCTCTTCCCAAGGTCTGATGATGGGCTTGGGAGGTGCATGTTGCATTTCTGCATCTTTTTGCACATCTGCTCTTGAAATGGGTACTGAATGTGGACCAACCTCAATTTTATATGCTTGCTGCTGATGGGAGTCCTTCTCAATTTTCTAAACAAAAATAGGTTCAGAATGATTACTCCGCTGTTGTAATTCTGCTTGCTGAAGCTGAGATTCAAGCTGCAAAAAATTCAATCTTTTCTTGTGCATTATGTAGATAGCTCTCAATGTCAAAAATAGTATCTTTGTTGATGTTTTCCATCCCATCAATAATGGAATGTATTAAAGGATTCAACAATTCTATTGTATCATCAATCCCAACCATCTCTTCTTCTTCCCCCCCCCCCCCCTTTTTTTAAACTATTCAACCTATACCATCCATCCCTAATAAAAACTTCAACACATTAGTCAAAGAAGGTGCCAACATACACAGTCTTCAGAAATGATTTAATGCACCTTATACCATACATTTCTCTACAAAAGAAACTCAGTTAAAAAAAATTCAACTGACTAACAACCCTCTCAAAACTCAAGTATAAACTGACACAAAATTTTAATCAATTCTTATGAAATGAATCATCTTATCAAAGTCTCCAAAACAAACCCCAACCATTCAACTCTCCAACTCCAATGTTTGATGGCACCCTTCAACGCTTCACATCCAACTTATATAAATCAGAATCAATGCAAAGTTTAAACTTTGATTATGTCAGCCAAATTTGATGTATACATATAAAAGCTCTGTCCTTCAAATATACTAATTCCTCTCAAGGTTATTGCAGCATCCTCAAGCTTCCCAAGCACATTGAGTTCATGCACTGGCTTGAAATTCTTCATTTAAAAAGCTGTTTAATATAGGACTGGATCTTTTGGCTTCAGAACCTCATGGAGTAGCCGCAAGAGAGAAAGATTCGGATTCTTTGTGACTCTTTGTGAATGCCAAAGCAAGGTGTTGAGGAGGTAAATCCCCTCTGCGGACAGAGGCGATCCCTACTAGCCCAGCAGGGGTCTAGCAACAAACAAACAATGCTATGACGCAAGCTCCTAGTTACGAATGAAAGACTTGGGATAAGAGCCTACCTGGATTCCAACGCTAGATCCGAAGAAGAGATGTCCCCGTCCTTCAGCCCTGGCAGATCACAATCCTTCCACGATCTCCGTGGATGAACACCTGCACACAGAAGAAACGAATAGATACATGCATAGGAACCAGCATACGTAACTAAACATCGGTCAGAAAAGATATTACTCGCATTAACATGATAGAAAAAGGAGTGGAACCATAATCATAGTCATCTATTAAAGTGATAAACGAATAGAAGTTACAACCAAGTTCTGACGTCGCAGCTTCCTTCGAACGGGTCTCCGGTTGTCCACGTCTCGCAAAGCTCGCCAAGGAAAGGAAACCTCTCCAGAGTCTCGTAACAATGGTCTCCTCGCTTGAATGGGCCTTAAGGGAAAGAAGGGATTCTTTACAGCACAAAGGCACTTGGGAATAGGGAGATGCAAAGCTTCAGTACTTCAAGACTAGCTTGCCATGGATCTGAGCAAGCTTTTATAGATGGGGAAGGAGGGAGTTGGGATCCCTATTATTATGGGATTTGCCCTATCAACAAGGAAGGTTCCATAGAAGGTGGCAAAACCACTTCCCTTCCATAGAACTCCCGCAGCCAAACCTCCCAACTCAAGATAGGCAATGGTTGTGAGTTTGTTTGAACTCAACTTCCGCCATCCATATTTAAAAAACAGTCCCTAAAATGGGTGGCGCGACTGCTGCTCTATGACAGAGCGCCAAGTGGCGCGACCTCTTTACAGGATTTCCCTGATTGGCGCGAGCACTGAACTGCCTACCCGCGCCAATGCAAAAAGAGCTGTTTTTCATGGATTTTGCAAGGAGATGTCTCAAGGGGAAATGAAGCTCATACTCAGAGGGATGCATTGATGATGTTTTCAAGGCATGATAGTGTTCACATGTCACATAATGGGTCCTCCATTGTGCGGGATGGGGAATGGTAGGGACGGTGACAAATTACTGTGTAACAGATGCCCCCTAAAGCATGAGGCCCGAGAGAGAGAGGGGTGAAATGCTTTACGAGAACATGTCCAACTAAAAGGCCCGCCGTCGGAAAACCTGCACAGAAAGATACAACTGATATCTCAAGTACATGATGTATATATATGGTATGGACGCAGCCATCCGAACAGAGTATGCTATAATCCGGATCTAGGGTATGGGCGCAGCCATCCAACTAAGATCAAACAAATAGACTCAGGTATGGTCGCAGCCATCCAATTATTGAGTCACGTACATAATGACAATAATCCACAATCGCAGCCTGGATTACAACAGACACAATCCAGGGTCTTGCGCTCCATCTCGACCCAAACAAGTACAAGTTCTAGCATGTGAATGTGTGAGCTGATGTCGAACATGCAAGAACATCGTCTGATTACCAGCCAATGATGAAAGCTGTTAACAGACGCGAGAGAAACCACCAATAATGACAATGGTCCCCAAGGTACTACAGGTACAATCTACGGCGTGTGAACAAATGAGTTGACGTCGAACACCCGCAGAATCATTCGATCGGAAGTCAATGATGTAAACTTCACGTCGAATGCGACGAACCTGCCATTGAGTCATGCAGGGTCCAAGGTACCATCAGGAGTCTCTAGACCAACTTCCCGGATAATGAGTTGAAGTCGACAGGAAGTGACCTTGATCGAAGGTGGGCCATAATGATTCCCACATCATCGACACGAGACAGAGGAACATAATGTTTTGTTGTGAATCAGGATCATATGAGAAATAGAGGAAGGTTGATATTCGCAGAGGCCAACTTCTCTTGAACATATAAACGGCACGGCAATGGACTTGGCAGTATTTGACATCAACAGATCAAAGGTCATGGCGACGAGGCAGTGAACAGATGAGAGGTCAAAAGAGATTACCCAAAACCATGGAAGCAAAGTGAAACAACGAGATGAGATGTCCCCAACCCGACACGAATGCAGACAAGTGCCATGTTCAAGAGCGACATACTGCCGACGATAACGACAATGGTTCCATTTTTCCCCCACCATTTCTGGCGAGTACCCCAATTATTTTTGATAACAAGCTTGAAGGGGATAGCATATGCTTGTGATATAAGTCCGCCCTTCGGGCGAATCCATCCTAGTGCATTTAACGAGTCCTAGGAAGGAGAAACTCGGAGAACGTCATTTCGATGAAATCCAATGTCATCAGGGTTTAACGAGTCTGACAAAGGAAGAACTCGGCGTCTTTTCATGTTTAGAGAGTTTGAAAAGACAGCGGAAAAGAAAACTCCACAGGTCCCTTTTCGTAAATATTTCCCCAGATCCGAAAAGGTAGAAAACAATATCCGGGAAAACCTCCTAGTCGCGATAGGCTAGGGTATTCCTTTTTCGTAATCAATCCATCCCAGCCCGAAAAAGGGTTAAACTTATACCGGGTGAATGTCGATTCGTGTCCATTTTAACGAGATCGAAACGACAAGGGCCTCGGCAATCTTTTCATATTTAGAGAGTCAGAAAAGAGCTGAAAGATGACTCCAGAGTGACTTTTTCGTGTATTTACCGAGTCCGAAAAAGTATAAAATACAACTCGTTTCCACCATTTAAGTCGCAAAAACCTGTCACTGCACATACCCAACAAGCGTAAAATCCATTTTCGACATAATACATGCAAATATTTGACAAGAAATAACTTTTAAAACTCATTTTAACGTTGAAAAGTTATAAATATGTCCAATGGTAAAAATGAAATTACTTTTTACTATTTACCTTGTGGAGAGCAACAGTGGTCCATTTGGAGCAGAATCTTCTGACGGCGATTGCGACCAATCCAGGCAACCATTCAGCGTCTCGTCTGTGACAGGTAAGAGGCGCTCCTTTTCTTTTTCTTTCCATGCATTTTTTAATGATTTCCCCTTAGAAATCAGCTCTGTAAGGGCACCTTTGAAATTTTAGGGCCGGGCTAAGTGGCGCGGGTATCGGGCACGGACCCGCGCCACTGAGCTCTTTTCACCAAAGGGCCCGTGCCACATGGCACGACTGTCAGCAAAACAGTCGCGCCAGCGGCGGAACCCAAATTTTCGCCTAAAATCCCACTACTTATGCCAAATTTCTTGAATTTTGAGGCTCACAGAAGATCTAATTAAGGGCTTTGAACCATGTGAATGCAGATAAACAGTCAGAATGGCAATTGAATGGAAGGAACGGGAACACGGAGATGAGGACGAAGAGGCCATGCAAAGCCAGGATTGCATGAATGCTCTAAGGGACTGTGGCTTAAAAAAGTTCTTCCTCACGCCATGCTTACGAGCTCAGCCTGAGCTCCTCCAATATCTGATCAACCTCTGGGATGAAAATGACCAAGTATTCAGAATACGAGACCAGGTGCTGGAATTGGAGGTCACCGACATTTATTTCGTTACTGGATTATCCCGCAGGGGTCCAATCCCTGTACTGACTGGGAGCAGACCATCAGGGGAAAAGATGGAAGAAGTAATGGCGCGGGTGTGCCATGGGGCACAAACAGGAACAGGGAGTAAGAAGGTATACATCTCAACCATCCCTGATCTAGCACTGAGAGTTGTACTCCACACCATTACGCGGGCTGCCGGATCGCAGGCACCACACGAGGCTACAAAGACTCAACTCTTACTGGCCTCAGAATGCATGGGTCCCCGACTGTATGATTGGGCAACAGCTGTCACGATCAACATGAAAAGGCAGCTCACAAAGTGCAAAAAGGGCAAACTGAAGCAGTTTGGGTATGGTTCCATCTTGGTATCGTTCATTCTGGAACGCATACCAACCTTCCAGGGCCAAGAGGCCCCTGTGGCGAGTCCAGCACCACGAGAGCCGAGAATGGCTCGCTGGGCAGCACTGATGCCCAGATCTGGAGGCGGGCAACAGATGTCCTGGAAGCCCGAGTTCTTCAGGTGGTTACGGCGCCAACTGATCGTTGTGGAAGATTGGCCCTATGCGGGAACTGACTTTACAGGGGACCCGGATCTCCCGCTACCAGAAGGAGACCACTGGGACGAAGAGCTGGGTAAGACCTCATATTTTGATTTTATGTTTATATGTTTTTTTTTTGTTAATACACAGTTGTCTTAACACAATTATATATGCATGCAGATGTAGGACCTGAGAGACCAGCCGGGATGTCTCCTATCTTCCGGAGGACACAACTCGCCCCCGAGATCCAGGGGGAAGGTACCGGAGGAGAGGCACTGGTTCAGAACCTTGAGGGGATTGTCCATGGGATCCCAGACTATGCCCGACTGTCAGATGTACCGATGGAGTACCAGCGCCATACGGTGGGAGTCCCAAACCGGCTCCACCGAATCCTAAGGCGGCTAGTGCGTGCAGTAACGTGCTATCATGAGCACCATGCTAATTAGTCTCTAGGATTTAGCCACACCTATTTTTTGAGAGACACAGTGTCTCCGGATGTATTAAGACACTTATGTATATTTTTTGAGTTTTATGTGACACACTTCTATGTAAACATTTCGATATCTATATATATGCATATCTATTTCTGGATGAGTCTTCTTTACATGTGATGATGATTTATAAATTGCGCAAATGTCTATCTAACACCAAATTTGCTACTGCATCCGTTAATGTATTCAAATGCCTGGGTATATGATGATATGTAATATATTCAAAATTCCTTTCCAGTAATCGAATACGCAAATACAGTCGTAAAATGGACGGGTTTCTTACCGAATAGTGCCCGTTCAGCTGCAACACTACAAGCTGTGAATCTAGGTACACGAGCAATTCACGGATACCAAGGTTTACTGCCTCGGTTAATAACTCCAACACGGCGCTATATTCCGCGATATTGTTCGTGGTACATCCTAAACAAACACCTTGCAGGTCGATCAACTCACCAGCAGGATCGTAGATTACCCAGGCTGCAGAAGACAGATTCCTGGTACTGCGGGAGGCACCGTCCGCGAAACCAACAAATGGATGAATAGACATCTGCACAACCAGGAAGACCCGATCAGCAGAAATATGTTTACAAAGCACACCACACCATGCACACAAATGACAATCACACACCTATGTACACACACCACACCAAGAAATCATTTCAGGCGTAGTACTTCTTAAGGTACAACCCATTTCTGGGCTGCGCCAATGGAACTCCTTCGTAGTCTATAAGCTCGTAGGCCCCATTTTTTAAAACACGTTTTACCATATAAGGCCCGTGCCACATGGGCTGGAGCTTCCCGGCACCAAGCTTGTCATGTGCCTGATCGTATAAGAGGACTAGGTCTCCTTCGATGAAAGAACGGGGAGAAACAGATTGATCAAAATGAGATTTGACCCTTTCTTTTGTGCTTCGATGATCAGCAAATGGATTTCATCTGTTTCATCCAACTCTACCGAGATACGAAGACGCTCTTCCCTCGTGAGAAGTATCCCAGGCAGCCTGGCGCCAATCCTTAAGCGACACGCATTCAACCTACAAAGTAGCTTCCGACCGTACACCGCCTGAGTTCAGGAATCCCACAGACCCTTAAAGCAGAAGGTTCAGACGCCTGCAGAGGGCTTGCAGAACATTGGAGATGCCAACTGGATTTATGAATCCCAACTGTTCGTTGAAGCATAGTGACCAAAACCTTGTTCACCGCTTCAACCTGACCGTTCGCTTGAGGGTAGTATGGCGTTGAGCTGTCGTGACGCAGGCCCAACGCAGCTGTCAGCTCCGCCATCATGTAATCATGGAAATGGGTACCGTGATCAGTGACGATAGCTTGAGGAACTCCGAATCGTGCAATAACATGGTTGAATAAAAATGAAGCAGCCGTTCTTCCGTCAGCAGCAAGTGTAGGCATCGCCTCGGCCCACTTAGTGAAGTAGTCGACGGCGACAATGATATACGCATGCCCCCCGGCCGAGTGAGGGTTACACGTCATAAAATCTACGCCCCATTTCACGAAAGGGCCGATGGTAATAACGGGATGCAAAGGCAACGGCGGCGCGCGCATCTTGCGCTGAAAAATCTGGCACGGATGGCATTTTCGGACTGCAGTGATACAATCCTTGAATATAGAAGGCCAGAAGTAACCTGCCCTCAGAATCTTTTGGGCAGTGGCATATCTGGACATGTGTCCACCACAGGCGCCACTGTGGCAGTCATTCAAGACTTTCTCAACCTCGTCCAAGGTAAGGCATCGTCGGAGCACCGAATCTACTCCAATACGATATAGGGTATCTCCCACTATGCGGTAGGGTTGGGACTGGTGCCAAATCCGACGGCGTGCAGCTTTATCCAACTCAGACCGGAATGTCGCGGTCTGAAGATACACTATGATGTCCCCGTACCAAGGATCACGAGTATCGATAAGAAACAACGTTTCGTCCGGAATATGATCTTCAGAGTGTTCAGGAAGAGAGTCCGTAGGGAGAGAACAAATCAAATCCGCGAAGACCAGTGATTTAGTTGACTTGGCAGTGGTGAACTCCAAATCAAACTCCTGCAGGATGACGATCCATTTGGAGTACTTGCCCCCCAGCAATTGTCTAGCAAGAATATATGTCATGGGGTTGCAGTCTGAAACCACCGTTATCGTGCGCAAAAGGATGTAATGGCGAAAGCGCTGTACAGCGTGTACGGCTGCTAAGGCCAACTTCTCAACATGTGCGTAACGCGTTTCCGGGTCGAGAAGGTTCCGAGAAAGGTAATAAACAACATGTTCATCACCGTTCTCGTCATCCTGCACCAAGACCATGGCGATGGTGCTTAATGCGGCGGCTAGATACAACGTAAAGTCGCGGTGGTAGTCCGGAGGACGAAGCAACGGAGCATTGACTAGCAATGTCTTCAGTTTCTCAAAGGATTCTTGAGCGATTTCGTCCCAATGAAAGGGAACATTCTGCTTTAACAAACGAGTGAATCCTTTGGCCACCTCGGCGTAATTCGGGATGAAGCGCCTAAGAAAATTCGCTTTCCCTTGCAGACTCTGCAACTGATAAAGGGAGGAGGGTGACGGGAGATCTATAATGGCCTCAACCTTCAGAGGGTCGAGGCGAATTCCGTCTTTCGAGACTATAAAGCCTAAAAGACGGCCAGAGTCGACGCAGAAGACGCACTTATGAGGATTCAGCCTAATATTGTAGCGTCTGCAACGAAGAAATATCTGGCGAAGATGTTCCGGATGATCCTCTCGCCTACCCGAATGGGCAGGCAAGTCGTCCAGATAAGGCTGGACAATATGGCGAATATCATGAAAAGCATATGACATGGCACGTTGAAACGTGGCGCCAGCGTTCTTTAAGCCGAACGGGAGTTTTTTATATGCAAAAGTGCCCCACGGACAGATGAATTTGGTCTTATGTTGATCCTCAGGTGCAATGTTAATCTGGTTGTAACCTGAGAAACCGTCCATTAAGGAATAGATCTCACTCCCGGCGCAATCGTCGATAATCTGATCGATAAACGGAGTGGGATAATTATCCTTAGGACAGGCGCGATTTATATCGCGATAATCTACACAGACTCGAATGGTACCCTGCTTTTTATCGACAGGGACGATATTGGACACCCATTCTGTAAGGGGGATAGGATAAATAAACCCCGCGTTCAGAAGTTTTTCAACCTCTGCCTTGATAGCGGCGGCTTTTCGAGGATGCATGGGACGCAAGCGTTGGCGCACGGGTTTCGCACCTGGATAGGTTGGAATCTCGTGCACGACAATACTAGGATCAATTCCCGGCATTTCCTCGTAGGACCATGCAAAAACATCTCTGAACTCTTTGAAAAGTTCCGTATAGACCTGGATCTCTTCGGGAGAACAGGTCACACCCACATGAATGTTCTCAACAATCCCTGGTTTAACAGAGATGTTGATAGGAATCGTTTGAGTAATGTTACTCAGATTGCCTTCCGAAAATACCTCATGCGTCAAGATCGGTGTTTGAAGAGGAGGGGAAGGAACCTGAGTAGCATAGCGCTCTAGACAATCCGTCATTGCCCCCAAGCTAGGCATAAACGAGGAACGATGATGCCCATCGCCCCAGGGTAGCTCCTCTAGAGACATAGTTTCAATGATAGCCTCATCTGAGGGAAAAATCTCTCTAAGAGGATCAGGCGAATCAGCCTGACCGAGCCAGGGGGATTGTGAGTAGACGTCAAGAGCCATGCTCATCGGAGCATGCTGAGGAGGTGGAGGGTCCGATGCAGCCACAATCTCACAGTAGCTGATCTCTACTGGCGTTAAAGGCATGGACTCTCCAAACTCATATACCTGCTCAGGTGTAGGAATCAGCCAGGGGTCATCAGTCCTGGACAACATGTTGACTTGAGCGGTATTCGGTGGCGGCGCAGGGAAAATACTCATGAGGACTGGGTCTTTGAAAAGACCAGGTCCTATGCTGTCTGGGGGATTCGGAATTTGATCCACATACGGCACGTTGTTCTCGGAGCTAGAGGTAAAAAATGACAACTGGTCTACCGTGACAATCTTGCCCTCGTGAGGGAACTTGATGAATCGAAAGACGGTAGACGGCACACAGAGCATGGCATGGGTCCAGCTGCGGCCAAGAAGTATATTGTAGTTGAGTTTAGCGTCAACCACTTCTACTTCCACGTTGACAGTTTTTCCCTATAATGTAATCGCCAGACTCTCGAGAACTCCCAGGGGTTTAGATTCCCGGCCATCAAATGCCTCAAGGGCATTGGGAGATGACGATAAGGTTGGAGAGCCGATGGCTTTCCAACAAGCGGAGGACATAACACAAGTAGATGCACCCTCATCTACGACGGCTCTGTGAACGTTCAGACCGTTAATCCCGACTCGAATAACCAAAGCGATTTGATGTGGAAGCCGGGGAGTAAAATTCTCCAGATCAAAGGTGAGAAGGCTCGAGTCGGCGGGATCAATACCACCGATGGCAGACAATAAAGCCTTCCGTTGTGAAGGACAACTTTGAAGAACCTCAAGTGCAGACATGGCACATGGCGCCTGTGCCAGATCCTCAACGATGCTATAATGTTGAGCGGCACGAGCATTTGGATTATAAGAGGATCTCCGAAGAACACCCTTGGGAGGTGGCTTCACAACGGATTCGAGAGTCGGCTTCTCAATTTCCAATGAACTAGAAGCAGATGCGGGAGGCGGTCCATCCGCCACTGCCTTCCCGGGTGCCTGCTGCTGATTATTGTAATCCTTAGACCTCGTAGCGATAGTGATAGGTGCATTAGTCTTCATCATGAAAACTTGAGACCCAAACGGTACAGATGATGAACCTTGTTCGACCATCTGGGTCTGCTGAGATGGAAATGGCTCTTTTAAAACAGCCGGAGTTCCCTTTGAGCCTTTAAGAAGTCGACTGACTTCGGATCGTCTTGGACAATCCTTAGTGTAATGGTCACCTTCACAGATGAGGCAAGGAAATTTCGGCTTACGTTGTGAGCCATCCTCAGATCGAGATTTAGATTCCGGTTTTGGGGCATCAGATTTTGATTTGCCTTTGCCCTTCTTCTTCCCCTTGGAGGACTTGTCCGCAGGATTGGCCTGAACGGCATTTACCTCCGCGGTTTTACCAGAATCAGATGAGGCGAGATTAGTAGAGGTATTGTTGGAAGAATTAGCCTTCTGCTTCCCATTCGAAGACTTCTTCGAATTTTGAGAAACGGAACCAATGACACCATCCACCGTAGGGGTGGGCGGGGCCTTTTTGGCTCCGGGCCGTGGTGCATCAGGCAGGATGTCATAAAGCGTGCCAGATTGTGAATAAACAAGATCCAAGTACTGGGCACGCGCGATAGCTTGTTCCTCCCTCACACACGCTCCCATCGCGATATCCTGAGCGATTTTATTCACAAAGGAGGTGGTGAACCAGTGAGTCAAAATCTGATCGGGTATGTGAAACTTAATCAGTCGACGACGGCGCCGCCACTCATGGATGTGATCCGAGATGTGAGTGGCCGAGTCCTGCTTCAGGGAAGACAGGAGGTGCGTCCCAGTCTCATACCGGACTGGTAACTGGAAATGCGTGAGGAAAGCCATAGCTAACGAGTTGAAATCCTGAAAAATACCACGGGATAGTTCTATGTACCACTTAGTAGCAGCTCCTGTTAACGTACGCTGGAAAAGACGCAAACGAACCGAATCGTCAGTCCAAGAGTTAGACGAGCACCAGAGGGGATACGTCATCACATGCGCCTGGGGGTCTTCTCCAGATTTGCCCTCAAACTTGGGACAGTCTCCTGGTATCTTGGTCGGAACCGGGGGCCAATATGGATTATGGGCAATCGGATCATTGGTCAACTTCGAAACGTCCGGTAGATCCAAGGTAGCCAGGAACGGCAATGGAGGGTTAATTCCCATGCCAGTCCCAGAATAAGGTCCGGTACCCATGCTCCACGATGGTTGTGAATATCCCTGCCCCCATGGGTTCTGTCCCATAGGATTCTGACCGTGAGGGGCATAATTCGTATAGCCAGACTGATTTGGTTGCTAGTAACCATTGTGTGGGGCCTGATAACCAGGGTTCGGGCCCTGATTAGGCGTCTGCCCCGTATAAGCAGCGTTTGGATTTGGCTGCTGAGCATAGTTAGAACCGGGTGGAGGAGGATGATACTGAGAGCCTCCAGAGTGGTTATAGTTCGGTTGAGATTGACCATGAGAATAATAACCACTCTGAGGATGAGTAGACTGCTGATAAGTGGAACCCTGCGGAGCCTGGTACGTAGGGCGCAGCTGTTGATTTGGCTGCGGCATTGAGTGAGCAGGCTGCTGAGCAGAGTGAATGGAATGAGAGGGCTGCCCTGAATGAACAGGTTGACCCGAGTGAGGGGGCGGCCCTGAATGAATAGGTTGGCCCGAATGAGGGGGCGGCCCTGAATGAACAGGTTGGCCCGGATAGACAGGCGGCGCTGGTTGCGCAGGCTGACCTGGTTGTAAGTGAGCCCCATGTTGCACCGAATAAGCCGGTTGGCCTGGAGGCGGGACACTAGGTTGTACCGGATGACCCGGTTGGCCTGGTGGTGGAACAGGACCAGGTGCTTGCTGGAAACCAGTTTGACCTGAAGCAGAACCATAAAGTGGTCCTGGCTGATACGCAACGTTAGAGACAATAGGATATTGCGGTTGCATCGGTAAAGAAGGCCGGATTTTCCCCCCAGGTCCATAGGCCGGTCCCTGTTGATACCCCGGCTGAGGCTGAGCAGGTTGACCAGCAGGGTTATAATATGGTCCTTGCGGGTTATAGAATGGCCCTTGCTGGCCCGCAGAGTAGCCTTGAATGGGCTGTCCCTGTGGGTCGTACTGATAGCCAGGTTGTCCTGCAGGTTGACCTTGGAAAGGTTGTGCCTGCAAGTTCTGAGCCTGGTTGTACGGTAAACCTTGAACATAAAGATAGGCCTCAGGAGCAGGGAGACGCAAAATGTCCCCATGCTCGTCAAGCTGACCCGAAAAACCATACACGGGAGTGCCGTCTTGTGCATAGTGCGAGAAGAAAGATCGGTACGGATCCTGGGGGAGCTGTCCAGCTCCGGCGTTCGGCTGCTGTAAAAACAACCGATACTCCTCCGGAGAGATATTCTCCGGTATAACAGTAGCTAGATAAATGTCCTCTGGAGTTGGCCCAGATCTAGAAGCAGATGCTGAGGCAACAACAGAAGAGGCAGCCACACAAACAGTGGGTCGCACGGGAACAGAAGTGACGGGCGTCGAAGGAGACACCCCGGGTGTAGTGGCAGCTGGCCTCGAAGCAGGAGATGATATTCCCATAGAGGCGGCAGCTGAAATAATCTGACCCAGAGATCTGTATCCCTGTGGCAAAGAAGGACCAGCTGACGATGTGGTAGCCAGCTCAGACTCGTCTCCCTCGAACAATCTACGAGGGATGCGCTGATAGTCATCAGACCCGGGAATTTCCTCACCAGAATCACTCATGGTTGATCCCGCCGCTAAATCACGCAGAAGACGGCGAGGACTAGGAGGAAAAACAGCAGCAATAAACGGTGAACCCGATGTAAGAGAAAGGAAATCAGCTCCTAATCTCAATTCAGACACAGGGTCCGAAAAGGGCCAGTTGAACTCAACTGGTTCTCCAAAGGGTTGTTCGGCGAGGACCGGTCCCCCGTCAGGGAACTCGGAGACAACAGGCTGCTGTGGTTCAACAGAAGGCTCAGAAGCCTCTGAAGAATCGTCCGTGTAAGGACTACCAGTAGACGAAACCGAGGGTTCCGCCACCATGACAAAAGACTAGAAGAAGAGAGCACACACACACACGGGCTGAAAGCGAATTAAGACACACGATCAAACAGTCACAAGCAATATCTAAACGGGTGTGTTATCGTGGGAGATTGATTTTACCACATTGGAAAATAAACAAATTCTACCGTTTCATGATTTAAGAGTCGAGAAACGATAAAAAGATGACTCTATCTCTTTCAGAGTTGACACAAGCGTGAAAGGACAAGCGCTTGACGGTCTTTTCAAGTTTAGGGAGTCAGAAAAGACCAAATGACTGCTCAGGAAAAACTAGGCACAAAGGGTGTACCAAATATCCGTGAACCGCAATATACACCTTGGTTTCAATAATGAAACAGAAATCGACCAAGGACTTTCCGTACGTGCAGGTAGTCTCCCCGAATGCTGTGTTCGGTGTATCACGGGTATAGGGCGGCAGACTCGGCTTCCTGTGGATAAAGGATTGAAAACCTATAGGGGTCTCCCTTTATATACGCGACGGTCCGGGGAGCGCAAGTCCGTGCTAGTGCTGTCTAAAGCCAACAGGCGAACGACAGCTGCTAGGTTTAACGACGCCGGAACACGTCTCTAGCCTAGACCTTCTAAATATGTTGCGTTAAGTTCCAATGTTGCCTTAGGTTAATTGAATAAATTTTACAGTTGATCTTCAATTAAGTTTCAATTTCCAGGCCCTATCGTATGTAGTGTCTCCTAAATGCAAGCTTATATGCCACGATGCAACATTTCGTTCGATGAAAACTAGTTAAATGAGAGTTGAGAGCTTTTATACAAACGAAATGCACGGAATACAAACAAGAACGTCTCTAATGCAACTAATGCAATTGCACACTTTTCATCCAAACACTAATCACTAGCAATATGGAAAAGATCACAATTTGCACTAATTTAACAAAAGCAAAAGAGATTATTTTTTGATTTTCAATGTTTAATGGCTAATGTGCACTGAAAACAAAAGGAGCAATTTGAGAAATGATATCTAAGAGAGCGAAGAAAACAACATTCACTCAACGAAGTAAGCAACCAAATCTCTAAATCGACCCAAAGTCCCTCAAAGCAAAGAAAGACTCGAAAACTCCCAATGGACCGTGTGATCTAGGTCCAAAGCAAGGGCAAACGAATTCTGAATGAAAGAATGAACAATCACTCAAAAGACGCAGCAAAACAACCAAAGACCGTTAAGAGAGCGTGGAGAATCAATCAACAAGTTGACAGGACAATCAAGACACCAAAACTCCCAAGGAGGGCTCGATTCACTATGCCACTAGATGCCCTAAGGCTCAAATCGTGAAATCGATAGACAGAGGCAAACAACCAAAGGATAGCGGTGAATTCCAGTCAAACAAGACTCCAACACACTCAGACAATCAGGAAATCAAGAAGAAAAGTACTGGTCAAGCTCAGAAAGCCAAAAAAATGAAGAAACTCAAAAAAGTCACAGGGGTGGCGCGACTGTGGCCTTGAAACTAGCGCCAGAGGCCGATTGGCGCGACACAGACAAATGCAACAAGCGCCAAGTGGCGCGAATGTCGGGTTAAAACCCGCGCCAGACGAGTTCTTCAATAAAAATTAAAAAACAAGCTATTCTAAAAGTAGACCAATACAAGCTAAGCAAACCAAGAGGCTAAAATAATGAAAGAATCCAACCCAGAAGGTTCATCAAGCAAGGAGAAACAATCAAAGCGAACCAATCATAAATGGGACAAGGAAAACCGGACGATCCCCAGCAGAGTCGCCAATTTGTTGAGGAGGTAAATCCCCTCTGCAGACAGAGGCGATCCCTACTATCCCAGCAGGGGTCTAGCAACAAACAAACAATGCTATGACGCAAGCTCCTAGTTACGAAATGAAAGACTTGGGATAAGAGCCTACCTGGATTCCAACGCTAGATCTGAAGAAGAAGATGTCCCCGTCCTTCAGCCTTGGCAGATCACAATCCTTCCACGATCTCCGTGGATGAACACTTGCACACAGAAGAAACGAACAGATACATGCATAGGAACCAGCATACGTAACTAAACATCGGTCAGAAAAGATATTACTCGCATTAACATGATATAAAAAGGAGTGGAACCATAATCATAGTCATCTATTAAAGTGATAAACGAATAGAAGTTACAACCAAGTTCTGACGTCGCAGCTTCCTTCGAACGGGTCTCCGGTTGTCCACGTCTCGCAAAGCTCGCCAAGGAAAGGGAAACCTCTCCGGAGTCTCGTAACAATGGTCTCCTCGCTTGAATGGGCCTTAAGGGAAAGAAGGGATTCTTTACAGCACAAAGGCACTTGGGAATAGGGAGATGCAAAGCTTCAGCACTTCCAGACTAGCTTGCCATGGATCCGAGCAAGCTTTTATAGATGGGGAAGGAGGGAGTTGGGATCCCTATTATTATGGGATTGGCCCTATCAACAAGGAAGGTTCCATAGAAGGTGGCAAAACTACTTCCCTTCCATAGAACTCCCGCAGCCAAACCTCCCAACTCAAGATAGGCAATGGTTGTGAGCTTGTTTGAACTCAACTTCCGCCATCCATATTTAAAAAACAGTCCCTAAAATGGGTGGCGCGATTGCTGCTCTATGACAGAGCGCCAAGTGGCACGACCTCTTTACAGGATTTCCCTGATTGGCGCGAGCACTGAACTGTCTACCCGCGCCAATGCAAAAAGAGTTGTTTTTCATGGATTTTGCAAGGAGATGTCTCAAGGGGAAATGAAGTTCATACTCAGAGGGATGCATTGATGATGTTTTCAAGGCATGACAGTGTTCACAGGTCACATAATGGGTCCTCCATTGTGCGGGATGGGGAATGGTAGGGACGGTGACAAATTACTGTGTAACACAAGGTTACCACTTGATGAAGTCAATGCAAGCTAGTGAGAATTGTTTCTGCAAAGATCACAGAGCATTGTTGTGGAATGAGCCTGAAGTCTAAAACTTTCCTACCCCAAAGTTAAAATGGGTGCAGTCTTGCTGCTATCGGTAACTGATGCAAGTTGATCCAAAAGTACGTGGTTCTCCAGTCATCTACTGGCACTCATTTCTTGAGAGGAAAGGTTTAACAAAGGAGGATATTGATGAAGCTTTCTGGTGCGTACCATATCCCCCATTTAATGAATTTCTAGCTAAAGAAACTGTTCAAAGTCAAGATACACAATCATCACCTCCCAGTACTATACAAACTCGACCCCTAGTTCAAATGTTGAAGCATACAGTGGCTCCACTAGTTACAACATCGACGACCCTCTTGGTTTAGCCAACCCGTTTTCACTGGACACATATAATTTTTGCTGTAGTATTTCTCACTGCAATGGATGCCGGTGCCGGTGTGTTCTTCAAGAATGCATTTATTCCAAAATTGAAAGCTTGGATATGGCAAGTAACTTCTGAAGTTGATGAAACTGAGTGGAAGAAGGCTCTAGAGCCAAATCCAGCTGCAGAAGCTGCAGCTACTGCAAAATCTTCTTCTATGGTAGCATCTAAGGTGGCTAATGTTAGTCAAGAATTGGTCAAATCAAGAATTGAAGATACGAAATATTTTGAGGGCCTGCTGAGGTCTGTGGAAGGAAAAATTGACGAAATGAAGTCAATGACGACTGCTCTTCGGTACATACAAAGTAGTAGGCATGATTTTCATACTGCAAATGGAATGTTTGAGGATCGAGTTGAAAGTGAGACACACACGGGGAAAAGTAATGGCACTTTGGGAGCCATTTCACCTATAAAACAAATACACTGGAGAGGAATTTCTGAATAAAATTCCAAGAACTTCAAAGTGGATGCGGATGTACGAACTGTTGGTCAGGGGTCAGTGAGGCCTTCATCTGCACCTGCAAGTGTTGAGCCCAGTCTTGATCCACATTCAAAATCATACATGGAGGTAATGGGAAAATCACCGCATCTCAACGGTCCTGAGGGAATGGGGCAAATCACTTCATCGACAGAGGCAGGGTTGAGTAGCGTAGAGGCCAAATGATAGAGAGGTAATTACAAGAGCATAAAAGCTAAAATAGAGCTAGAAAAACCTTAAAATGCCAGGACCTCACCTGTAGCTTTGATACCATGTTAAACACACACATGGTGTATGAGAAACTAAACACACACATAGGAAATATAGGCATGAGTTACCATTCCATTAATCATAGATGTAAATTTATATTACAATGGTGTGACTCTTGGATTCATCTTCCATGGTCACTTGGACTCCTTTGTGACTCTTCGCCTTCCACACATGCCCATAGAGGATTAGGTGTTCAACACTTGTAAACCCACAGTGCCCATGCACCAAATATTACAACCCAGAACCAGAAAATTGTCATTATAAACCCAATCCAGAGGACCACCACAGAATAACCCAGATGAAAGGGAAAAACCCCAGAATAATGAAGTATAAAACTCAAAAAAATTAACTAGGTTGAATACCTTAGAGTAGTAATAATTCGCAGCAACAAGCATAGTGAATAGATAAAGAACATACTAGGTCAGGGGATGTGAACTCGACATTCTAACCTGCTCATGTGTGATACCTTTATCTACTCTACCTTCCTCCATAAACTGCTGAGATGAAATGCCATCTTTCCCCTCACCAACCTTCATAGCTCCTTTAACACACCTACATTGTTTCCCATACAGCTCTAACATGGTTAGTTGGAAACCATCGTCATTCTGCCAATCATTATGTTATGCAGGAGGTAGTACCCACCCTTTGTTTTGCATACCCTCATCTAGTTGTTGTGTGGTATCCACGGTCTTGTGCACCTCTTCGCTCCAATCTCCCACTTGGCAGCCTGATCGGGGATCCTGAGAATCCCATTATATCTATCCACAATTAGTGGTAGAGACTGTAGTTCCCCCTCTTGAACTATTTTAGCCTGGTTAATGTCCAAATGTCGTCCTTCGTGAGTCCAGCCCTAGTTTTCCAAGCAATCAAAAACTTTGTTTCCTCCTCTGCGAACATGCGACAAAATGTGGTAGCCTATGCATGGGAGGATTGTACTGATACCTTGGATTAGGCGTGCTATTATCTAGCTCTGGCTAATTTTCTCCCAACCTGTCCCCTATTTCATCTTCTTCAAAACCCCGGTTACCATGGCTGAGTCCCCTTCCACTATGATTATGTGGTACTGTTCTCTCATGGCTATCTACAGGCCTGGTTTTACTTCCATAAGTTCGGCTTCATCGTTCATGGCGAAACCAAGGTCCATCCCATATATTTTTCAAACTAAACCCTTCGAATCTTGAAATATTCCTCCTTCTCCTACCTGACCCGGGTTTCCTTTAGAGGCTTCGTCATAGTTAATCTTCACAAACCCCTGCTAAGGAACCTGGAATTTGTATTGAGGGTTTCTATCCGGTGGTTTTTGTTTCCACGATGTCGGAGCCAGCATTTGTGGTTTCAAGTTAAGTATAGCTAAAATTGTAGCCTCATTCTCATTTACTTTCCAGTCGTCTTCATTCCATTTCACTATGAGGATAACTTCTGTGATATTATCTAGGTTAAATTTCCATATCTACTCATGTTGCCTATACTCATCTCTGAAAATTTTGTGGTTTCTTTAATTCAAGATATCCCATACATTAAACCCCATAGATAGTCTCCATGCTCTATTTAGGGCATCGCTTATGTACCCTCCTTTTCTCTTGATTTCAATAGTATGCCTAATGCTCTTTTTATCTTGATTCATTTGTTGAAAGAGGGAGGATAGTTTTTGCCATAGGGTCGCAGCTACACAACTGTTATTCAAAAAAATTTCGATATTTTCTTCATTATTCTTACACAACGTACATGTCGATGGTCCATGCATCCATTTCTTCCGCAGCTGATCTCAGGTAAGAACTTTACCATGATTAACTAGCCATAAAAAATATTCAATTTTTGGCCAATGTTTTGCCGACCATATTTTTTTCCAAAGGGGAACAACTATGTTGTGTAAATTATTAGATTTTATGTAGTAGCCTTTTTGTATTGTGAACATGCCCTTGGTGCAGTATCCCTATCTCAAGATATCTTCTCCTCTTACTGCAATTGATTTTCTGGTTTTAAGTTCTTTTTCATAGTTCTCCCATTGGCGAGTTTCTAAAGCATTCTTCCAATGGTCCTTTAATTTCCATTTCCTCCATTGAAGATTTGTCTACTCATTCCAGAAATGTGCTACTGACTTAGTCTTCGGCCTATTAGTGAATAGAAAGATCTCCCTTAGATCAATTCGACTGAATTTTTTTTCATTTGCTGCCAAGAATCCTCCCAAAAATGGGTAATTTTACCTCCCCTGATTTCCCAAAAACTATGTTCACGAATATGACATTTGTTTAAGGCTACCAAATTCCAAATGTTGGATCCTTTCAGAGTTATTTTCAGTTTTAATTTTCCTGTTGTAGTAACAGGGATATCATATTTTATTTCATGGATTGCTTTCCATAGATCCCCACCCCACTATAACCATCTCCACCAGATTTTAGCTCCCATCATCCAATTCATCAAGTATGGATCTCTTAACCCCAAGCTTCCTGTCCTCTTTATTTTTGTAAGCTTATCCCATGAAAGAAGGGCCCGTTTACAGGCTTGTTGGGAACCCTTCCAAAGAATTTTTTTAAACATCTTGACCATATCTGTTGTGAAACCAACTCCAAATATAGAAGAAAAGAGATATCAATGCCTTAGAAATAAGCCACTTCGAGGGGGCGACCTCCAATACATTATATGAATGACAATTCTTGGATGATACAAATGAAAAAACCTCCTTTCTATATATAGGATTCCATGGGGCCACAATGTAATCCTATCTAACCTAAGAATAATAATTTAACAGCACATTAATAACAATATGGGGGTTACAGGGGTACAACAATAACAATAAGGGGGTTACACTAACAAAAATAAGGGACTATACTAGTAATATAGGGACTTAACATGCCCCTCTCCTTCGAACAAGTGTTGTCCTCAATGCTTGATTATTTCTTGATGCTTTTGTATAAAATTCTCATCCTCCCATGTGGAAACATCTGCAAGAAAGTTCTTCCACTTTCTGAGATACTCTGAAATTGATCGTACTTGTCAATTTATTGTTTTTGTGACTGATTCGTAACTTCTTTTGATGTGATGTTGATATTCCTGTTGTGTCATTTGATTCTGCACCAAAGTTAGGTTATCCTTTGAGAGTTGAAGAACTTGTTGTTGATGCTCGATGTGATATTCCACTACTTTATCATCCATATTAGATTTCATTTGATCCTTAAAACCATAAAAATTAGCCTCAATTTTTGCTTTTAAACCATCTATGTCATCTTCGTCTGCACTTCGTAAGATTGAAATTTGTTGCACTTGATACCGTAATTTTGATATCTCATACTGCAATTCTTTCTCTTCATGTATCATAGTATATATTTCTAAGGGCTTAATGGGTATAGAATTATTTTTTGGAGGCATTATAAAACCCAATACTGATAAAAATTCTTCAATAGGCCCTTGGAATCACTTCAAACTAATTTTTTTTTTACACAAGACTTATGCAATTCGGAAAAAAATACACACCTTTTTCTTTCTTTTGAGGAGCTCAATATTTAAACTGAATTATATCTGTGATTTGGATATAAAATATTTGAAATTTGGCACTGAGGTAGCCCTCTAAATCCTTCTTCGAATGCCACAAGACTAACCTAATTTGGATTCTTGAAGACAAATTTGTGCCCAATCTCTTACGATGACCAAATTATGGACTGGTTCAGTAGAGTGAAATTGAATGACTTTCCACATGTCACTGCTTCGTCCTTCAGATCTGAAATTGATAGACGGGAAACTACCTTCCGTGTACTTGCTGTCACTTTTAACATAATTTCAAATCTGATGCTCAGAGAGAGAGTTGTGAAGATTTTCCCACGATCATGTCTTTGAAATGAAATTTGGTAGCCTAAAAAAGTCCTAACTTCCATAGACCATATCTTTGAAAATATTGCGAAAAAAGATCTAAAATTATGCAACACTGTTCCTCAGGATTTCGGCTTCGCGCTCTAAAAATTTCAGCTTCTGAATCTTTGTAGAAAAACAATTATAGTGAAAATTCTTGCAACAATGTTCCTCAGGATTTCGGCTTCACACTTTAAAAATTTCAGCTTCTGAGCGTTCATAGAAAATTTTTGATAGTGAAAATGCCATGATGACCTATTTGGAGCAGTGAAACCCTAGAATCCAAAGCTTTGATACCAAATGTTGTGAAACTAGCTCCAAAAATAGAAGAAAAGAGATATCAATGCCTTAGAAATAAGCGACTTCGAGGGGGAAACCTCCAATACATTACATGAATGACAATTCTTGGATGATACAAATGACAAAACCTCCTTCCTATATATAGGAGTCCATGGGACCATAATGTAATCCTAGCCGACCTAACAATAATAATTTAAGGGCACAATAATAACAATATGGGGGTTATAGAGGTACAACAATAACAATAACGGGGTTACAATAACAACAATAAGGGACTATATACTAGTAATATAGGGACTTAACAATATCATTACAACTAGTTTTAGGCGCTTCCATTCTCGATAGATGATAAGTTGGAATGGATTGTAAGACTGCTCTTAACAGGACAACCTGACTCGGAGTGTTAAGCACCCCAAAAGCCAAATTTTGAGGCTAGGCCTGTATGCAGTTAAGGAGATATTTCCAACCAGAAACACGAAGGGAGCTCAGACTCAAGGGGATTCCTAAATATTTCATAGGCACAGATCCTAAAGAGAAATGGGGAGAGAGCATCTCCTTGTCGTAGCCCTTGGGTAACATTAAAGGGATTGAAGTGAACTCCATTAAGAAGAATGGAATAGTGAGGAGATGAGATAAAAGACATTATCCAATAAATCCATCTTACATCAAAGCCAAAGTCCTGGAGAATAGCTTTAAGATAATTCTAGCTAAGATGGTCATAAGCTTTAGAAAAATCAAGTTTAATCAACATACCTTTTTCTTTAAGGGTATGAAGAGAATGTATAGCTTCCTATGCCATAATTGTGTGTTTCAAATTTTTCCTGCCTCTTACAAAGCCCATTTTCTCAGGTGAAATTATGTCCAGGAGGATAGGTTTCAAATGATTTTCCATAATAGTAGATAAGATCTTGTAAATTACATTACATAAGGCGATAAGCCGAAAACCTGCTGGTACATCTGAGTTTTCTTGCTTCGGAATGAAAGAAATGAGGGTGGAATTAAGGGCTGGATATAGCTATCATGAACGTCAGGACTCCTCAAATAATTCCCATATGTTCCTACCAATCAAGGACCAAGCTGCCTAATAAAATTTTGATCCTGGATAACTACTCAGGGTATGTTTCTTGTGATGCACCCAATAGCTTTTGATCTATGTTGATCAGGGTCTTTTAGAATATTACTAAAATGATTAACTAACATGGTATCCATATCATTACATTGGACTGGTCTATTTCCTCATAGGTCCTTTAGGGAAAATATATGGTTATGTTGTCTCCTCTATATCATGGCCTTATGGAAGAAGTTTGTGTTTTTATCCCACGAAATTACATTAGCATGAACTCGACGATTATGTCCGAATACATTTATTACAAGAAAATTATAATACATGAACTACTGCCTCTGTCTCTTTCACCTCCAGCCTTTTATAACTTAAAGGAAAAATAAAACAGAGTAACAGTTCCTCAGGATCAGGAGATCCTGCAGCTTTGTGGCTATAAACTGAATACTCCAAGAATAGGCATACCTCTACATCTTCTGCTAATTCATAGGTCCCGATACAATTTTGTTTTCTTTTCTTATCTGTTGCTACTTGGTCATTCTGGCCAAAAATTTGGCTGTTTTGATTCCCTATCAATAAAGATAGCAAAAAATCATTTTTTATGCTATTAAACACACCTTTTATCAGTAATTAATTCCACCTTAATTTTGCATTATTTTCCTTTACTTTATTGTTAAGATATAGGAAAGGCATATAAAAGTAGATGAAAAATCATGGTAAATATAGGGGTAAAATGTACCTTTTCCTTGGTCCAACAAACCCCCCTTCTTACCTTTTTGCATGTCCTCATGCAAATAGATGATTGAGGTGTAGTTGGGTTAAATAATATGAAGGATACACTTCTTCCTTCTAAAGTCTAAAACCATGTTTTTGTTTTACCTTTGCAAATGCTAAGTTTTTGTGCCCCTCTGGTAACTCATAATCATGGCGATAGTCTTCAAGAAGCTACCATATGACGGGACATCTGTATATGCACCCTATCCATGTAGGACCCATGTTCAAAATTAGGTTATTGTAGAGAAGAAAATGGGAAGCAACAACTTTAAAGTTCCTATACCCAAATGGTTCTCTGCTCTTAACATTATTTGTAGAGGCTTGCTATCTCTGTTTGACTGCTGATAATGCTTCTTCCGGAATATCCCGGAATTATACCCACCCATTCTACACAATATCCTTGTGAATAGGTCCCAGTATGTCTATCACTCCTTTCCGTTGCATAAAATTCTTGTGTTGAGTAATCAAATATTGGGGTTTGGTAGGTTCCCCTCTAACCCATAGATATAATCCATGTTCTCTTTTCTGAAAGGTATTGTAGGTCTTATCCCATCTAGTATCATTTTTTGTCAAAGGACCGAAAAGCTTGGAATTGAATGTTCCCTATGAAGGGGTTGGCGTTACTGTCTCTATCCTCTTCTAGAAATAAATTGTGAAAATACAATTTTCAAAAAGGGTGCGGCATTTGTTCATCAATATGGTTACAACATTGGACAAACTCTTCAGTGGTTTTGAAGGTAGTGGTTTTCCCTACTTTGACAGCCTTGATTTTTAGCAACATATATATTTCCACTAAGAATAAAGCATAATTAGTGGCTGGTGCCTTTCAACTCAATACATCTGAGTAAATAGAACAAACTACATTGGTTTGTTTCTTAGCCTATTCCAATTTATATTGTGCCTTCTTCACTTTTCCCCTTTCTTCCCTTAGTTAGGCAAAGGTTTCGTCTTAAGTTCCAAAAATTTCTTTGACTCTTTTTAGTAGTGCCTGATTTTCCTGTAAGGGTACTACTTCCTTCTTATATTGGGAGAATTCATGCTGAACTTGAGTCAATTCGTTGTGAAGCTTCTGATTGACATTTTTTTCTATCAAAGGAGTGTAGGGAGATGTTACCTCTGTTTGAGTCTCCTTGTCTTCTATAAGTATTAAATCAGTCTGTGCAGAGAGTTCAGCAGTATCTACCGTTTGGGTAACAAAATCTGTTTGGGCTCCCATGGTAGCTAATTCCTTCTTAGGCTTCCAAGTCTTGTTTTCTTCTTCCAACCGTTTCCTTAACTCTTTCACCATTTTTCTCCATTTCCTACATTTGTTGTTCATTTTTCTTAAATTAATCTCTGTTATTTTTTCTTTTGGTAGGATTTTGACAGGAGAAGGAGTAGCAGTGGCTTCGGGGTCAATAATGGTTGTGACAGTTCTAATTTTATCATAAATGATGTTTTCTTTAGGTGTCCAAGAGGTTCTTTCAGAATAGATGTCCTGACTGGGTGGAATAATATTTTCTTCAAGTGTCAAGGGAACTTTCTCAATACTTGTGTCCCATTCTAATAGAATAGTATCCCCTAACTGGTTTCCAGACTCAGATATTTTCTGTATCTGGTCTACCCTACTCACCCATTCATTATTAGAGGGGGATAAAACCCTCAAATCATACAATTCATCACGGGGAGGTAGGATTTCATTATGGATAGATCTTCTAGCAAAGGCATATTGGTTCAAATGGTCCCTATATTCCTTAGATTGTTCAAATGGGTTCCCAAGATGTTCTCATTTTCTCTAGTACTTGATCCATTTCTTCCTCACAGTCTTATAAAGACATATTTTGAGAGCTCAGAGGTGGTGTATGGGATGGTCCCACATCATCTGGAAATACAGAGGTGTTTTTCCATAGTTTTTACCTTTCAGGCTGTCTCTATTTTCCTGGTTCTACAGTTGAAACATGGTTTCTCATCCCTCTTGCTCTCCTGGGTATGGCTATTCTAGGGAGTTCAATTTTTGCTCTCCCGGGGTTTTCTTTAAGGGCAGGTAGGGTAGGATTAACAAATATTTCCCATGTCAACTGATGTTTTTTTAACTCATGAATGATAATCAATTTAATCAAGCCATGGTGACTAAAAACTGCTTGAGGGTTTTTAGGTCTTCCAGTCCGAACAACAATATCATGCAATACAAAATTTAGGAAAAAGGGAAAATTAATTCAAAATTTTCACTTGAGAATAGATAATAGATTAAGTTGATGGGACTTTACCACATCCTGGCATTTGTCGCATGTGATATATATTTGAATGAATACTGCCAGTTCTTTTCAAGGTTGTTGCAAGGATGCAAGATTAATACCTTTCCTTTTTCGATCCAGTGGCTCACCTAGGTCCTAGTACACTGAAATTTCTTCTTGTATAAGTACATTCTTATCATTCCATATTTCTCCTTCTATTGGAAGTCCTGAGACCTCAGCGATGATTTCTTCGGAGACTGGTATGATTCTTCCTTTGACTATGGTATGCCCTTCTTGTAGGTTTTTTCAATAATTCAACTATTGTTTCTATATTAAACCCATGTATTCTATGTAGATATGGAATCCAGATAGCTTGTTGGAGAATTGTGCGAGCTAATTCTGAGGCTTGCAAAATTGTTGGTTCATTATGAAGAGAATTTCCACCCTTGGCTACTATGTGTTTAGAACTGGTTTCTTCACCCTTCTGTGTGTGTTTCCTTTGGCTCTATTAGTTAAAACAACATAAACATTGCATGCGAATTTTATAAAATATATTATTAAAAATGTGGCTTCATGACCTAAATGCAGTGATTCTTTCATCCAATCAACATATCAGAAGGGAGTCGCATGGTTAATTCGCATGCTTATTCATTATGAATATTTGTACCCCCTCCAATGGGAGAAGGGCATCCACAGCCTTAAAGCTCAAGAAAAGAGGAAACGTGGTAACAATCATGAATGCACATGAAGTAAATGTCAGAAGTTCATAATCATCACAAATGAGCATCAGGTGGAAATGACCAAAGAAGGGGAGAAAAGCAGAGTAGCAATTATTATGAACAAGATGTCCTATTTTGATGGCATAGCATGAGGGAAGTATGACAGGTGACATATTATGATTGATGTTGTCATCCCTTAATTCAGAATGAAAATATAATTCACTCATAGCTAATTATGCGAGTAGGTTGTGATAACACTTATTTAAGTAGTGCATTTATCTTCATAAATGGATCAATAGGAAATAGGCCATATAAAAGTAATTGGCTATTGTTATAAAAATACTTCGATGTCACAAGGAGATCCATTGCTGCCAGCAGGCATCCATAGCCTCGACAAGGTTGCTATTTAGACCCTGAAATGAGCCAAAATACTCTATTTAAAGGTAGACATTTTGTTTGTTTTATGGAGAAACCACTATGTTGTTGTGGTGGCTAGATAGTCATAGTTCCATTCATGGTGATTTTAACAGAGTGGTTAGGCCAGATCGTGATGATACCTTATGTCCTTCAAGTAGTTTTAGCTATCGAGAAGGTCACTACCATGGTGTGTTGGCCATTGTGGGAATGTCACCTGTTAAACCCTCATGATCGTGGTAGGTTGGCTCGTGATGAGACCGCTTATTATCTCTTCTTCAAAAAAAAATTCACATAGACATAATATATATATATATATATATATATATATATGGAGGGAGGCTCATTAACTCCTTAAGAGTTAGGGATGGTGTAAGAAGTAAAAATAATGCCAATACAATTAATACTCTTATTCCTATATCCTCATGCCAAAGAGAATTACCACTTGAGAGTGTAAAAATATATACCAGCATAAGACTACACAAATGAATTATGTAATAATACGTCTGAATAGGAGATATCGAGCCCTTCATTATCGAGATAAACCATGTCAGCTCTCGAAGCAGAGATTTCCATCAAAATTTCAAAATATCATAATATTAGTAATATCACTACTTTTCTCCTCTTTAGGTGCCAATTCCTTTTCTTAAAATGGTTTTATGGCGAGAATGTGTAAAGGAAGAGTGGATGTTCGAAAATAAATCATCGAAAGACAAAAAAATTCTAAATTAAACGAAAATATAGAAAGAAAAGAAAAAAAAAAAAACATGTTATAAAATAAATCATTTGTTCAATTGGATTGCATGGCAGCTATTCAATTCAATTGAACAACAATTGTTCAATGGTTTTGAACAACAAAAGTAAAATCACGCAACAAAAAAATAGTCGTTCATTTGAATTGAACGATAGTTGTTCAATTCGATTGAACAACAGCTATTCAATTCAATTGAACAACAATTGTTCAATGCTTTGAACAACAGAAATAAACACACAAACAAACACATCCGTTCATTTGAATTGAACGGCAGCTGTTCAATTTTATTGAAAAACAACTGTTCAATGGATTAAACGACAAAAGTAAATTCACGCAACAGAAAAAAAACTGTTCATTTGAATTAAACGACAACTGTTCAATTCAATTGAACAAAAATTGTTTAATTCGATTGAACAACAACTGTTCAATGGTTTGAACAACAGAAATAAACACACTAAAAAATGCAGCCATTCATTTTAATTGAACGACAATTTTTCAATTTGATTGAACAACAATTGGTTAATGGATTGAAAAACAAAACACACGAAAGAAAAAAGAAAAGAAAAAGAATGCAGCTATGAGCATCAAAATAATGAAAAAGAGATGGAATTATTATGTAAAACGATAAGAAGAACTATAAATTGCAGGAAACATATATACAATATTTACAAGAGGAAATAACAAATTTTTATGAACATAAAGCTATAGGGCCATCGTGCCCTATAGCTAAAATTTCGATGGTGGGATCATCACGCACATGCTGGCAGAAAGAATCTTTCATAAGTGGTTTATGATAGAGGCGCATCCGGTGTCCATTGACTCGAAAGGCAGAGCCAGATCCATATATGGTGGTCAAGGTAATGGTACCATTGATGTGCACTTCTTGAATTTCGTATGGCCTAAGCCACCTTGTTTGTAACTTAGTCGGGAAGTCTTGGAATCTAGAGTCATAGAGGAATGTCTAATCTATTTTCTGGAATGTATTCTTTTTGATGACATTGTCATGCCACTTAGCTAATTGTAGTTGAATAATTTTAGTGCGTTGTAGAGAAAGTAGTCATGATTCATCCAATTCATTTATTCGTTGGAGTCTTCTAACTTTGGCCTCCATCAAATCCAACCCCACTTCCTGGGTTATTCTCAAAGAATTTATTTCAAATTCAATAGGGAAAATTAGTTCCTTTCCAGATAACAGATGGTACAGAGAATATCTGGTGGTGTTTCGCCACGTAGTGTGATAAGCCCATAAGGGCTATGACAGTGTAGTAGCCCAATCCCGGTGATGTGTTGAGACTATTTTAGTGAGAAATGCCTCAAGGAATTTATTGGTGCATTCGACCCACCCATTCGCCTGCGGGTGGTAGGGAGAGGTGGCTCTATGGGTGAAATGGTGGTTCTTTAGAGTGGTTGTGATTTTATTTCCCACAAATTTTTCCCCTCCACTAGTTATCACTTCACTCGGTAATCCATACTGCACAAATAGGTAAAAAATAAAATTTATCACAGATTCTTCTATAGCTCTCAACAAAGCCATTATTTCTACTCACTTCATCACATAATCTGTGGAAACCAGTATGTAGGTCTTCTTATTCGATGTCAGGTTGAATGACCCAACAAAGTTTACTGCCCACCATTCTAAAGGTTCTACTACCAAATGTGGCTACAATGGAATCTTTTTAAACTGGTCAGAGCGACCCATTCTTTGGAAACTATCGCAGGCTTGGACATATTTCTTGGGATCTTTAAAAATTGTAGGCCAATAGTAGCCCATTTGTAATACTTTGTACCCCGTCCTGCGATCTGCAAAATGGACGCCACTTGGTTCATCATGATAGGCCCTTAAGATTTCATAAATCTTGTCTTCTTGGATGCATGTGCATATATGCATATCAGCTCTTGTATGGAAAATATATCCATCTATCCAAGAGAATATAGCACTGCGTTGAACAATTAGCTTATGTTCCTTTGTTTTCAAGTGTCTTGACAGCTTTCCTATTGCCGGATAATTCGCTACATCTGCGTACCATGACGTTTTTATTATTACAACAAACAAATTCTCATCAGGGAATTGATCATCCACCGCTAGTGGGTCATTTGAATTTGAAACTCTATATAGGATATCTACAAATACATTCTCCTTTCCTGGACAGTCCTTGATAGTTATATCAAACTCGTGTAAAATCAATAACCAACGAGTCACTCTTCCATTTTTAATAGGTTTATTAGCTAAATATTAATGGCACAGTGATTGGTATACATGAATACTTGATCGCCAGTTATATATGTCTAAATTTATTAATATCATAAATGACAGCCAAGAATTCCTTTTCATTTAATGTATAGTTTAATTCAGCAGGAGTGATATTCTTGCTGATATAGTAAACAGTGTAGGGCTTCTTTTCCTCTTCTTTACCGAGAGCTGCCCCTATCATTGTATCGGATGCACCTGAGGAAATGTGAGAGGGTAGCTCCCAATTGGGGCTATGTAAGACTAGTGCAGTCGAGACCAGTTTATTCAAATCTAAAAAATAAGTGTCACATTTTTTAGACCAATGGAATTCAACATTTCCAGTTAATGCATACAAGGGTGCAACAATTTGTGAAAAAATATTTATAAACCTATGGTAGTACCCTACATATCCAAGGAAACTATGTACCTTTGTCTGAGTACAAGGTGTGGCTAATAAAAGAATTTCCTCTACCGTTTCCGGATCTACCTGTATTCCAGCTGCAGAGATGTAGTGTCCTAGGATCACTCCTTCGGTCATCATCTTGTGAAAATTTTCCTTGCTCAAACACAATCTGGTAGCAATACCTCGTTCCAATAAATTTTCTAGTGTTTGTACTGCATGATCAAACTCATCTCCATATCGGGTAAATTCGTCCATGTAAGCCTCGAGCCCTTCATTTATTAAATCAAAACAAATGTTGAGTATGGCCCTTTGAAATACCCTATAGGCGAATGTACCCTAGCGGCAGGTAAAGGTCATTTTATCTTGGTTTTTAGGGGCTATCTGGATTTGATTGTAACCACTGAAATGATCAAGAAAAAAGAAGAACCACTTTCTTCCCAATGTATCAAGGACCTAATCAACAAAAGGGATGGGAACTGGTCTTTCTGTGTTGCTTTATTTAGTTCTCTGTAATCCACACAGATTTGCCACTTACCATTATTTTTAGGAACGACTATTAAAGGAGAGACCCATTTATTGTCTAAAATAGGATAAATGAAGTTTACATCTAGCAGCTTTTGTAATTCATCTTTTATAATGTCTTTCAAATGTGGGTTTAACCTCCACTGAGGCTACTGAATAGGCTGAGCATTCTTTTCAGTATACTTGTGATGTGTGCATAGTTGAGGATCTATACCCTTCATGTCTGGGTAGTCCCAAGAAAATTCTCCCTTATATTTTTGTAAAATTTTAACGAGATTTTGTTTTTAGTTACTATCCATACTGTCGTTGATATTTAAAAATTTTCCTGGCTCAATTTCAATTGGCATGTTGTTGCAAAAAAAAGTTGTGGGTTTGTGTTGGTCATCAATGTCTGCTAAGGGGTCCTCCTGTGCTTTGTTATCAAGAAATATTTTTAACATTTGGCACTTTAAATTTTTTGAAGTAGATGGTTGGTTCATGAAGTTATTGATTACATCATCTTCAGTTTGATCTTTGAATTCAACTACTTCAACTATTGTCAGTGGTGAACGAATGTTTTGTTCCCAGTATGTATGTGGTTTTTTGTGAATATTTAGAGTGGGAAGACTTGGTTTGGCAGGGGGGTTATATGGAAATATTATTTATGGTATCTCCTCCAATGGTCATGTTGCCTGTTCGACAGCCTATGTAAGCATCGGCTGTCACTAACCAAGGTTGTCCCAATATCAGGGGATGTCCATCTAACCTACTTTTTGAGTTAATAACTAAAAATTATGTTGGGTCTTCCCAAGAGTCCACAGAAACCAATATGTCCTATAATATATGTTTTGGTTTGATAAAAAATCTTTCAACAAGTTCCAGCAAGGTAGATGTGGGTTCCAATGCTGTTATACCTAACTTCTCGCAAGTTTCTGTAGTTAAGATGTTAATGAACGCACCCAAATCAACTAATGTGTTTTAAAAGAAGTGGCCAAAGATATGTACTGTGGCTATGGTGTTTTATGGATCCTTGTATTTTATTGGTGTTTCTTTACCCAAGAGTAACTCTGACAGTGCTCCCACTACATGAGAAGTTGGTACAGTATTTTCTTTCCTCACCTATTTTTTTTCGTATAGTTCTTTAATTATTTTGGCATATATAGGGATGTCTTGTATAGCCTGTAGGAGAGGAATTTTAATGAAAATATTTTTTAATTCCCCTAGGAGATCAAAATATGAAGAGATTATTAGTTTAAGTAGTGTTAATCTCTCAGGGAATGGAGGAGAGGAAATAATAAGGTTTTCAGGATCTTTTTGGTCAACTGTGTCCCTCCCCTGCTCTATATTTATTTTTGTCACAGTTGATCGTTTAGGTACTGTTGGAATTTCAGACTCAAGTTGTGGTAGGGCCGTATATTCTTTAGGTGAAATAACATGCCCTGATCTCAGCCTAAGTTCATTGCATTTCTTCTTTTCAGTTTCGGGGTTTGGGTTCAGAACAATTTGTATTAGATTAACTGGTCTGTTATTAGGATTATGATTAGGTTGAGCTGGTAGTTGAGGAGGCATAATAGGCTGAGGATTGTGATGGACTCGGTATGGAGCTAGTAATGTGGGTTGATTCTGAGAACTTGTGCCCATAGGTAAATTGTTTATTCCGAGGGATCCCTGCCAGTTTTGACACCAATTTGTATTCTCTGAAGTGGAAGTAGGCCACTAGGACTGGTATGGATTGTTTTGCTAGTAAGGGGGAGAAAAAAGAAAATTTGACAAACTATTACCTAAAGGGGATTGTGTTGGCCAAGGAGGCACGGAAAATGATTGGGATGGCTAGAAATAAAAAGGTGATTGGCCTTGCCATGCTGTTTTAGGGTTCTGTTGATTAAGTTGTGGAGGAGAAAATAACTAAGACAAGTCTTGTGACATACCTGGTCATGCTTGCCACTGTCGGAGTTGATTCATTATATACACCAGTTCTGTTTCTTCTCCTGCCTCTTTAAAAACCACTTTAAACCTTGGGAATGAAGGGAAATGGTCAGTGGCATGGTCCTTGGTACAAATGGAACATGTCTGGACCATGTCTAATGGACACTCCTGCTATTTGTGCTTCTTCCAACAGCATGGGAAAAAAACAACCAAGTTTTGTTCTGCTAAAGCTTGCTTCTGCTTGGCTTGTAGGACATCTAGCTACGTTGTGAGGGTGCCTAAGATATCAGTTTTAAAATCTTCTAAAATATTTCCGAATTTTGCGCTGGTCATGCTGCCACATGACTGTTTATAATTCCTCATAATTGAATCCCATATGGTTTGTCTACTTCATGTACTACCTCGAGAGAACCTCATACATAATGCAATAATGTCATCATATTCTTCTTGATAGATGTCCCATTTTCCCATTATATTAAGTGTCTCTACCCATTATTGTTTCATTCCTTTAATCATTGTTGCTTTCAAAATATCTTTAGACAATGCAGTATATGGAGACATTTGCAAATTATACCAAAATCATTCAACATATGCTTCTAGTGTCTCATAAGGGTTACAAGCCCAATTAGAATTAGTGAAACCAATAAACAATGGAGATGCTCCTGCATAGTAATGAATCCCAAACTAACTGTACCTCGAATATATCGAAGCATTATTTTAGCTACTTTCCAGTGACTTTGATGAAGTTTGTGCATAAACTAAGAAACAAGACTAACGACAAAGGAAAGTTTAGGATGGGTATGGGTTAGATACAAAAGCTTACCAACAAGTTGATAGTATAAGGTACCATCAACTTCAGGGGTAGTACAAGTGACTAAAATCTTGACTGTAGACTGAAATGGATAAGGGGATGGCTTACAATCTTCCACGTGAAAGTGGCAAAGAAGGTCATAGGTATACTTGGATTGAGAAACGGTAATACCTTCTTTGGATTGCAAGACTTGAAGACCACGGAAATAATGCAAGTGTCCTATTTCTGTCATTTCAAACTTATTTTTGAGGCTAGACTTCACATGGATTATATGGTTGGGATCACTGCCAGTGAGTATAATATCATCAAAATAAAGAACAAGGATGATTAAGGACTTTCTCACTTTCTTGGTGTAGACAGTGTTGTCAGAATGACATCTATAAAATCCATTATCTAAGAGAAAGCTATCGATTTTGGCATACCAAGCCTGA
Source organism: Pinus albicaulis (assembly GCA_034641835.2). NCBI lineage: Eukaryota > Viridiplantae > Streptophyta > Pinopsida > Pinales > Pinaceae > Pinus > Pinus albicaulis. Next base: position 1,115,886,632 of record CM076572.1, read on the forward strand.
GGGTCTTGTTTGAGACCATAAAGAAACTTCCTAAGGAAAAAAACAAGTCTATAGTCATTTTGGATAAAGCCAGGGGGTTGTTCCATGTAGATTTCTTTATGAAAATACCCATGTAAGAAGGCATATTTAACATCCATCTGATTGACTTCACATTTAAATGAGGTAGGAAGGGAAAGAACAAGGAAAATAGAATTCATTTTGGAAACAGGGGATAAGGTTTCAATATAGTCAATGCCTTCAACTTGTGAAAATCATTTAGCAGCAAGATGAGTTTTATGTTTATCCACTTTTCCATCTAGTCCAAACTTTTTTCTGTAAGCCCATTTGCATCTGACAAGTTTTCCTCCCATTGGAAGAGGAACAAGATCCAAGGTATCGTTTTCTAGTGAGGAATGATATTCTTCATTCATAACTGCATCCCAATCTAGATGACCTGAAGCTTATTCAAAGGTGTTTGGATCAGGATTTTCAGGAACTTGAGCCAGGAAGGAAGAGGCTCTTTTAAATTGATAACATGTACGACGTTGATCTGCAGGGTCCCCTGGAAGAGAACTTGCTACATCCCGAGTAGAGAAGACCCATCTTGGAAGCTGTAGAGATGAAGGAAGATCTTGAGGAGGTGGAGGAGGATTTTCATCATCCAAAATAGAAGGAATTTTGTTAAAAATAGAATAGATAGAGAGAGGTGTCACATATGGCGAATCAGCTTCGCAAGCCAAAGGTGGCACACCTGCCGAACTAGGCTCACAGGTCGATATATTTTCATCAAACTTTACAGCTCTTCTAATTATTACATTTTTGGATTTTGGTTGAAGAAGTATATATCATTTGACATCTTCAGAATATCCAATAAAAATGCATTTTTCACTCTTAGGTTCTAAGGCTTTATTTTTCGCATCTGGAATATGGGCCCAAGCTTCACTTCCAAAAACAAGAAAATGACTTACATATGGTTTGATTGAGCTATAGACTTCTTCTCGATTTATATTCCTTAAAACCTTTGAAGGAGTGTGATTTAATATGTAATTTTCACAGTTAATTTCTTATACCCAAAAATTAGGACTAATTCATTTAGATTAAAGCATACAATTAGCCATTTTATTTAGTGTTTTATTCTTCCTTTCAGCTACACCATTTTGTTGTGGAGTATATGAACCAGTATGTTACAATTGAATTCCATGCTTAGTGCAATAGTGGATAAATTTGTTGTTAGCATATTCGTCTCCATTGTCAGATCTTAAGCTAAGAATGTGATGTCCAAATTGTTTCTCAACAAAGGCCTTAAACACAAAGAACATCTTAACAACTTCACATTTGAGTTTTAAGAAGTATACCCAAGTGGATCTAGAAAAATCATCAATGAAATTTAGGTACTTGTAGCCAGAGAAAGAAACAATTGGAAGTGGACCACATAAATCACTGTGCACAAGCTACAAAGGGGCTGAAGCATACCAAGAGACATGTTTTTCAAAACTATCCTGATGATGTTTTCTGAGTACACATCCAGAACAAACACTATCTTGGAAATAGACCATAGGAAGTCTTGTCACCATATTTTATTTACATATAGTTTGAAGAGAGCGATAGTTTAAGTGACTAAATCGTTCATGCCAAAGTTTGCTCACTTCATCATTATGAGCAGAAAAAATAGAGTGAAGACATGATGACCCAATGTTGTCAAATTTATACAACCTTGTGGAAAAATCAGTAATTCCAATAGCTAAAATATGTCTTGGATCTCTTAGGTCCTTAATTACAACATCCTGAGGTCAAAATTATATTATTTTCCCTTCACCTGAATGAGTTATATAATACACAGATAGAAGTTTACAGGACAAGGTAAGAACACATAATACCTCATTAAACTTACCGTTATCTATATGAATGGTTCCAGACCCTACAACACTAGGATATCTATCATCACCAACATAAATGTTTTTGGTGTTAATGTCATTTAAAGAAGAAAACATGGCTTTATTTTTGGTCATGTGGTAAGAGGCTCCAAAATCAATGAGCCACTCATGAGAATGAGAATAAGAACATAAATTCAATGCATTACCAGATTTTGATGCTTGACAACGACAAGCAAAAAGTGCCATTCCTGAAGATGAAGTTTAAGAGTTCTCCAAATTGATGTTCTACTTCTTCATTGTTGCTTCCAAGACTTCCATCTTCTTAAAAAATTTTGACTCTATGTGACGATCACGATTAAAAAATTTGCAATGTCTATATGTATTTTTCCCTTTGTTTTTATTTTCCTTATCAGTTTGTTGAGTTGCTTTTTCAGTTTGCGGCTGAAATTGCTTAAAACCCTTGTTTGGTTTAGACCATTCTTTTTAGGATGCTCCTTCTTAGGATTTTTTTGATATGGTTGTTGTTAGGCTGATAAGGCTTTCTTAGAAGAGTTTCTATTATTAATAATACCAAGATTTAAGATTTTTTCTTGTTGTCCTAACAAATAATCGCAAAAGGCATCAAAAGAGGGGGACATATAGGTTGTTCCTAGAGAAATGAGGGCTTCTCTAGTTGAATGGAAGGTGGAAACAAATACCGAGTATGCAAGGCCAATCTTAGCAAGAATGGAATAGATAAGGCTACCATATTCCTTTTTTACCTTACAACCTTCTAAAAGAAGTCTAAGGGTATTAAATTTGGAAAAAAAATCCTCAATTGAGGAGAAATTATTGGAGTCCAAAGTAAGCAACTCATTTTCAAGCTAGTGGGCTCTGATTTCATTTTTAAAGCCAAAAACAATATTTAAATTTTTCATAGCTTCAACAGGAGAGTCAATTTCTTGGATATGAAATCTAATCTCTTGAAGAATGGACATTCCTATCAACCCTCATTCTTGATCTTGTTTATTTTCCCATTTAGTAACTTTATCTCCATCGGTAGGTTTAGATTCTTCTCTTGTGGCTATTCTATAAAGTCGTTTACTTCTAAGTAATTATACCATGTAGGATAGCCATTGGAAATAATTGGTGTTGTTAAGAATAGACATGCACTTTCCATTTTTTTACATGAAGATGAAAAGGCTGAAACCAAATGGTCCAATAGAACGATATCAAAAAATTACTCCAATTAAAAAAGCAGCTCTGAAAACGGTTTTCAGATGAAGAAGTTATGCCTTTTTAAAAAAATGGTGTAGTAGATGATGAATAGCTATGTGATAGGTTGAAAGTTGATGGAATTTTGTTGAAGACAAATCTATAATTTATTTTTATTCATTGACCAACTGCCACCTTATTGCCACTGTCAATTTTCTCCCTTAATATCTGCATGAAATTTTGTGATTTGGAACTAATTCTCTACCAACTGCGCCCTATTCCTTTAACTATTGGGGGGTTCCTTTGACTTCAGCTCTATCTCCTTGAAATCTGGACTTTACTACCATAATTCATATTTTCGAAAATAAGATCTCTATTCCCTGTTCCAGGATACTCTGCCATCTTACCTTTGACTACTTAAAATTCTACTAAGTACCCTCATAATTCTAATTGAATGTTGGAGCTTATACTATAAAATAATACCCAAAAGAATGAATTAACACTTCTCCACTACGTAAAACAAGTGAATGTCCTTGGCATTGATTCTTGGGTATATCACACACATCTTTTCACTAACTTCAAAGTTGTTCTCCTCCCCTGCCTCAAACTGAAGCATTCCTCAAACAGGATTACCTTCTTCCTTCATGGTGCATAAGGTGCACTTCCCTGAGAATACAAGGATACCCATACAAGAATGACAGGAAACATGTGCTTTTTTATGTATGCATCTCAAAAATCATTTAGAGCATTTACATCCGCAAATAGACAACCTTCCCCTATAATCCACTTAAGATGTATACTAATTATAACTAAAGTTCATAGAAACTATGTTAACAAAAGTTCATTGATTCTATCAACATAACGAAATCACTTAGAGAGTTAGAGACTTTATTCTGTGTTAGAAAATCCTATGATATAGATTTTTGATTTCCACTTCGTTAAGGAAGTATAGGAATCTTGGGCTACAGTAAGTACATATTGTCTTTCTTCTTGGTTGCATGTCAGGCATCACTGAATTAAGTCCTTCGCTTCATTACAAACTTTAGGACATTCTGGTATGTCTAATCTGTGTGAATTTATGATTGTTACTTCCCTCAGAACACTCTCTTGTGTTTGATGATGTCCAAAAGGTAGCTTTCCAAAAATAATCTGATAGAATAATACCCCACCTAGTTGCCACTGTCGATTTTTTGCCTTAATATTTGCATGATATTTTGTGATGTGGAACTAATTCACTGCCAATTGTGCCCCTTTCCTTTAACTACTAAGGGGTTCCTTTGACATCATCTCTATCTCCTTAATATATGGAATTTACTACGATAAGTTATCTTTTCGAAAATAGGATCTCTATTCCCTGTTCCAGGATACTCTACCATGTTACCTTTGACTGCTTAAAATGTTGCTAAATACCCTCATAATTCAATTTGAATGTTGGAGCTTATCCATAAAATAATACCGAAAAGAATGAATAAACACCTCTCCACTAAATAAAACAAGGGAATGTCCTTGACATTGATTCTTGGGTATATAACACATAGCTCTTCACCAACTTCAAAGTTGTTCTCCTCCCCTGCCTCAAACCAAAGCATTCCTCGAACTGAATTTTCTACTTCCTTCGTAGTACATAAGGTGCACTTCCCTGAGAATACAAGGCTACCCGTACAAGAATGAGAGGAAACATGACATTTTTCATGTATGCATCTCCAAAACAATTTAGAGAATTTACATCCACAAATAGACAACCTTGCCCTATAATCCAGTTAAGATGTATATTAATGATAACTGAAGTTGATAGAATCTCTGTTAACAAAATTTCATTGATTCTATCAACATAATGAAATCACTTAAAGATTTATAGGATGTATTCTGTGTTAGAAAATCTTATGATATAGATTTGTGATTTTTGATTCGTTAAGGAAATATAGGAATCTTGGGCTACGGTAAGTACATCTAGTCTTTCTTCTTCGTTGCATGTCAAGCATCGCTGAATGAAATTATTCGATTCATAAAAAACTTTAGGATGTGCTGGTATGTCCACTTTATGTGCATTTATGATTGTTCCTGCCCTTAGAACACTCTATTGTGTTTGATCATGTCTATAAGGTAGTTTTCCAAAAATCATGTAATAGAATAATACCCCAATGGACCAAACATCAACCTTTGATGATATGAGTGGTGTCTTGTTAATATAAAATAATTCAGGAGGCATATACCAATATGTCCCCACACCCTGAGATGTAAGTTCAATTGCTCGTGAACCAACATCATCCAAAACTATTTTACTGAGACCAAAATCAATAAATTTTTCCACACCATCCTCATCAAAGAGGACATTTCCAGGGTTCAAATAATAATGAATTACACTCTGTCGTATTTTGTTTCAATAAACAAGGGCTGGAAGTATTTGAATTATTATGGTCCTTGCCTCTTTCTTGAATAAACATGGTGTTACCTACAAGACTACATCAATATATTTCCCTCACTGCAATGTACTATGTTGGATTATTGCATTAATGGAAATAAAATAAAATATATAATCCAACATAGTAAATTAGAGTGAGGGAAATATCTCGATGCAGTCTTCCAGGTAAAACCATGTCTATCTGAGCAAGAGGCAAGGACCATAATAATTCAGATACTTTCAGCCCCTATTTATCTAAACAAAAGACCACAAAGTGTAATTCATTATGATTTGAAGCCTGGAAATGTCCACCTTGATGAGGATGGTGTGGAAAAATTTACTGATTTTTGCCTCATTAAAATAGTTATGGATGATGTTGGTTCACGAGAAATTTAACATACGTCTCAAGGTGTGGGTAAATATTGGTATCTTCCTCCTGAATGCTTTGATATTAACAAGACACCACATATCGTCAAAGGTTAATGTTTGGTCAGTTGGGGTATTATTCTGTCAGATGATTTTTGCAAATCTACATTTTGGACATGATCAAACATAAGAGAGTGCCCCCATGGAAGGAAAAATAACGAATGAACATAGAATGGACATACCAGCACATCCTAAAGTTTCTAATGAAGCAAAGGACCTCATTCAGCGATGCATGACATGCAACAAAGAGGAAAGACCAGATGTACTTAATGTAGCCAAAGATTCCTATCTTTCCTTAACAAATAAGAACTCACAAATCTATAGCATAAGATTTTCTAACACAGAATAAAGTCTTTCACTCTCTAAGTGATTTAGTTCTATTGATAGAATCAACTACCTTTTGTTGATAGAGTTTCTATCAACTTCAGTTATTATTAAGTATACATCTTAAGTGGATTCTAGGGGAAGGCTTTTTGTTTGCAGATGTAAATTCTCTAAATGATTTTGGAGATGCATACATGAAAAAGGCCATGTTTCCTCTCATTCTTGTATGGGTAGCCATGCATGCTCAGGGAAGTTCACCTTATGCGACATGAAGGAAGTGAGAGAAAGATCTCGATACAATCCGGGAAAATGAACTGAAGCACCCTGAGACGTAAGTTCAATTGCTTGTGAACCAACATCATCCAAAACTATTTTACTGAGACTAAAATAAGTAAGTTTTGCTAGACCATCCTCATCAAAGAGTATATTTCCAGGCTTCAAATCATAATGAATTACACTATGTGGTCTTTTGTTTAGATAACCAAGGGCTGTTAATATTTGAACTATCTTTAAAAGTTTATGTTTTGTTTATTTGCGGATTTAGAGTAAAAAGAATTGTGACTTAAAGCTTAGTAGATCTAGAGTTAAGATAGAACTAACTTGGTTTAATTATTAATTATAATTACTACTATTATTTTTATATAATATTCACAAATAAAAATTTTCTATTTACTTGGTATATAAATTCATTCTATTAGTTGAGATTTCTTCTTTCTTAGCTTTTAAATATTCCACTTAATAATGAGGTTCTCACTATTTAGTCTATTGATTTATTAATGTTATTTTCAATTACATAATTTACTTACACTTATTTGACTACCCTAGATCCATCTCAATTGCTTATCTACCAAGTACAGAGAGAAATCAAATTTCTTTCAATTACATAATTTACTTAGCACTTATTTGACTACCCTAGATCCATCTCAACTCCTTATCTACCAAGTATAGAGAGAAATAAAATTTCTTTTCACTTTGAAAAAGGTTTTCATATCAAGAGATTTGATACCTCTGGACACTTGGATCCGAAGTTAAGATGAATCTAGGTTGGTTTATTCTCTCCTTTAAAAATATTATATTCCACATGAATACCATGGATTTTGGATACCATGACTCATTTTTGTTTTTATAGTGTTATTTTATTTTTAGATTTTAATTATATTTTGAGGGTTATTTTTATTTTGTTAATTTATTTTTATACTGAGTGAGTTAAAATGTTTACATTAGACTATTTTTTTATTTATTTAGTTAATTTAATTTAATTTAATTTTTGTTTTTATGTAAATTTGACTTATTCAAAATGTTAAAAATTACATTACATCTTTACCATACTTGGCTCGAAAGGTCCTCTTCGACGAATAAATAAATTAAATTTAACATGAAACCAATCAAATTATTTTTTGAAGAAAGGGACAACGTAATAGTTTGATTCTTTATTGAATATTCTATTCTATTGGCACGAGTAACAACATTCCTTTTAAAACTGTAAGCAATAACTGCAAAAAGAACTAAAAAAACTCATATTTAGTTGAAATATCTTGTTATGTAATGGGATAGTGCAACATCATTATGAAATATCTTATAAATTGAAAAATGGTTAAAGAAATACAACAAGGAAAGACTTCAGTTGAAATACCTTTTTATGTAATGCAATAGTTAAAACTCTTGGAAGTTGGTGCAACATCACTATCAAATAACTTATAAATTGGAAAATGGTTAATGCAAGACAACAAAAAAAAGTGTTCCACTTCAGTGGTTAACTTTGTAGGAATCCAGATCTCTCAACCAACAAGCAAAATAAACTAATATTAATCCCAAATAATAAATTTGGTAAAATTATAAAATTGTAATTTGAAAAAAACACTATTCAATAGTTTAAATAAGATACATTAAATAATTATAAAATAGAAAAATTCATAGATTATACATAATTTAAATAGGCTACATTAAATAATCATGCTAGTTGAGTTTTAGTTAAATGATGATGAAGCTGGTTGTTAGGACACTTATCACACATTCAACTCTTCTTAGATCGCAGTAATGTATTTGGACATGTTGAAGAAAGATGTAGTCCTACTAAACTTACAAAAAAAATATATCGTTAAACGAATAATAAATAATCTTACTGTATAAAATACAAAATTTTAAATTAAAACTAGTAAATCAATGACACTTACATAAATATCAAATTATATATTAGAGTTAATCAATTGATTTGAAAAAACATATTAAAAAAAAAAGATTATTTTGTGATTTTAGGAAATTATTTTTTTATAAAATTTAAAGAAATAGATTTATCTTTTTCATCTCTAAATATTGTAGCAAATTATAAAATAAGCATAAAAAATTGTATATGGAAAAATTTTCTAATAAATTATAAAAAAAAATATGCTCACTAATATATCTATGGGTGTAATGTTAAGTTAAGTCATGTGGCCATGAACTTCACAATTTTTAGAGTTTAGATGCCATGGGTTTTTGTTTATCAAGCCACAACTCAACCCTGAACATAGACAACTTGACAAACAAAAAAATAAATTCTAAAAAAATTATATCATTTTAATTTCATATATTCTAAAAAAATAAAGTCTTCTTAATTTCAAAATATACTTTGTGTAAGGAAATATTGAAAAATACTAAAAAACATTAAAAAAAATTCCAATTTTAACCTTGCTTATAAATACAAAACAAACAAAGTGAACAAATCTACCATATTTTTGGATAGCCTTGCTTAAAAAACAAAAAGAAATGATAAAATTTACCATATGCATGTATTCAATTGATTTGTATAATGAGATGAATGTTCACTAATATTAATCCCAAATAATAAATTTGGTAAAATTATAAAATTGTAATTTGAAAAAAACACTATTCAATAGTTTAAATAAGATACATTAAATAATTATACAATAGAAAAAGTCATAGATTATACATAATTTAAATAGGCTACATTAAATAATCATGCTAGTTGAGTTTTAGTTAAATGATGATGAAGCTGGTTGTTAGGATACTTATCACACATTCAACTCTTCTTAGATCGCGGTAATGTATTTGGACATGTTGAAGAAAGATGTAGTCCTACCAAACTTACAAACAAACAAAAAAATCGTTAAACGAATAATAAATAATCTTTGCGCCGAGAGGCGCATCTACAACCCAATATGACCCCGATGTCAGGTATGTCACGTCCTTATACAAAATGTCGGCTTAAGTTTTAAATTAAAAAAAAATAAAAAATAAAAATCCCATTGTACTAGAACATATATCAATCTCTAATACAATTATGTATTATTTATATAATTTGAATGGATATTAAATTATATACGTGAATTTGAATGGATCATAAATTTACCTTTAACAAAAAAAATTACCACATTGATTTTCCAAATTAAGTAAAATTTTAAACATATTTACTCTTTAATAAAGTCAATACCATTTCCTAAATCAAAGGAAAAGAGTTAATTCAACACAAACAATCAAAATCCAAAATATTTTAATATTTTTTTTAATTAAATATTTGTAAAATGAATTTATACTTACTCCAGAGCTATGGTAAATAAATAAAAATATATATAAACTAGATGTATGGTAAATAAATAAAAATTATTTTTATATTTATTCCATAAACCTTTTTATATTTAAAAAAAACTTTAAAAAGAGGTTTTATTTAGATGAAGCCTATGGGACGAATACCATGGGACAAATTAATATTGATACCATGGGTAAATAAATAAATATAAAAGAGGTATAAAAAAGTATGATAAATAAATAAATAAATATAAAATATATATAAAGAGGTATGGTAAATAAATAAATATAAAAGAGGCATAAAGAGGTAAGGTAAATAAATAACAATATATCAAATAGGATTATAAATAAAAATTTAATTATATAACAAGCCTATGGGCCAAATACCATAGTAAAGAAAAGGGGTATGGTAAATAAACAAAAATATAAATAAACTAGAGGTATGTTAAGTAAATAAAACCTCTTTTCCTATTTAATCCATAATCTGCTTTATATTTACAAATATTTATGTTCATTAGTTTACATAACTAAGAAGAAAGATAGAGAGAGAGTTATAAGAGAGAGATGGAGAGAGAGTGTGTATCTTTAGGGGTGAGATAAAGAGACAAAATAAGATGTATGGAAAGAAGGGGGAGAGAAGAAGTGAGAAGGAGAGAGGGAGGGATATAGTAATGTAGTTGGAGAGAGAGGGGTGGAAAGAGAGAGAGAAAGAAAGGGATGGGGGAAGAGATAGGATTAGAGAGAGAGAGAGAGAGAGGATTGGAGGGAAAAGAGAGAGAGAGAGGTGGGAAAGAAAGGGAGAGAGAGGAAGGATGAGAGAGAGGAGGAGAGTGATGGGGGAAGAGAGAGTATTAGAGAGAGAGAGAGAGAGAGATCAGGGAAGAGAAAGGGATTTAGGGGACATAGAGAGAGGAAGGACGAGAGAGAGGACTTGAGAGGGAGGAGGAGAGAGGGATTGATAAGAGAGATGGAGTTGGAGGGGGAGAGATGTAGGAAATAAGAAATATAGAGAGTGAGAAGTGGAGAGAGAGAAGGAGTGACAAGGGAGAGACAGAGAGAGAGCATGTATGTTTGGGGCTGAGATAAAGAGACAAATAAGGAGAGATGGATATAAGGGGGGAGAAGGAGATATAGGGAGAGAGGGAGGGATATAGTAACATAGTTGGTGGGTGAAGAGAGAGAGAGAGAGGGAGAGAGAGATGGGAGAGAAAGGGAAAGAGAGGAAGGAAGAGAGAGGATTTTAGAGAGTGGAGAGAGGGAGGGAAAGAGAGATGGACTTGGAGGGGGAGGAGGAGAGATGTAAGAAGAAATAAATAGAGAGAGAAAGGTGGAGAGAGAGGGAGAGAGAGAGAGAAAGTGATAAGGAAGCTGGAGAGAGAGGGATTGATTATAACATGAGTACGTTCTTATTGTTCACATTTTCTATCTTTCAACACTATTATTGTCACTTTGCATTTAAAAAAAATATTTCATCATTTTTCATCATTATAGTTATTAACAATAATTATCATCTCAACAAACTGAGGTAAATAAGAAAATTTAAAATTAAAATGACCAAGTTAATCTCAGAAATATTTAGCATATTTAAAATGATTATATTAATATTCGATATATTTACATGATAAAATTAATCATACCTTTGATAGATTTTCCTTGGCATCACACGACTGAAATCAGCCTAGATCCATCTTACATCTCAAAAATATACAAAAATTTTAATAATCTGAAAAATGTGACGTTGATGCCTCCGACTGGAACCAGCCTAGATCCATCTAACTCTGGATCTATCATGCGCCGAGAGGGATCAAATCTCTCGAGATGCAAACCTTTCCTGAAGTTTTGCACTCAAAAAATAGGTTTGCACCTCAAGAGATTTGATCCCTCTCGGCGCATGATAGATCCAGAGTTAGATGGATCTAGGCTGGTATTGTATAAAATACAAAATTTTAAATTAAAACTAGTAAATCAATGACACTTACATAAATATCAAATTATATATTAGAGTTAATCAATTGATTTGAAAAAACATATTAAAAAAAAAAGATTATTTTGTGATTTTAGGAAATTATTTTTTTATAAAATTTAAAGAAATAGATTTATCTTTTTCATCTCTAAATATTGTAGCAAATTATAAAATAAGCATAAAAAATTGTATATGGAAAAATTTTCTAATAAATTATAAAAAAAAATATGCTCACTAATATATCTATGGGTGTAATGTTAAGTTAAGTCATGTGGCCATGAACTTCACAATTTTTAGAGTTTAGATGCCATGGGTTTTTGTTTATCAAGCCACAACTCAACCCTGAACATAGACAACTTGACAAACAAAAAAATAAATTCTAAAAAAATTATATCATTTTAATTTCATATATTCTAAAAAAATAAAGTCTTCTTAATTTCAAAATATACTTTGTGTAAGGAAATATTGAAAAATACTAAAAAACATTAAAAAAATTCCAATTTTAACCTTGCTTATAAATACAAAACAAACAAAGTGAACAAATCTACCATATTTTTGGATAGCCTTGCTTAAAAAACAAAAAGAAATGATAAAATTTACCATATTTCTGGATTCACAATTGATTTGTATAATGACATGCATGTATTCAATTGATTTGTATAATGAGATGAATGTTCACTATATATTCTAGTCTATATCTATCTTAACTTCTGATCTACCAAGCGTTAAAGGGATAAAATCTCTTTCTTAAACAATTCATGAGACCATATTTCTGGATTATCAAGGTACCATGATGTCAACAAATGTACCATATTTTTTGATAAACTTAAAAACTAAAAACAAATGATAAAATCTACCATATTTCTAGATTCACAATTCTGACAAAGTTTTGTATAACGAGATGCATGTTCTGTATATATACCATCCTACATCTATCTTAACTTATAATCTACCAAGCATTAGAGGGATCAAATCCCTTTCTTGAAGATATTTAAGAGATTTGATGCCTTTCGCCACTTAGAGTAAATCCAAAGTTAAGATGGATCTAGGTTGGTTTAATTCCCCCTTTATATAGGCTATATATCACATGAATACCATGGGTCAATACCATGAGTTATCACGGTACCATCAATTCAACAAATCTACCATATTTCTGGGTAACATTGCTTAAAAAATAGAAACAAATGATAAAATCCACCATATTCCTGGATTCACAATTTTGATAAAGATTCGTATAATGAGATGCATGTTCAACAAATCTACCATATTTCTCGGTAACCTTGCTTAAAAAACAAAAACAAATGATAAAATCCACCATATTCCTGGATTCACAAAATTTTGATAAAGATTCGTATAATGAGATGCATGTTCAGTATATATAGCAGCCTACATCTATCTTAACTTCTGATCTACTATGCTTTAGATGGATCAAATATCTTTCTTGAAGAGATTTGATGTCTTTAGACAGTCAGTAAATATAAAGTTAATATGGATCTAGATTGGTTTAATTCCAACTTTATATAGGTTGTATTCCACATTAATACCATGTGTCAATACCATGGGTTTTCACGATGCCATGAGCTCAAAAACCACACGTACTTGACCAAATCAAATTTACTTTAACTAATAAAAAATTAATAAAAATAAAATTAATAGTTAAATGTTTTCATTACATTATGTGTGCAACTAAAATGGTATTTAAATCAGATTAGGTTAATTGTGCTGGTTTTCTAGTAGTTTTGTGTCTATGGATTTTTCTTGGTATCCTCAAACTTGGCCTCTGAGTCCAATAAATTAAAAAACTATATATTATTTAAAAAAAAAAAAAATGAATTTTAAATTCAATTACAGTGGTGATTTTCAAGTAGTTTTGTGCTATGGATTTTGATATTAATGAAGCATTTTAATAGACTTGGATCCTTAAACTTAAGGTGACAACATAGATAAAAATTTTATTTTCATAGACTAAATTTAAATTAATATTACACATTGCTTTATAAAGTATAAACCTTTACTCCAATAAATATGTTACTATGGGAAATCAAGTTTGATAGATATTTAATGGTTAAAAAATATTTAAGGGAGTCACATAGAGAAATTTTGTTAACTCGTGAGGTTTACGCAACAAGTGACATCTATTTTATAATAATTCATGATTTTCATGTCCATTGTTTTAAATTAACCAAATTAAGTAAAGAGATTTTAAATAAAGTTGACATAGTAAAATAAGAGTCAATAACTAAAATCCATTTTGTTATAGTCTATGTTTAAGGTTCATGATGGTGATTTTGGGTCCTGTGGTAACAAATTGAGAATTTTTTTCTTTTCTTTTTTGTAAAACTATTCAATTAAATTTTAAATCCACTATGAGTGAATCCACTATGATTTCTAGATATAGAGACATTTTTGGAGGAACCATGTAACACCTCGTTTTATTTTCAATTTATGTTAAAAGACTTTTACTGATACATTAAAATTTATTAAGTGAAAAGAATCTGAAATTTTATTTCATAAAAGGGAAATTACATTGAGTAATTCATTAACTATATGGTAAAGAATAACAAGATTCCAAAGTAAAAGAAAGAGGATGTTTTCGACACTTACCCTCCCCAAGAGGAGAAAATGAAATCCTGAGAAGGGGAAGGGCTTCTGTTCTAGAAAGGAAAAGGTGTTTCACATCAGTAAGATTGTGAAGAAAATAGAGTTTTCCAGAGTTGGCGGTTTACCAGTGGAACTCTGTACCTGAAGAAGGGTAGAGTGGACTGGGGTCCTGAGGTCTAACTTCAGAAAAGGAAAACCTGCTATCTAAACTCTGGTGCAGAGCAAGAGGGCAGAAGAGGACATGATTTCCTCTCTCATGGTTGGGCAAGGGGGCAGAAGAGGACATGATTTCCTCTCTCATGGTTGGGCAGTGACATCAGTTAATCAAGAGAAATCGAGATAAGTATATTTAACTTACTCGTTTACCTTGTTGAGACAGAAAAAGAACAGTGAATCAAGAGAAATAGAGATAAATATATTGAATTTACTGGTTTAACTTGTTGAGACAAAAAGATCATTTTTTTTTAAAGTTTTCTATAAAGGTAACTTTCAGTTGACTATTAATTAGAGATTTGGTTAAATTCCATCTACTTTGTAAAGAGGTGATAGCTCTAAAATTAGCACAGATATAAAGAAAAACATTTTAAAAGAAGTGAATACAGAATTTTTTATTGCTTAAAACTTTCTATGGTTATGATATTGGTAATCTATGTGGTCTGTACCTATTCTAAAACTTAGTACAATTACAGAATATAGGACACAAGAATAGTTGGAAATAAAAGTAAATGTACCATGCTAAACAATCTATGCTGAAAAACATACTTGACAAATATTATCAAGTAAGGAAAGAATTATATTTTTATGGTAACAAAAAAAAATACAATTAGGAATCCATATGACTTGGGAATTGTAACGAGTGATCTTATTTTTAAAATAAAACCCTTATAATGTTATGGATAAGGAATATCAGTAAGCCCAGGCGTCAAGAATTCAATTGTAACAAGTGATCTTATTTTTAAAATAAAACCCTTATAATGTTATGAGTAAGGAATATCAGCAGGCCCAGGGGTCAGGAAACTAAGCCCCACATCTGTAGGGCAGGGATCATGGTCCCCTCACCACTAAGATTTATGGCGTAAACCAAAATTGTTTTTACAATATTTAAGTAAATATTGAAAGCTTCAAAGAAAACCAATTTTCGTGGAAAATTTAACTCATAGCATAGAATCTCAAATGGCCAACTCAAAGAACTAGAACAAAAACTGAATTTGAGAAGCATAATGGAACTACGAACACAACTCGTTGTTTTGGGAAGTTAATATTTAATACAACATCCAAAACATAGTAAACACTCAGCAAAATTAACAATGTAACAAGGGGAAGAAACGCTTCACTGCATCATACATCACAATCCACATATTGCAAAATAAGCACCACTGCCAAAAGCTAATAATGTTGACGACCCTGAAAATAAAAATGATAAAAAATATTTGCATAAGACTAAGAAGAAACGGAAACGTGTGGAGAAGACGAATTTGCTGGACAAAGACCAGGAAATTTCAAGAATCGTAACGAAAAAGCGTAAAATATTGGCAGAAGAGGAAGCATAAGCCGCCAAGAAATTCGGCTTCAATATCGAACGTTTCATAGCCAGGCTTGAAGCTATCGTAGAAGAAGACATTGAGCTTAACAGAAATGGTGATCCTGTTGTCACGAAAATGTTGATGTTACTCGAGATGCGAGGTGTTATTTCTAAGAAACCTGCAGATACAGAGTTTTGAGAAAATATAAGATGAACAAGAAGATTAACCAACCAGTAAAACCTACCTCTTAACAGATGCAGGTGATGGTCATTAAGCCCGGGCTAAATCAACACGGCCCCTGATTGAATCTTTGAATGCTCACGCGTGACACTGCGAAATTTCTGAATGTGGCGGTGGTGAGATAATGTAGGTGAGATAATGTAACTGATTAATAACAGTTTTTAATCGAAGGGTAGACAACATTTGAATCATCTAACATCTGAATCAATGATGTATAATAGTACACTTGGCATTTAGGAGAGTTGTTTTCAAATAGTGACTCTTTACAGCGTAATAAATATTAATTATTATTTTTTATTCCAATAAATTTATTTCAATATTTCAAACGTAACAACCATGTGATCTGTATTAATCCATTTATTAATAATTTTATTCTTTATTATCTCTTTTTTAAGTTTATGGTTAAATTATTTATTTTGTTGTGGATTAAAAAAAAAAGTATCATTTATTTAAATAATGACTCTCATTACACTATTTCAGTAAATTCTGATTATCTAAACTTAAATATAAATGCCCAAAAAATATTATTATGAAAAATCATAATTTTCACTAGAAAATTTAGAGAATACCTTTTCAAAATTATATTTTCAAAAAATTTAAATTAAAAAAAATATAAACCTTCAGACATAAACAAACACAGTAAATCTATTTATAATGAATTGTGATAAATAAATGAAAAACAAATAATAAATCTATTTATAATAACTTTATTATAAGATTTACTTTAAAAACCAATAATAAATCTACTTCTAATAACTTTTTTATAAGAACTAATGAAAACTACAGTTATAAATCCTTAAATAAACTAAACATAAACTTTCAAAGATAAATAATTAAAACATTTGTAGATCTATTTATCATCAATTGTAATGCATAACATTTATAAATTTAGGTAATCTATTTTTAAGAAAGGAAAGAAAAGTTGTTTATATTAAGATAAGATAAAAAGTACATTTTCATAATCATATGTGGACTGGCATCATCCCAGAAACCATGATCCAAGGCCATTAGAATGAACATAATTATAAAACATTTTAGTCCATCATATGTGAATTTATGATTGTTACTTCCCTCAGAACACTCTCTTGTGTTTGATGATGTCCAAAAGGTAGCTTTCCAAAAATAATCTGATAGAATAATACCCCACCTAGTTGCCACTGTTGATTTTTTACCTTAATATCTCCATGATATTTGTGATGTGGAACTAATTCTCTGCCAACTGTGCCATGTTCCTTTAATTTCTGAGGGATTCCTTTGACATCATCTCTATCTCCTTAAGATATGGACTTTACTACCATAAGTCATATTTTTGAAAATAGGATCTCTATTCCCTGTTCTAGGATACTCTATCATGTTACCTTTGACTACTTAAAATGTTGCTAAATACCCTCATAATTCTCATCAAATGTTGGAGCTTATACCATAAAATAATCCCGAAAAGAATGAATCAACACCTCTCCACTAAATAAAACAAGGGAATGTCCTTGACATTGATTCTTGGGTATATAACCCATAACCCTTCACCAACTTCAAAGTTTTTCTCCTCCCCTGCCTCAAACCGAAGCATTTCTTGAATGTAATTCTCTACTTTTTTCGTATTACATAAGGTGCACTTACCTGAGCATACAAGGCTACCCATACAATAATGAGAGGAAAGATTACCTTTTTCATGTATGCATCTCCAAAACAATTTAGAGAAGTTACATCCACAAATAGACGAACTTCCCTAGAATCCAATTAAGATGTATACTAATGATAACTGAAGTTGATAGAAACTCTGTTAAAAAATTTCATTGATTCTATCAACATAACGAAATCACTTAAAGAGCCAGAGACTTTATTTTGTGTTAGCAAATCCTATAATATAGATTTGTGATTTCCGATTCGTTAAGGAAATATAGGAATCTTGGGCTACGGTAAGTACATTTGGTCTTTCTTCTTGGTTGCATGTCAAGCATTGCTGAATGAAATTATTCAATTCATAAAAAACTTTAGGATGTGTTGGTATGTCCACTCTATGTGCATTTATGATTGTTTCTTCCCTTAGAACACTCTATTGTGTTTGATCATGTCCAAAAGGTAGTTTTCCAAAAATCATCTGATAGAATAATACCGCAATGGACCGAACATCAACCTTTGATGATATGAGTGTTGTCTTGTTAATTTAAAAGAATTCAGGAGGCATATACTAATATGTCCCTGCACCCTGAGACATAAGTTCAATTTCTCGTGAACCAACATCATCCAAAACTATTTTACTGAGGCAAAAATCAATAAATTTTGCCACACTGTCCTCATCAAAGAGGACATTTCCAAGCTTCAAATCATAATGAATTACACTCCGTGGTCTTTTGTTTCAATAAAAAAGGGTTGAAAGTATTTGAATTTTTATGGTCCTTGCCTCTTGCTAAGATAAACACGGTGTTATGTGCAAGACTACATCGAGATATTTCCCTCACTGCAATGTACTATGTTGGATTATAGCAGTAATGGAAATAAAATAAAATATATAATCCAACATAGTACATTAGAGTGAGGGAAATATCTGGATGCAGTCTTGCAGGTAACGCCATGTCTATCTGAGCAAGAGGCAAGGACCATAATAATTCAAATACTTTCAGCCCTTCTTTATCTAAACAAAAGACCACAAAGTGTAATTCATTATGATTTGAAGACACTGCTCATATCATCAAAGATTGATGTTTGGTCACTTGGGGTGTTATTCTGTTAGATGATTTTTGGAAAGCTACCTTTTAGACATGATCAAACACAAGAGAGTTCTCTAATGGAAGGAAAAATCATGAATGAACATAGAATGGACATACCAGCTTATCCTAAAGTTTCTAATGAAGCAAAAGACCTCATTCAGCAATGCCTGGCATGCAACCAAGCGGAGAGAACAGATGTACTTAATGTAGCCCAAGATTCCTATCTTTCCTTAACAAAGCAGAACTCACAAATCTATAGCATAGGATTTGCTGACACAGAATAAAGTTAAGCTAGAACTAACTTGGTTTAATTATTATTTATAATTACTACTATTATTTTTATATAATATTCACAAATAAAAATGTTCTATTTACTTGATATATAGATCCATTCTATTAGTTGGGGTTTCTTCTTTGTTAGTTTTTAAACATTGTACTTAATAATGAGGTTCTCACTTTTTAGTCTATTGATTTATTAATGTTATTTTCAATTACATAATTTACTTAGCACTTATTTGAATACCCTAGATCCATCTCAACTTCTTATCTAACAAGTACAAAGAGAAATCAAATTTCTGTCAATTACATAATTTACATAGCACTTATTTGACTACCCTAGATCCATCTCAACTCCTTATCTATCAAGTACAGAGAGAAATCAAATTTCTTTTCACTCTAAAAGAGGTTTTCATATCAAGGGATTTGATCCCTCTCGACACTTGGATCCGAAGTTAAGATGAATCTAGTTTGGTTTATTCTCTCGTTTAAAAAGACTATATTCCACATGAATACCATGGGTTTTGGATACCATAACTCTTTTTTTTTTTATAGTGTTATTTTATTTTTAGTTTTTAATTATATTTTGACGGTTATTTTTATTTTGTTAATTTATTTTTATTTTGAGTGAGCTAAAATGTTTACATTAGACTATTTTTTTATTTAGTTTTTTAATTTAATTTAATTTTTGTTTTTATCTAAATTTGACTTAGTTAAAATGTTAAAAATTACATTACTACATCTCTATCATACTTGGCTCTATAGGTCCTCTAGGACGAATATATAAATTAAATTTAACATGAAACCAATCAAATTATTTTTTGAAGAAAGGGAAAATGTACTAGTTTGATTCATCATTGAGTCTTCTATTCTATTGGCATGAGTAACAACCTTCCTTTTAAAAGTGGAAGCAATACCTGCAAAAAAAACTAGAAAAAAACTCATATTTAGTTGAAATATCTTGTTATGTAATGGGATGGTGCAACATCATTATGAAATATCTTATAAATTGAAAAATGGTTAAAGAAATACAACAAAGAAAGCCTTTAGTTGAAATACCTTGTTATGTAATGCAATAGTTAAGACCCTTGGAAGTTGGTGCAGCATCACTATGAAATAACTTAAAATTGAAAAATGGTTAACACAAGACAACAAAAAAAAGTCTTCCACTTCAGTGGTTAACTTTCTAGGAATCTAGATCTCTTAACCAACAAGCAAAATAAACTAATATTAATCCCAAATAATAAATTTAGTAAAATTGAAAAATTGTAATTTAAAAAAACACATTATTCATTGGTTTAAATAAAATGCATTAAATAATTATACCATAAGAAAAGCCATAGATTATACATAATTTAAATAAGCTACATTAAATAATAATACCATAAAAAAACCATGAATTAAAAATACATTAAAAAACTATAATTTATCAAAATTATTTTTATTTATTATTATTGTTATGTTTGTACTCCCAAGAACCCATCTCATCCAAAAAAAAATAAAAAAAAAATCATGTGGATCCTGCTAGCCTAACGCTTGTGGAAGAAGATCGAGCAAAAGAAGATGGGTTGTGCTCCGAGGCTTACGAAGAGACTGTCCAGAAAGAAATGGCTGCTGCGGATGGATGGGGAGAAAGTCATTCGTTGGAACGCGTTCGATCTATCTCCTTGTACTTCTGTTTGCCGTGATGTATTTGGAAATGTTGAAGAAAAATGTAGTCTTACCAAACTTTTGAAAAAAAAGATAGTTAAACCAGTAATAAATAATCTTATTATATAAAATACAAAATTTTAAATTAAAACTAGAAAATCAATGACACTTAGATAAATATCAAATTATATATTAGATTTAAACGATTGATTTGAAAAAATATATTAAAAAACAAAAAAATGATTTTGTGATTTTAGGAAATTATTTTTTATAAAATTTTAAAAAATAGATTTATCTTTTTCATCTCTAAACATTGTAGCATATTATAAAATGAGCATAAAAAATTGTATATGGAAATTTTTCCTAATAAATTATAAAAAAAAATTATGCTCACTAATATGTCAATGGGTGTAATGTTAAGTTAATTCGTGTGGCCATGACCAAATGAAGAAATTTGCCATATTTCTCGATTCACAATTGATTTGTATAATGAGATGCATGTATTTACCATATTTTTCGATTCACATTTCATTTCCAGCCTATGCCTATCTTAACTTCTAATCTACCAAGCATTAGAGGGATAAAATCTCTTTTTTGAACATATTCATGAGACCATATTTCTGGATTATCAAGGTACCATGAAGTCAACAAATGTACCATATTTTTTGATAAACTTAAAAACTAAAAATAAATGATAAAATCTTCCATATTTCTCGATTCAAAATTCTGACGAAGATTTGTATAATGAGATGCATGTTCAATATATATACCACCATACATCTATCTTAAGATTTGTATAATGAGATGCATGTTCAATATATATACCACCATACATCTATCTTAACTTATAATCTACCAAGCATTAGAGGGATCAAATCTCTTTCTTGAATATATTCAAGAGATTTGATGCCTTTCGCCATTTAGAGTAAATCCAAAGTTAAGATGGATCTAGGTTGGTTTAATCCCCCTTTTATATAGGCTATATACCACATGAATACCATGGGTCAATACCATGAGTTATCACGGTACCATGAATTCAACAAATCTACCATATTTCTGGGTAATCTTGTTTAAAAAACAAAAACAAATAATAAAATCCACCATATTCTTGGATTCACAATTTTGATAAAGATTCATATAATGAGATGCATGTTCAGTATATATACCAGCCTACATCTATCTTAACTTCTGATCTACCAAGCTTTAGAGGGATCAAATCTCTTTCTTGAAGAGATTTGATGTCTTTCGACACTCAGTAAATCTGAAGTTAAGATGGACCTATATTGGTTTAATTCCACCTTTATATAGGTTATATTCCACATTAATACCATGTGTCAATACCATGGGTTATCATGATACCATGAGCTCAAATACCATGCGTCAATACCATGGGTTATCATGATACCATGAGCTCAAAAACCACGCGTACTTGACCAAATCAAATTTACTTTAACTAATAAAAATAATTAATAAAAATAAAATTAATAGTTAAAAGTTTTCATTACATTATGTGTGCAACTAAAATAGTATTTAAATCAGATTCGGTTGATTGTGCTTGTTTTCTAGTAGTTTTGTGTCTATGGACTTTTCTTGGTATCCTCAAACTTGGTCTTTGAGTCCAATAAATTAAAAAATTATATATTATTTTAAAACAATTAAAATGAATTTTAAATTCAATAACAGTGGTGATTTTCAAGCAGTTTTGTGCTTTGGATTTTGGTCTTAATGAAGCATTTTAGTAGGCTTGGATCCTTTAAACTTATGGCGACAACACAGATAAAATTTTTATTTTCATAAACTAAATTTAAATTAATATTACACATTGTTTTATAAAGTGTAAGTTACCTTTACTCCAATAAATATGTTACTATGGGAAATCAAGTTTGATAGATGGTTAATGGTTAACAAACATTTTAAAGAGTCACAAAGAGAAAATTTATTAACTTGTGATGTTTAGGAAATAAGTGACATCTATTTTATAATAATCCATGATTTTCATGCTCATTGTTTGAAATTAACCAAATTAAGTAAAGAGATTTTAAATAAAGCTGATATAGTAAATAAAAATTCAATAACTAAAATCCATTTTGTTATAGTCTATGTTTAAGGTCGATAATGGTGATCCTCTAGTATCAATTTGAGACTTTTTTTTTTTTTTAACCATTCAATTAAATTGTAAATCCACTATGATTTCTAGATAGAGAGACATTTATGAAGGAACCATGTAACACCCCGTTTTATTTTCAATTTATTTTAAAAGACTTTTACTGATACATTAGAATTTATTAAGTGAAAAGAATCTGGAATTTTATTTCATAAATAAGAAATTACAATGAGTAATTTATTAACTATATGGTAAAGAATAACAAGATTCCAGAGTAAAAGAAAGAGGATGTTTCTGATACTTACCCTCCCCAACAGGATAAAAGGAAATCCTGAGAAGGGAAAGGGGTTCTGTTCCAGAAAGGAAAAAGAGTTTCACATCAGTAAGATTGTGAAGAAAATAGAGTTGTTCAGAGTTGGTGGTTTACCAGTGGAACTCTGTACCTGAAGAAGTGTAGACTGGACTGGGGTCCTAATGTCTAACTTCAGAAAAAGAAAACATGTTAGCTAAACTCTAGTGCGAAGCAAGGGGGCAGAAGAGGACATGATTGCCTCTCTTGTGGTTAGGCAGTGCCATCGGTTAATCAAGAGAAACCGAGATAAGTATATTGAACTTACTAGTTTACCTTGTCAGACATAAAGAGAATTTTTTTTAAAGTTTTCCACAGAGCTAACTTTCAATTGACTGTTAATTAGAGATATTGTTAAATTCCATCTACTTTGTAAAGAGGTGATAACTCTAAAATTAGCACAGATATAAAGATTTTTTTTTTTTAAATAAGTGAATACATATTTTTTTATTTCTTAAAACTTTTTATGGTTATGATATTGGTAATCTGTGTGGTCTGTACCTATTCTAAAACTTAGTACAATTACAGAATATAGAGCGGAAGAAGAGTTGGAAATAACAGTAAATGGACCATGCTAAAAAATCTATGGTGACAAACATACTTGATAAATATTATCGAGCAAAGAAATAATTATATTTTTATGGTAACAAAAAAAAATACAATTAGGAATCGTTATGACTTGGAAATTGTAACGAGTGATCTTATTTTTAAAATAAAACCCTTATAATGTTATGGATAAGGAATATCAGCAGGCCCTGGGGTCAAGAAGCCAATTGTAACGAGTGATCTTATTTTTAAAATAAAACCCTTATAATGTTATGAGTAAGGAATATCAGTAGGCCTAGGGGTCAAGAAGCGAAGCGCCAAATATGCAGGGCAGGGATCACGGTCCCCTCGCCACTAAGATTTATGGTGTAAACCAAAAAAATTCTTACAATGTTTAAGTAAATATTGAAAGCTTAAAAGAAAACCAATTGACATGGAAAATTTAACTCATAGCATAGAAAATCAAATGGCCAACACACATAACTAGAACACGGACTGAATTTGAGAAGCATAATGGAACTGTAAAATAAGAAATATGCATGTCATTATATAATGCGACAAAATATTCTGCAATATATAAGTAGTTAGTAATCTGGCTAAACAGTAATGATGTCTATTACAACTGAAATAGAACCATCCTATACAAGTTCAGGTTGCGCCTCACACGCAGTAATAAAACAAATTTCAAAATAACTATGCATATTCACCCAACATCACAAATAACAACATACTACCCTATGTTCCAGGAAAGAACATAAAAGAGAGAAGTGAATATTTGTTAACATCAAAAAAAGTGTGTGAAACCCTTCATGCCAAGAAATAGCAGAGATACTCTCGCATGCAATAAGCTCAAGGGGCCGAAGGCCACACCTGTTCACGAAGAGGGTTTATCCTCAGTAAACGATGAATCAAAAATTCCAGAAAAAAAACAAGAGAACAATGTGAATTGGGGATGAGGTATGTCTTACCCAGGATCATGAACGACACATTGAGGGACTTGAATTGCACCTCCAGTGCCACTAAAGTCCAAAAATTTCATATCTTACCCAAAACATGCATTGACAGTGAGTAAATATATGTAAGTCAAACTCTCTAGTCAAAGGAAAATATTTGTAAGACAAAAGAAAAATACAAAAAAAACTGCACAAACTTACCTACTCGGACTGGCATGGATAAGGGATGACATCACAAAACCCATTCAGAAGAAGCAAGGGAGATATTATGGTTACATGCCAGTAAAACCCTAGTCATTTAATTCTGATTGAACGCCATTTAGATAACTTTGAAAATAAATACGGGTTATTTCTATTATCGAGCAATGAGATACCCTAGCTTCAAATGTAAGACTAAACCAAAAAAAAAAGCTAAGTGGTTTCGGAAGCATCCTTACCAGACTGATCCATTGGGAAATATTTGTAACAATTCTAAGAAAACAAACTGTCACGGAAAATAAGTCTAAAGGAAGCGCAATCAGCTGAAGGAATTCCATGCCACCATTTAGTAGGATAATAACCTAGACGAAAGATGCAATGAATAAAGCCAAAGCCATGAAGAAAAAACTAAGTGATATGGTAGGAAAATAACGGACCTGCCTGAAGGATGGGTCGTAAATAGAAAAACTTACAGAGCTTGCATCGTAGGAACATCATGAAACAAATGAGTTGTGCCTCCGTACTTCAGGTTGGGGTAGTTACCCTAACCACTAGAACCAGAGCCGCCACCGTCATATCTAACATTAACTAGATCTACAATGGGCACGAAGAACCAAGGCATTTAAGATGTGCCAAATTCCATCCACCAATAAGGGCAGGTGTCCAGGTTTAATGATGTGGAATTGATTAACGCCACCACAAACCATTTAACCAAATATTTCTGATCATCGATTATGCAATCAAAGTATAAGTACAATAATAAATCTTTTAAAGGCTGAAAAGTCTAAATGAAATCCAATACCATATTATATCTCATAATATCTTTCTTGAACAGATTCATGAGACCATATTTATGGACTATCAAGGTACCATGAAGTCAACAAATGTACCATATTTTTTGATAAACTTAAAAACTAAAAACAAATGATAAAATCTACCATATTTCTCATATTTCTAGATTCAAAATTCTGACAAAGATTTGTATAATGAGATGCATGTTCGGTATATATACCACCCTACATCTATTTTAACTTATAATCTACCAAGCATTAGAGGGATCAAATCTCTTTCTTGAAGATATTCAAGAGATTTGATGCCTTTCACCATTTAGAGTAAATCCAAAGTTAAAATGGATCTAGGTTGGTTTAATCCCCCCTTTCTATAGGCTATATACCACATGAATACCATGAGTTATGACGGTACCATGAATTCAACAAATCTACCATATTTCTGGGTAACCTTGCTTAAAAAATAAAAACAAATAATAAAATCTACCATATTCCTGGATTCACAATTTTGATAAAGATTCGTATAATAAGATGCATGTTCGGTATATATACCAGCCTACATCTATCTTAACTTCTGATCTACCAAGCTTTAGAGGGATCAAATCTCTTTCTTGAAGAGATTTGATGTCTTTCGACACTTAGTAAATCTGAAGTTAAGATGGATCTAGATTGGTTTAATTCCACCTTTATATAGGTTATATTCCACATTAATACCATGTGTCAATACCATGGGTTATCATGATACCATGAGCTCAAATACCATGCGTCAATAGTATTTAAATGAGATTAGGTTAATTGTGCTTGTTTTCTAGTAGTTTTGTGTCTATGGATTTTTATTGGTATCCTCAAACTTGGTCTTTGAGTCCAATAAATTAAAAAATTATATATTATTTGAAAACAATTAAAATGAATTTTAAATTCAATAACAGTGGTGATTTTCAAGTATTTTTGTGCTTTGGATTTTGGTCTTAATGAAGCATTTTAGTAGGCTTGGATCCTTAAACTTATGGTGACTACACAGATAAAATTTTTATTTTCATAAACTGAATTTAAATTAATATTACACATTGTTTTATAAAGTATAAACCTTTACTCCAATAAATATGTTACTATGGAAAATCAAGTTTGATAGATAGTTAATGGTTAACAAGCATTTGAAAGAGTCACAAAGAGAAAATTTATTAACTCGTGATGTTTAGGTAATAAGTGACATCTATTTTATAATAATTCATGATCTTCAGGCTCATTGTTTGAAATTAACCAAATTAAGTAAAGATATTTTAAATAAAGTTGATATAGTAAAAAAGGAGTCAATAACTAAAATCCATTTTGTTATAGTCTATGTTTAAGGTCCATAATGGTGATCCTCTGGTAACAAATTGAGACCTTTTTTTTTTAAACTATTCAATTAAATTGTAAATCCACTATGAGTGAATCCACTATGATTTCTAGATACACAGACATTTATGAAGGAACCATGTAACACCCCATTTTATTTTCAATTTATTTTAAAAGACTTTTGCTGATACATTAGAATTTATTAAGTGAAAAGAATATGGAATTTTATTTCATAAATAAGAAATTACAATGAGTAATTTATTAACCATATGGTAAATAATAACAAGATTCCAGTGTAAAAGAAAGAGGATGTTTCTGATACTTACCCTCCCCAACAGGATAAAAGGAAATCCTGAGAAGGGGAAGGGGTTCTATTCCAGAAAGGAAAAAGAGTTTCACATCAGTAAGATTGTGAGGACAATAGAGTTGTTCAGAGTTGGTGGTTTACCAGTGGAACTCTGTACCTGAAGATGTGTAGACTGGGGTCTTAATGTCTAACTTCAAAAAAAGAAAACCTACTATCTAAACTCTAGTGCGGAGCAAGGGGGCAGAAGAGGACATGATTGCCTCTCTCATGGTTGGGCAGTGCCATCAGTTAATCAAGAGAAACCGAGATAAGTATATTGAACTTACTAGTTTACCTTGTCAGACATAAAGAGAATTTTTTTTTTTTTTTAAGTTTTTCGCAGAGGTAACTTTCAATTGATTGTTAATTAGAGATATTGTTAAATTCCATCTACTTTGGACATATTTCTTGGGATATTTAAAAATTGTAGGCCAATAGTAGCCCATTTCTAATACTTTGCACCCCGTCCTGCGATCTGAAAAATGGATGCCACTTGGTTCATCATGATAGGTCGTTCAGACTATGCCATTCCCCAACAACATTTCAAAGGGCCATACTCAACATTTTTTCTGGTTTAATAAATGAAGGGCTCGAGGCTTACATGGATGAATTTACTCCATATGGAGATGACTTTGATCATGCAAAAGACAAACATCAGAAATTATTGGGACAACCTTGGTTAGTGACAGCCGATGCTTACATAGGCTGTCGAATAGGCAACATGACCATTGGAGGAGATACCATAAATAATATTTCCATATAACCCCCCTACCAAACCAAGTCTTCCCACTCTAAATATTCACAAAAAACCACATACATACTGGGAACAAAACATTCGTTCACCACTGACAATAGTTGAAGCAGTTGAATTCAAAGATCAAACTAAAGATGATGTAATCAATAACTTCATGAACCAACCATCTACTTCAAAAAATTTAAAGTGCCAAATGTTAAAAATAATTCTTGATAACAAAGCATAGGAGGACCCCTTAGCAGACATTGATGACCAACACAAACCCACAACTTTTTTTTGCAACAACATGCCAATTGAAATTGAGCCAAGAAAATTTTTAAATATCAACGACAGTATGCCAATTTAAATATTTTTAAATTTTTAAATATTTTTAAACCTTATCGACAATAGTTGGAAGCATAATAGTAGGTAACTTTCACCGATTGTTAATTAGAGATATTGTTAATCTATCATCACTTTGGACATATTTCTTGGGATATTTAAAAATTGTAGGCCAATAGTAGCCCATTTCTAATACTTTGCACCCCGTCCTGCGATCTGAAAAATGGATGCCACTTGGTTCATCATGATAGGCCCTTAAGACTATGCCATTCCCCAACAACATTTCAAAAGGCCATACTCAACATTTTTCTCAAGCTTACAAATATCATGCTCGAGGCTTACATGGATGAATTTACTCCATATGGAGATGACTTTGATCATGCAGTACAAACACTAGAAAATTTATTGGGACAACCTTGGTTAGTGACAGTCGATGCTTACATATGCTGTCGAACAGGAAACATGACCATTGGAGGAGATACCATAAATAATATATCCATATAACCCCCCTGCCAAACCATCATGATTTCATAAATCTTGTCTTCTTGGATGCATGTGCATATATGCATATCAGCTCCTATATGGAAAATATATCCATCGATCCAGGAGAATATAGAACTGCGTTGAACAATTAGCTTATGTTCCTTTGTTGTCAAGTGTCTTGGCAGCTTTCCTATTGCCAGATAATTTGCTACATTTGCGTACCATGACATTTTTACTATTACAACGAACAAATTCTCACCAGGGAATTGATCATCCACCGCTAGTGGGTCATTTGACTTTGAAACTCTAGACAGGAAATCTACAAATACGTTCTCCTTTCCAGGACAGTCCTTGATAGTTATATCAAAATCGTGTTAAATAAATAACCAACGAGTCACTCTTCCATTTTTAATAGGTTTATTAGCTAAATATTAATGGCACAGTGATCGGTATACATGAATACTTGATCGCCAGTTATATAATGTCTAAATTTATTAATATCATAAATGACAGCCAAGAATTCCTTTTCAGTTAATGTATAGTTTAATTCAACAGGAGTGATATTCTTGCTGATATAGTAAACAGTGTAGGGCTTCTTTTCCTCTTCTTTACCGAGAGCTGCCCCTATCATTGTATCGGATGCATCTGAGGAAATGTGAGAGGGTAGCTCCCAATTGGGGTCACATAAGACTAGTGCAGTCGAGACTAGTTTATTCAAATATAAAAAATAAGTGTCACATTTTTCAAACCAATGGAATTCAACATTTCCAGTTAATGCATACAAGGGTGCAACAATTTGTGAAAAAATATTTATAAACCTACGGCAGTACCCTACATATCCAAGGAAACTATGTACCTTTGTCTGAGTACAAGGTGTGGCTAATAAAATAATTTCCTCTACCTTTGCCGGATCTACCTGTATTCCAGCTGCAGAGATGTAGTGTCCTAGGATCACTCCTTCGGTCATCATCTTGTGAAACTTTTCCTTGCTCAAACACAATCTGGTAGCAATACATCGTTCCAATCAATTTTCTAGTGTTTTTACTGCATGATCAAAGTCATCTCCATATGGAGTAAATTCGTCCATGTAAGCCTCGAGCCCTTCATTTATTAAATCAAAAAAAATGTTGAGTATGGCCCTTTGAAATGTTTTTGGGGAATGGCATAGTCTGAACCGTAATACCCTATAGGCGAATGTACCCTAGGGGCAAGTAAAGGTCATTTTATCTTGGCCTTTAGGGGCTATATGGATTTGATTGTAACCACTGAAACGATCAAGAAAAAAGAAGAACCACTTTCTTCCCAATGTATCAAGGACCTAATCAACAAAAGGGATGGGAACTGGTCTTTCTGTGTTGCTTTATTTAGTTCTCTGTAATCCACACAGATTCACCACTTACCATTATTTTTAGGAACGACTACTAAAGCAGAGACCCATTTATTGTCTAAAATAGGATAAATGAAGTTTACATCTAGCAGCTTTTGTAATTCATCTTTTACAATGTCTTTCAAATGTGGGTTTAACCTCCAATGAGGCTACTGAATAGGCTGAGCATTCTTTTCAGTATACTTGTGATGTGTGCATAGTTGAGGATCTATACCCTTCATGTCTGGGTAGTCCCAAGAAAATTCTCCCTTATATTTTTGTAAAATTTTAACGAGATTTTGCTGTTAGTTACTATCCATACTGTCGTTGATATTTAAAAATTTTCTTGGCTCAATTTCAATTGGCATGTTGTTGCAAAAAAAAGTTGTGGGTTTGTGTTGGTCATCAATGTCTGCTAAGGGGTCCTCCTGTGCTTTGTTATCAAGAATTATTTTTAACATTTGGCACTTTAAATTTTTTGAAGTAGATGGTTGGTTCAAGAAGTTATTGATTACATCATCTTCAGTTTGATCTTTGAATTCAACTGCTTCAACTATTGTCAGTGGTGAACGAATGTTTTGTTCCCAGTATGTATGTGGTTTTTTGTGAATATTTAGAGTGGGAAGACTTGGTTTGGCAGGGGGGTTATATGGATATATTATTTATGGTATCTCCTCCAATGGTCATGTTTCCTGTTCGACAGCATATGTAAGCATCGACTGTCACTAACCAAGGTTGTCCCAATAAATTTTCTAGTGTTTGTACTGCATGATCAAAGTCATCTCCATATGGAGTAAATTCATCCATGTAAGCCTCGAGCCCTTCATTTATTAAACCAGAAAAAATGTTGAGTATGGCCCTTTGAAATGTTGTTGGGGAATGGCATAGTCTGAACGGTATTACCCTATAGGCGAATGTACCCTAGGGGCAGGTAAAGGTCATTTTATCTTGGTCTTCAGGGGCTATCTGGATTTTATTGTAACCACTGAAACCATCAAGAAAAGAGAAGAACCACTTTCTTTCCAATGTATCAAGGACCTAATCAACAAAAGGGATGGGGAACTAGTCTTTTTGTGTTGCTTTATTCAGTTCTCTGTAATCCACACAGATTCACCACCTACCATTCTATTTAGGAACGACTACTAAAGGAGAGACCCATTTATTGTCTAAAATAGGATAAATGAAGTTTACGTCTAGCAGCTTTTGTAATTCATCTTTGCAATGTCTTTCAGATGTGGGTTTAACCTCCACTAAGGCTACTAAATAGGCTGAGCATTCTTTTTAGTATACTTGTGATGTGTGCACAGTTGAGGATCTATACCCTTCATGTCTGGGTAGTCCCAAGAAAATTCTCCCTTATATTTTTGTAAAATTTTAACGAGATTTTGCTGTCAGTTACTATCCAGACTGTCGTTGATATTTAAAACTTTTCCTGGCTCAATTTCAATTGGCATGCTATTGCAAAACAAAATTTGTGGGTCTGTGTTGGTCATCAATGTCTGCTAAGGGGTCCTCCTGTGCTTCGTTATCAAGAATTATTTTTAACATTTGGCACTTTAAATTTTTTGAAGTAGATGGTTGGTTCATGAAGTTATTGATTACATCATCTTCAGTTTGATCTTTGAATTCAAGTGCTTCAACTATTTTCAGTGGTGAACGAATGTTTTGTTCCCAGTATGTATGTGGTTTTTTGTGAATATTTAGAGTGGGAAGACTTGGTTTGGCAGGGGGGTTATATGGAAATATTCTTTACGGTATCTCCTCCAATGGTCATGTTGCCTGTTCGACAGCCTATGTAAGCATCGGCTGTCACTAACCAAGGTTGTCCCAATATCAGGGGATGTCCATCTAACCTACTTTTTGAGTTAATAACTAAAAAATCTGTCGGGTCTTCCCAAGAGTCCACAGAAACCAAGATGTCCTATAATATACATTTTGGTTTGATAAAAAATCTTTCAACAAGTTCCAGCAAGGTATATGTGGGTTCCAATGCTGTTATACCTAACTTCTTGCAAGTTTCTGTAGTTAAGATGTTAATGAATGCACCCAAATCAGCTAATGTGTTTTAAAAGAAGTGGCCAAAGATATGTACTATGACTATGGGGTTTTCTGGATCCTTGTATTTTATTGGTGTTTCTTTACCCAAGAGTAACTCTGACAGTGCTCCCACTACATGAGCAGTTGGTATAGTCTTTTCTTTCCTCACCTATTTTTTTCCGCATAGTTCTTTAATTGTTTTTGCATAGATAGGGATGTCTTGTATAGCCTGTAGGAGAGGAATTTGAATGAAAATATTTTTTAATTCCCCTAGGAGATCAAAATATGAAGAGACTATTAGTTTAAGTAGTGTTAATCTCTCAGGGAATGGAGGAGAGGAAATAATAAGGTTTTCAGGATATTTTTGGTCAACTGTGTCCCTCCCCTGCTCTATATTTATTTTTGTGACAGTTGATTGTTTAGGTACTGTTGGAATTTCAGACTCAAGTTGTGGTAGGGTTGTATATTCTTTAGGTGAAATAACATGCCCTAATCTCAGCCTAAGTTCATTGCATTTCTTCTTTTCAGTTTCAGGGTTTGGCTTCAGATTAATTTGTATTGGATTAACTGGTCTTTTATTAGGATTAGGATTAGGTTGAGCTGGCAGTTGAGGATGTATAATAGGCTGAGGATTGTGATGGACTCGGTATGGAGCTAGTAATGTGGGTTGATTCTGAGCCCCTGTTCCCATAGGTAAATTGGTTATTCCTAGGGGTCCCTGCCAGTTTTGAGACCAATTTGTATTCTCTGAAGTGGAAGCAGACCACTAGGACTGGTATGGATTGTTTTACCAGTAAGGGGGAGAAAAAATAAAATTTGACAAACTATTACCTAAATGGGATTGTGTTAGCCAAGGAGGCATGGAAAATGATTGGGATGGCTAGAAAGAAAAAGGTGATTGGCCTTGCCATGCTCTTCTAGGGTTCTGTTGATTAAATTGTGGAGGAGAAAATAACTAAGACAAGTCTTGTGACATACCTGGTCATGCTTGCCACTGTCGGCTTTGATTCATTAGATACACCAGTTATGTTTCTTCTCCTGCCTCTTTAAAAACCACTTTAAACCTTGGGAGTGAAGGGAAATGGTCAGTGGCATGGTCCTTGGTACGAATGGAACATGTCTGGACCATGTCTAATGGACACTCCTACTAGTTGTGCTTCTTCCAACAGCATGGGAAAAAAAAAACGAAGTTTTTTTCTACTAAAGCTTGCTTCTGTTTGGCTTGTAGGACATCTAGCTACATTGTGAGGGTGCCTAAGATATCGGTTTTAAAATCTTCTAAAATATTTCCTAATTCTGCGCTGGTCACACTGCCACCTGACTGTTTATAATTCCTCGTAACTGAATCCCATGCGGTTTTTCTACTTCATGTACTACCTCGAGAGCACCTCATACACAATGCAATAATTTCATCATATTTTTATTAATAGATGTCCCATTTTCCCATTATATTAAGTGTCTCTACCCATTATTGTTTCATTCCTTTAATCATTGCTTCTTTCAAAATATCTTTAGACAGTGCATTATATGGATATATTTGCAAATTATACTAAAATCGTTCAACATATGCTTCTAGTGTCTCATAAGGGTTATGAGCCCAATCAGAATTAGTGAAACCAATAAACAATGGATATGCTCCTGCATAGTAATGAATCCCAAACTAAACTGTACCTCGAATATATCACGATGGGTATGGGTTAGTGACTTTGATGAAGTTTGTGCATAAACTAAGCAACAAGACTAATGACAAAGGAAAGTTCACGATGGGTATGGGTTAGATACAAAAGCTTACCAACAAGTTGACGGTATAAGGTAGCATCAACTTCAGGGGTAGTACAAGTGACTAAAATCTTGTCTCTAGACTAAAATGGATAAGGGGATGGCTTACAGTATTCCACATGAAAGTGGCGAAGAAGATCATAGGTATACTTGGATTGAGAAATGGTAATACCTTCCTTGGATTGCAAGACTTGAAGACCATGGAAATAATGCAAGTGTCCTATTTTTGTCATTTCAAACTTATTTTTGAGGCTAGAATTCACATGGATTATATGGTTGGGATCACTACCAGTGAGGATAATATCATCAAAATAAAGAACATGGATTATTAAGGACTTGCTCACTTTCTTGGTGTAGACAGTGTTGTCAGAATGACATCTAGAAAATCCATTATCTAAGAGAAAGCTATCCATTTTGGCATACCAAGCCCAAGGGTCTTGTTTGAGACCATAAAGAGACTTCCTACGGAAAAAACAAGGCTATAGTCATTTTGGATAAATCCAGGGGGTTGTTCCATGTAGATTTCTTTATGAAAATCCCCATGTAAGAAGGCATATTTAACATCCATCTGATTGAATTCACATTTAAAGGAGGTAGTAAGGGAAAGAACAAGGAAAATAGAATTCATTTTGGAAACGAGGGATAAGGTTTCAATATAGTGAATGCCTTCAACTTGTGAAAATCATTTAGCAGCAAGATGAGTTTTATGTTTATCCACTTTTCCATCTAGTCCAAACTTTGTTCTGTAAACCCATTTGCATCTGACAATTTTTCCTCCCATTAGAAGAGGAACAAGATCCAAGGTATCGTTTTCCAGTGAGGAACGATATTCTTCATTCATAGCTGCATCCCAATCTAGATGACCTGAAGCTTATTCAAAGGTGTTTGGATCAGGACTTTCAAGAACTTGAGCTAGGAAGGAAGAGGCTCTTTTAGATTGATAACATGTACGACGTTGATCTGCAGGGTCACTTGGAAGAGAACTTGCTGCATAACGAGTAAAGAAGAACCATCTTGGAAGTTGTGGAGCTGAAGGAAGATCTTGAGGAGGTGGAGGAGGATTTTCATCATCCAAAATAGAAGGAATTTTGTCAAAAATAGAATAGATAGAGAGAGGTGTCACATATGTCGAATCAGCTTCACAAGCCGAAGGTGGCACACCTGCCGAACTAGGCTCACAGGTCGATATATTTTTATCAAACTTTATAGCTCTTCTAATTATTAAATTTTTATATTTTGGTTGAAATAGTCTATATCCTTTGACATCTTCAGAATATCCAATAAAAATGCATTTTCCACTCTAAGGTTCTAAGGCTTTATGTTTCGCATCTGGAATATGGGCCCAAGCTTCACTTCCAAAAACAAGAAAGTGACTTACATATGGTTTGATTGAGCTCTAGAATTCTTCTTGTGTTATATTCTTTAAAACCTTTGAAGCAATGTGATTTAATATGTAATTTTCACAGTTAATTTCTTCTGCCAAAAAATTAAGACTAAGTCATTTAGATTAAAGCATACAATTAGCCATTTTCTTTAGAGTTTGATTCTTCATTTCAGCTACACCATTTTGTTGTGGAGTATAAGAACCAGTATGTTACAATTGAATTCCATGCTCAGTGCAATAGTGGATAAATTTTTTGTTAGCATATTCTTCTCCATTGTCAGATCTTAACCTAAGAATGTGATGTCCAAATTGTTTCTCAACAAAGGCCTTAAACGCCAAGAAAATCTTAACAACTTCACTCTTGAGTTTTAAGAAGTATACCCAAGTGCATCTGGAAAACTCATCAATGAAATTTAAGTACTTGTAGCCAGAGAAAGAAAAATTTGGAAGTGGACCACATAAATCACTGTGCACAAGCTACAAAGGGGCTGAAGCATACCAAGAGACATATTTGTCAAAACTATCCTAATGATGTTTTCTGAGTACACATCCAGAACAAACAACATCTTGGAAATAGACCATAGGAAGTCTTGTCACCATATTTTCTTTACATAGAGTTTGAAGAGAGCGATAGTTTAAGTGACTAGATCGTTCATGCCAAAGTTTGCTCACTTCATCATTATGAGAAAAAAAAACAGAGGGAAGACATGATGACCCAATGTTGTCAAAATTATACAACCTTGTGGAAACATCAGTAATTCGAATAGCTAAAATATGTCTTGGATCTCTTAGGTCCTTAATTACAACATCCTGAGGTCAGAATTATATTATTTTCCCTTCACCTGAATGAGTTATCTAATAAACAGATATAAGTTTGCAGGACAAGGTAGGAACACATAATACATCATTAAACTAACCGTTATCTAGATGAATGGTTCCAGACCCTACAACACTAGGATATCTATTATCACCAACATAAATGTTTTTTGTGTTAAAAATCATTTAAAGAAGAAAACATGGCTTTATTTTTGGTCATGTGGTAAGAGGCTCCAAAATCAATGAGCCACTCATGAGAATGAGAATAAGAACATAAATTCAATGCATTACTAGATTTTGATGCTTGACAACAACAAACAAAAAGTGCCATTCCTGAGGATGAAGTTTAAGAGTTCTCCAAATTGATGTTCTACTTCTTCATTGTTGCTTCCAGGACTTCCATCTTCTTAAAAAATTTTGACTCTATGTGACGATCAGGATTAAAAAGGTTGCAATGTCTATATGTCTTCTTCCCTTTGTTTTTATTTTCCTTATTAGTTTGTTGAGTTGCTTTTCCAGTTTGTGGCTGAAATTTCTTAAAACCCTTGTTTGGTTTAGACCATTCTTTTTAGGATGCTCCTTCTTAGGATTTTTTTGATATGGTTGTTGTTAGGCTGCTAAGGCTTTCTTAGAAGAGTTTCTAGTATTAATAATACCAAGATTTAAGATTTTTTCTTGTTCTCCTAACAAATAATCGCAAAAGGCATCAAAAGAGGGGGCCATATAGGTTGTTCCTGGAGAGATGAGGGCTTCTCTAGTTGAATGGAAGGTGGAAACAAATACCGAGTATGCAGGGCCAATCTTAGCAAGAATGGAATATATAAGGCTACCATCTTCCTTTTTGACCTTACAACCTTCTAAAAGAAGTCTAAGGGTATTTAATTTGGAAAAAAAATCTTCAATCGAGGAGAAATTATTGGAGTCCAAAGTAAGCAATTCATTTTCAAGCTAGTGGGCTCTGATTTCATTTTTAAACCCAAAAACAATATTTAAATTTTTCATAGCTTCAATAGGAGAGTCAATTTCTTGGATATGAAATCTAAGCTCCTGAAGAATGGACATTCCTATCAACCCTCATGCTTGATCTTGTTTATTTTCCCATTTAGTAACTTTATCTCCATCGGTAGGTTTAGATTCTTCTCCTGTGGCTATTCTATAAATCTGTTTACTTCTAAGTAATTATACCATGTAGGATAGCCATTGGAAATAATTGTTTTTGTTAAGAATAGACATGAACTTTCCATTTTTTTTACATGAAGATGAAAAGGCTGAAACCAAATGGTCCAATAGAATGATATCAAAAAATTAGGCCGATTAAAAAAAGCAGCTCTGAAAACAGCTTTCGGATGTAGAAGTTATGCCTTTTTGAAAAAAAGGTGTAGTAGATGATGAATAGCTATGTGATAGGTTGAAAGTTGATGGAATTTTGTTGAAGACAAATCTATAATTTATTTTTATTCATTGACCAACTGCCACCTTGTTGCCGATGTTAATTTTCTTCCTTAATATCTACATGAAATTTTGTGATTTGGAACTAATTCTCTACCAACTGCGCCCTATTCCTTTAACTATTGGGGGGTTCCTTTGACTTCAGCTCTATCTCCTTGAAATCTGGACTTTACTACCATAATTCATATTTTCGAAAATAGGTTCTCTATTCCCTGTTCCAGGATACTCTACCATCTTACCTTTGACTACTTAAAATGCTGCTAAGTACCCTCATAATTCTAATCGAATGTTGGAGCTTATACTATAAAATAATACCCAAAAGAATGAATTAACACTTCTCCACTACGTAAAACAAGTGAATTTCCTTGGCATTAATTCTTGGGTATATCACACACAGCTTTTCACTAACTTCAAAGTTGTTCTCCTCCCCTACCTCAAACTGAAGCATTCCTCAAACTGGATTACCTTCTTCCTTCATGGTGCATAACGTGCACTTCCCTGAGAATACAAGGATACCCATACAAGAATGACAAAAAACATGTACTTTTTCATGTATGCATCTCAAAAAGCATTTAGAGAATTTACATCCGCAAATAGACAACCTTCCCCTATAATCCACTTAAGATGTATAATAATGATAACTAAAGTTGATAGAAATTATGTTAACAAAAGTTCATTGATTCTATCAACATAACGAAATCACTTAGAGAGTTAGAGACTTTATTCTGTGTTAGAAAATCCTATGATATAGATTTTTGATTTCCTCTTCGTTAAGGAAGTATAGGAATCTTGGGCTACAGTAAGTACATATTGTCTTTCTTCTTGGTTGCATGTCAGGCATCACTGAATTAAGTCCTTCGCTTCATTAGAAACTTTAGGACATTATGGTATGTCTACTCTATGTGAATTTATGATTTTTACTTCCCTCCGAACAATCTCTTGTGTTTGATGATGTCCAAAAGGTAGCTTTCCAAAAATAATCTGATAGAATAATACCCCACCTAGTTGCCACTGTCGATTTTTTGCCTTAATATATGCATTATATTTTGTGATGTGGAACTAATTCGCTGCCAACTGTGCCCCTTTCCTTTAACTACTGAGGGGTTCCTTTGACATCATATCTATCTCCTTAATATATGGAATTTACTACCATAATTTATCTTTTTGAAAATAGGATCTCTATTCCATGTTCCATGATACTCTACCATGTTACCTTTGACTGCTTAAAATGTTGTTAAATACCCTCATAATTCAATTCGAATGTTGGAGCTTATCCATAAAATAATACCGAAAAGAATGAATCAACACCTCTCCACTAAATAAAACAAGGGAATGTCCTTGATGTTGATTATTGGGTATATAACACATAGCTCTTCACCAACTTCAAATTTGTTCTCCTCCCCTGCCTCAAACCAAAGCATTCCTCGAACTGAATTCTCTACTTCCTTCGTAGTACATAAGGTGCACTTCCTTGAGCATACAAGGCTACCCAAACAAGAATGAGAGGAAACATGACCTTTTTCATGTATGCATCTCCAAAACAATTAAGAGAATTTACATCCACAAATAGACAACCTTGCCCTATAATCCAGTTAAGATGTATATTAATTATAACTGAAGTTGATAGAAACTCTGTTAACAAAATTTCATTGATTCTACCAACATAATGAAATCACTTAAAGATTCAGAGGCTGTATTCTGTGTTAGCAAATCTTATGATATAGATTCATGAGACCATATTTCTGGATTATCAAGGTACCATGAAGTCAACAAATGTACCATATTTTTTGATAAACTTCAAAACTAAAAACAAATGATAAAATCTACCATATTTCTAGATTCACAATTCTGACGAAGTTTTGTATAACGAGATGCATGTTCTGTATATATACCATCCTACATCTATCTTAACTTATAATCTACCAAGCATTAGAGGGATCAAATCTCTTTCTTGAAGATATTTAAGAGATTTGATGCCTTTCGCCACTTAGAGTAAATCCAAAGTTAAGATGGATCTAGGTTGCTTTAATTCCCCCTTTATATAGGCTATATATCACATGAATACCATGGGTCAATACCATGAGTTATCACGGTACCATGAATTCAACAAATCTACCATAATTTTGGGTAACCTTGCTTAAAAAACAAAAACAAATGATAAAATCCACCATATTCCTGGATTCACAATTTTGATAAAGATTCGTATAATGAGGAGCATGTTAAACAAATCTACCATATTTCTGGCTAACCTTTCTTAAA
Organism: Pinus albicaulis; assembly: GCA_034641835.2. Taxonomy (NCBI): domain Eukaryota; kingdom Viridiplantae; phylum Streptophyta; class Pinopsida; order Pinales; family Pinaceae; genus Pinus; species Pinus albicaulis. Next base: position 1,115,926,586 of record CM076572.1, read on the forward strand.
AAACAAAAACAAATGATAAAATCCACCATATTCCTGGATTCACAATTTTGATAAAGATTCGTATAATGAGATGCATGTTCAACAAATCTACCATATTTCTGGGTAACCTTGCTTAAAAAACAAAAACAAATGATAAAATCCACCATATTCCTGGATTCACAATTTTGATAAAGATTCGTATAATGAGATGCATGTTCAGTATATATAGTAGCCTACATCTATCTTAACTTTTGATCTACTAAGCTTTAGATCGATCAAATCTCTTTCTTGAAGAGATTTGATGTCTTTGGATAGTCAGTAAATCTAAAGTTAAGATGGATCTAGGTTGGTTTAATTCTAGCTTTATATAGGTTGTATTCCACTTAAATACCATGTGTCAATACCATGGGTTATCACGATACCATGAGCTCAAAAACCACACGTACTTGACCAAATCAAAATTACTTTAACTAATAAAAATAAAATTAATAGTTAAATGTTTTCATTACATTATGTGTGCAACTAAAATGGTATTTAAATCAGATTAGATTAATTGTGCTGGTTTTTTAGTAGTTTTGTGTCTATGGATTTTTCTTGGTATCTTCAAACTTGGCCTCTGAGTCCAATAAATTAAAAAATTATATATTATTTTAAAACAATTAAAATGAATTTTATATTCAATTACAGTGGTGATTTTCAAGTAGTTTTGTGCTATGGATTTTGATCTTAATGAAGCATTTTAATAGACTTGGATCCTTAAACTTAAGGTGACAACATAGATAAAAAAATTATTTTCATAGACTAAATTTAAATTAATATTACACATTGCTTTATAAAGTATAAACCTTTACTCCAATAAATATTTTACTATGGGAAATCAAGTTTGATAGATATTTAATGGTTAACAAACATTTTAAGGAGTCACAGAGAGAAATTTTGTTAACTCGTGAGGTTTACGCAACAAATGACATCTATTTTATAATAATTCATGATTTTCATGACCGTTGTTTTAAATTAACCAAATTAAGTAAAGATATTTTAAATAAAGTTTACATAGTAAAAGAAGAGTCAATAACTAAAATCCATTTTGTTATAGTCTATTTTTAAGGTCCATAATGGTGATTTTGGGTAAAAACATTCAATCAAATTGTAAATCCACTATGAGTGAATCCACTATGATTTCTAGATATAGAGACATTTTTGGAGGAACTATGTAACACCTCGTTTTATTTTCAATTTATGTTAAAAGACTTTTATTGATATATTAAAATTTATTAAGTGAAAAGAATCTGAAATTTTATTTCATAAAAAGGAAATTACATTGAGTAATTTATTAACTGTATGGTAAAGAATAACCAGATTCCAAAGTAAAAGAAAGAGGATGTTTCTAACACTTACCCTCCCCAAGAGGATAAAATGAAATCCTGAGAAGGGGAAGGGCTTTTGTTCCAGAAAGGAAAAAGTGTTTCACATCAATAAGATTGTGAAGAAAATAGAGTTTTCCAGAGTTGAGTGGAACTCTGTACCTGAAGAAGGGTAGAGTGGACTGGGGTCCTGAGGTCTAACTTCAGAAAAGGAAAACCTACTATCTAAACTCTGGTGCAGAGCAAGAGGGTAGAAGAGGACATGATTGCTTCTCTCATGGTTGGGCAAGGGGGCAGAAGAGGACATGATTGCCTCTCTCATGGTGGGGTAGTTATAAAAATGCAACACACAATAGGAAATTTAGAAAAACAACACACCAAGAAGTTATAAAAATGCTCCGAGAAATTTAGAAAATAGGAAATTTGGGAGAAACCAGCAAAAGCCCAAATGAGCAGTGGAAGAGTGACCTATGGAAGCATCTAACAGGCTAGACCTTGGATCATCCCAAAAACCATTGTTACAATGTTGGGGATGCGGTGAGGAACATTACTTCAAAAATTTCCCTCACCGTGGAAGAAAAGAAGTTATAGTCAACTTTCAAGAGGTGCTTATAGTAGGGGATGTTGCACGAAACGTACCAAGAATTAATGTTCCACTAGAGGACCGACAAGATGATTTCCAACCAACCATGATAGAGCTGGAAGGTAAGTTACAATCTCAAACTCTTTCCATTTTGGTTGATCCCGGTGCCATTTTAAGTTATATAAACCCTCGAGTAGTTGAAAATTGTAAACTACAAAGTCATAAATTTAAAAGTCCCTGTTTGGTACAATTGGCCATGGGGACAAGGCGAACAGTTAATACTAAATTTTCATATTGTATCCTGGAAATAGGCAGACAATATATAACTGTAGAATTGAATATTTTACCTTTGGGTTCTTATGACATCCTATTGGGAATGGACAAGTTAGAGAGGCACTGGTCACTAGTAGATTTCAAAGAGAAAATTATATATTTCAAGGCGGAAGATAGTACTCGTCAAGTATTTTTGGGAATTAAGAAACCATTTCAATTACACCCAATCACAGCAACTCAGTTGGGTAAATTCATTAGGAAAGGGTGTCAAATCTATGTTATCCATATGGGGTTTACTAACTCTAAAGACAAGGCCCTTATGCTGGAAAATATTTGAGTTGTTCAAGATTTCACGGATGTATTTCCTGAAAATATTCCAGGATTACCCCAAAAAAGAGATATTGATTTTGCTATTGAATTACTACCTAGAGCACCACCTGTATCACGCGAACTATACAGGATGAGTGTGCCTAAGTTGAAAGAATTAAAATGCAGTTGCAAGAACTATTTGAAAAAGAGTATATTCGACTGAGTGTGTCCCCCTAGGGAGCACCTCTGTTGTTCATTAAAAATAAAGATGGAAGAATGTGAATATATGTGGATTAATGACAACTTAATAAGTTGACAGTCAAGAAAAAATATCCATTTCTACGTATATACGATCTTTTTGATCAAGTAAAAGGAGAAAAAGTGTTTTCAGAAATCGACCTGAGATCTCGGTATCACCAAATACAGATTAAAGATGAAGAGATATCAAAAAAAAAAAAATCGCACTAGGTACGAACAATATGAATTTGTGGTACTACCATTCGGATTAAATAATGCACCAACAACATTCATGAGCCTAACGCATGGCATATTTCACCCATATCTGGATAGACTTATTTTAATTTTTATTGATGGCATATTGATATACTCTATAAATATGAAGGAACACCAAGAACATTTATGCTTAGTGTTGAAAATGTTGTGGGAGCATCAAATCTACACCAAGTTTAGCAAATGCAATTTTTACAAAGATCCAATATCTGGGCCATGTGATATCTACTGACGGGATCTTGGTGGATGTCAAAAAGATAAAAAAAGTAATGGAATGGAGAGTCCCTAGAAATGTGCCAGACATATGTTCTTTCATGGGCCTAACTGGTTACTACTGGAAAGTCATCAAAGGCTTTTCTAAGATAGCCTTTCCCACCACCTCCTTGCAGCAGAAGGGGCGTATTTTTAAGTGGACTAGTGAATGTCAAGCCATTTTTGAATGGTTAAAGGAACTATTAACCACTGCCCCTTTGTTACAAGTGGCTGAATCAAAAAGAGAATTTGAAGTCTGCATAGATGCTTTTAATGAAGGGGTGGGAGTAGTATTGACACAATATGGTAAGGAAATAACGTATGAATCCAGAAATCTAAAGGACAATGAGCAGTGATACTTTGCCTATGATTTAGAATTGACTGTGGTAGTGCATTATCTCAGGGTATGGAGACATTACTTGCTGGGAAAAAGGTTTGTGCTAAGGACTAACCATAATAGCTTGACCAGTTACTTTAAAAATCTGACTTGAATGCTCGTCAAGCGAGATGGAATGTGTTCCTAAGTAAATTTGATTTGGACATTCAACACGTGAAAAGCAAAGAAAACTATGTAAAGGATGATTTGAGCAGGAAAATTCATGGCATACATGAACTCTACTTTAACCACACAGAATTTATGTTTAAGGAACAAATAAATGAGGCATCAAAAAGAGATCTTGAATATCAATTCTTATGGCAGCAAGCAAAAGAAACAAAAAAACAAGGAAAGAAATCTAGTTATAGAGTTAATGATAAAAAAACTCTTAGTATTTCGAGGGAAGATATGTATTCCAAACCAAGTGAGCTTGAAGGAGTTGATTTTGGATTAATATCCTTAGAGTGCCTATGTTGGACACCCCGAGTATCAAAAGATGTTGACAACCATTAGAAAGGACTATTTCTAGCTTGGAATGTGTAAAAACATTGTTGAATATTTGACCAAGTGTTTAGAGTGTCAGCAAGTTAAGGTGGAGAACTAACATCCTGTGAGATTTATTCAGCCCATACCTGTACCAGAATGGAAGAGGGAGGTCACATCTCTTGATTTCATCACAGGTCTACTGAGAAGAAAAAGACACAATGATTCAATTATGGTTGTGGTGGACAGACTTAACAAGGTATCTCATTTCATACATGTTCATTCGACTTACAAGACTGTAAGATTGTTGATATCTTCATGAGGGAGATATTTATACTTCATGACATTCCCCGAATTTTCATCTCAGATCGAGATGTAAAGTTCACCTCAACTTTCTTGAAAGCACTATTTACTGGATTGGGGACACATATCCAGTTTAGTACAACTTACCATCCTCAAACAGATGGAAAAACTGAATGGATGAATCAGATATTAGAATACGTGTTACACATGTATGTGATGGAGCAACCCACAAAGTGGGAAGAATATTTACCAATGGTCGGATTCTCCTAGAACAATAGATACCAGGAATCTCTCACGATGATTCCTTTTGAGGCATTGTATGGTAGACAATGCCAGACCGCTATAAACTGCAGTAGTCTGGAAACCAAACTAATGCTTGGACTAGACATGATGAAGGAAATGGAGTGGGAGATAAGAAAAATTAGACAGAATATAAAGGCAGCCCAGGACAGGTAGAAGGTATATGCCGATAAGAAAATAACCTTTCGAGAATTCGAAGTTGGTGACCACGTGTATGTAATAATTAAACCCAAGAAAATCAACTTAAGGTGGAATACTTGTGCCAAATTGGCTTGCAGATACTATGGGCCTTTCCAAATTTTTGAAAGGATAGGGCCAATGGCTTACCGAATGCCTTTTCCTATTCATATATTGGTACATAATGTGTTCCAGGTATCTTTACTGAAGTGATACATACATGACCCCAAGCATGTGATACACTGGCAGAACGTATATGTAAGTTATGTTTACATTATAACTTCGAGGAAAGAAGAGTTCTTAATTAAACTAATTAAAAATCTATTGATTGTAGGTAGAACTGGATGGAAAATTTATGGTAGAACCTCAGCGTATTCTCGATTAGAGAGAAATAATGCTCTGGAGACAAGTCATCCCCCAATTGAAGGTGCAATGGAAGCACTTCAACCTAGAGGAGACTACCTGGGAGGATGAAAACTCTGTTCGAGAGACATATCCTGAAATGTTTAAGTAAGAAAGTAAACATCGGGGACAATCATTGCTTCTAGTGGGGGAAGATGTAACACCCCATTTTATTTTCAATTTATGTTAAAATAATTTTACTGATATATTTGAATCTATTAAGTGAAAACAAACTAGAATTTATTTCATAAATAATAAATTACATTGAGTAATTCTTAAATGCATGTTAAAGAATTCCCAAATTCCAGAGTAAAAGGAAGAGGCAGTTTCTGACAGTTACCCTCCCAAAGAGGATAGAAGGAAATACTAAGAAGGGCAAGGGGTTCTGTTCTAGAATGAAAAAATGGTTTCGCATCAGCAAGACTGTGAAAAAATTAGAGTTGTCCAGAGCTGGAAGTTTACCAGTGGAACTTTGTACCCAAAGAAGGGTAGACTGGACTTGGGTCCTGAGATATAACTTTAGAAAGAGAAAACCTGCTATCTAAAATCTGGTGCGGAGCATGGGGAGAGAAGAGGACATGATTGCCTCTGTCACGGTTTGGCGGTGCCATCATTTAATCAAGAGAAACCAAGATAATTATATTGAACTTACTGGTTTAACTTGTTGACACAGAATGATAATTTCTTTTTAAGTTTTCTGCGGAGGTAACTTTTAGTTTACTGTTAATTAGAGATATTGTAAAATTCCATCTACTTTGAAAAGAGGTGATAACTCTAAAATTAGCATAGATAGCAAGAAAAACGATGTAAAAGAAGTGAATACAGATATATTTATTGCTTAAAACTTTTGTGGTTATGATAATCTGTGTGGTCTGTACCTATTCTAAAGGTTAGTACAGCTAGAGAATATAGGACGTAAGAACAGTTGGAAATAACAATAAATGGACCATGCTAAACAAGCTATGGTGAAAAACATACTTGACAGATATTATCGAGCAAAGAAAGAACTATAATTTTATGGTAACCAAAAAAATAGAATTAGGAATCGACATGACTTCGGAACTGTAACCAGTGATCTTATTTTTAAAATAAAACCCTTACAATGTTATGAGTCAGGAATATCAGCAGACCCAGGGGTGGAGAAGCCAAGCCCCACATCTGCAGGGTAGGGATCATGATCCCCTAGCCAATAATATTTATAGATTAAACCAAACAAACTCTTACAATGTTTAATTAAATATTGAAAGCTTAAAATAAAAACACTTTTCGTGGAAAATTTAACTCATAGCATAGAAACTCAAATGACCAACACATAGAACCAGAACACAGACTGAATTTGAGAAGCATAATGGAATTGTAAATTAAGAAACATGCATGTGATTATATGCTATGACAAAATATTTTACAATATATAAGTATTTAGTAATCCGACTAAACAATAATGATGTCCTTTACAACTGAAATAGAACCATCATGTACAAGTTCGGGTTGTGCATCATGCATAGTAATAAAAAAAATTTCAAAAGAACTATGCATGTTCACACAACGTCACAATCAACAACATATGACCCTCTATTCCAAGAAAGAGCATAAAGAAGAGAAGTGAATCTTTGTTAACGTCAAAAAGAGTGTCCCAAACCCTTCATGCTGAGAGATAACAGAGAGACTCTGGCATGCAACAAGCTTAAGTGGCTAGAGGCCACACCTGTTCATGAAGAGGTTTTACCCTCAATAAACCATGAATCGACAATTTGAGAAAACAAGAAAGAGAACAATGTGAACTAGGGACAAGGTATGGCTTGCCCAGAATCATGAACAACACATTGAGGGACCCAGATTTCACCTACAGTGCCACAGAAGTCTAGCATCTTTGTATCTAACCCAACAACATGCATCGACGGTGAGTAAATATTTATAAGACAAACACTCCAGCTGGAGGAAAACCTTTGTAAACCAAAAGAAAAATACAAAAAAAAAACACGCAAACTTACCTGCTTGGACTGGCATGCATAAGGGATGGAATCATGAAACCCATTCAGAAGAAGCACGGGAGATATCATGTTACCTGCCAATAAAACCCTAGCTGTTTAATTTTGAGCCAACACCATTTATATAACTCTGAAAAGAAAAATGGGAAATTTCCATTATCGAGCTATGAGTTACCCTAGTTCAAAATGTAATACTAAACCAGAAGAAAAATAATCTGAGTGGTTTTGAAAGCATCCTTACCTACCTGAGACATTGAGAAAACTTTGCAACAATGTTAGGAAAACAAATTGTCAAGGAAAAGAAGTTTGTAGGCAATACAACCAGTTGAAGGATTTCCATGTCATTTTTTAGTAGGATAATAACCCAGACTAAAGATGCAATGAATAAAGCCAAATCCATGAAGAAAAAACTAAGTGTTATGGCAGGAAACTAACTGACCTACTAGAAAGATGGGTCGTAAACAGAAAAACTTGCAGAGATTGCATTGTAGCAACATTGAGAAACAAACGAGTTATGCCTCAGTGCTTCGGGTCGGAGCAGTTACCCTAACCACTACAACTAGAGCACTCATCGTCAGATCTAGGGTTAACCAGATCTATAGTGGGCACGAAGAACCAAGAAATTTAAGACATGCCAACTTCCATCCACCAGTAAGGGTAGGTGTCCACATTTAATGTTGCAGAATTGATTAATGCCACCGCAAATCATTTAACCAAATATTTTTTATCATCGATTATATAATCAATGTAAATGTATAATAATAAATATTTTAAAGGCTCAAAAGTTTAAATGAAATCTAGTACCATAGTATATTTCATTATCATGTGTATCTCTTAACTTGAGAATGTGTGTAACATTATCCAATAATAAAATGTGAAACAAACAATCTACAATCATATAAAACATGATGAGTTTATAGAATTACCGTGTCATATAGCATTGAATATTAGATGATGTGATTGGTAAACAGATATTTTTTTGTATAACCATTATCACAACTATAGCCAACACTAGTGCAATTTCCACTTTTTTCAATATTTTTTTAAATAAATTTGGTGGGAATGTGGAAGAATGTTGCTTCCTAGATTCTAAGCGGATGCCACTTGGTTAGTAGAGATAGGAACCATCATGAAAGTAAATAACGATGTATTGACTCCTAACTTCCCTAACACTCAATATATGGAGAGATTACCAGTGTTGGTAATGTAAGTTGCATAAATAGTTCTCAACTATTCCCTCGACGCCACACTTTCAAATTACTTCCACCACACTTTTATGTTGTTCTCAAGCCCTTATCTGCCTTTTTTTATCAATAATACATGAAATTGGATAAACATTATATAAATACAATAGCAGGGGATCCATGCTTGAATATTGTCATGGAAATGGCAACAAAAGTAGCATAAAGAAAGCATTGGAGGCAAGAAAATGTTGAGTTTTAGATGCGGACCATGTGATTATTTAGGTAAGTACACATAGGTATCATAATTATTATTGAAATATAAGGCTAGTGATGTATGATTTTAAGCACAAGCACAAGATCTAAGTGTGAAAAAATAGTAGAGTAGCTACTACAAGTCAAGTAAGAAGATAGAATAAACATTACTATGAAATTGACTCAATAACCAAGGACACAATACAAATTACTCATTATATATGATGCTATATTATTTCTCAACATGAATACATAATATAGTCTCTCCATGAGTAAAAATGCATTTCAAACTAGGTTGGATTTCTCTTGTGTATGCACTCATTTAACTAGAGTAGTTTTCTAGAATAGCTAATAAGTCAAAATTAGAGTATAATATCTTAAATTAGAAATATATATAGTAAAAGGGTTGACTAAAAATAATTGGAGTTATAAATAATTTATAACTAATGCAATAGATCTCAAAAGAAATAATTACCTTAAAAAACACTAAATATGGAATTGAAAGTCAACATAAACAAATGTAGAAGAGTGGAAGGTTGTTCACAAGGTTGAAGTTGCTAAATTTATGAGACAAAGTGTGCATCCACTATAAGAGAACCTATCTGTGTGTTAGTACACATTAATAGAGTATAATATAACATTTCACAATCTAGTCAACACCCAATCACTACCTCACAACATCCTAGGTGTCATATATCACTCAAAATAAACTTATTAAAAATAGAAAAGGTTAAATATAGGAGATGATCCTAAAATATAGGGAATGTGAAGTAGTGAATGAAAAGTGGTAATATGTGGCCCTTATAATATATAGAACATGGTCAAATGATGCCATGAATATAGGTCCCTATGAATTCATGAGAGGAATGTACCTAAACGCCCCTTAGAATCATAACCAAATATTATTACTATGAAAACCTCAAAAGTTAAACAATTTTCAAGCATCGAATTGAGGATAAAATTTCATGACTATGAAGAAAATTAAAATTCTAACGTTTTTTAACCATGGAATTAAAACCAAATGTCATGAATAGAAAAAACCTTAAAATTTAAACATTCATACAATCCTACACACTTCATAAGATTTAGACAGTTTTTTAACCATGGAATTAAAAACAAATATTATCACTACAAAAAACTTTAAAAATCAGCACGTGAATTAGAGATTCATTCTAACTAGAGAATTTTTGTTTTTAAGGTTAAAATGCTATCTCATTTGAAATATTACGCTAAAACGATTTCATCCATTACTACCAAAACTTCAAAATTTACCAGCAAACTAAAGCACTAGATTTTCAAAGGGGCATTAAAAATGCAATATGGTGTAGAAAATAATAATATTACATAATGGCATGACAATATCATCATATAAATTTAAAAAAAAACAATATTAATTCCATTTTTTTAAACTTTTAATCAATAGCTCAATGCTAATTACATTGAATGAGACATAAAATAGAAAATTATATTGAATGGGACATAAAATAGCAATGGCACTAGATGTTGCAAAGGAAACACCGTAAGTCATCAACTTAAGAAAAGTTAACAAGTTAAAAACAAAAATTTTAAATTAAATTTAACAAAAAATAGAGGACAACATTCTTACTATAGTTTCTCGGAATCCATCAAAATATATTCAATGAAGGATAAATTACTTTACATTCCATATTTGTTAATTGCTTATGTATGAAATAAATAAAAATTATCACACACCATCCATAATGAAAATAAATATTTTCTCTTGAAAACTCTAATAGGAGAAAGCCTAATTGGAAGGTGAAGTTGCTCGACTCCTCTTACAGGAGAAAACCTAATTGGAAGGTGAAATTGCTCCACTCCATTTTCTCTAGTATGGGAGTAATGAAAGTACAAGTAAAATACACTCTCTATGGAGCTATCTAAAACTTGTGGTTTTTTTTGCTGCTACAAAACACTAACATCCAACTAAGGTTCTAGTTCAACTCCTTCAATTCAAAACTAAATTTATTACTCCGATCCTTCAATAGCAATGTTCATAGTTCACATGTGGCTAGACTCTTTTGCATGATGAATGAGGATTGGTGTGGAATCCTCACACACCATTTTGTGGAAGGTAAACATCTATGGGAGATAAAATCTGATTGATGCAGTTGATTCCTATTAGATGTTAATGTGCTCCTCAAAGTAATGGAGTAGATAGTTAATCTTAGATTTTTTTCATGCTTGTTATTATCATAGAACCTCTATTTTCACTGGTGCTACGACACATTTTGTAATTTTTTTGTTTCATGTTATTTTCGAGTTCGTTTCTTCCATGGAGGCAGCCCCATACTTGTGCAACAAAGGCTGGGATTGGTTAAGCGCAACTTACCAACTCAAACTGTAGCATATGTACTATTAAATTTTTGACTTAACATAGATTAGCCTCATTTACCAACAAATAAATGGAGTAGATAGTTAAACTGTGGAGTTTGTGTATTAAATATTCAAAGGGTTGACATAAATGCATAATAATACCAATATTAATGTGATAGGGTTTTTCCATCATTATTTACCCTTGTTAGAAGGAGAGAGATCAATCTAATTTAATGCATAATAAGACCAATCTCAATGTAATAAGAGTTTCTCTTCATCATTGACTCTTGTTATAAGGGAAGAAATGAATTTATCTTTTGTTATAAATATAAATACTAAACTATTATATTATAAATATAAATAAAAAGAATGTAGGTAATATTTTTAATATAAAAATATAAAAAATAATATATCAAGTTCAAATTTTAATAAAAAAATAGATTAGAAATTTTGTGTAAATTAAATTTACATAATTTATACTTTCGATCTCTTCTTCCCCTGCAATATTTGTAGCCATGTCATTATGGGCTTAATTGTTCCTCACCACCACCTTTCCATTTTCAAAATTTTAACAGATTGTTGAAATTTGGTGGCTTATCTATTCACATACCTTTTATGTTTCATAAATCCTCGGTGTAAATTTTGCAGAAGGAAAAGGGAAAAATAAACGAATGAGGTGGAGACCTTAAAAGGGAGAAGGTGTTTCTTACTAGATACAAAAACCATTTCATTTTAGTTAGTTCTTTTTAAAATTTTAATGGTTTTTTTAACGTATGGAAAATCTAATTAATTTTAAGTTACTAAAAATATTTGGAAAAATTTCTAAGTAAATTAAAAGAAAATTGACCCAAAAGCGATTCATTTAAATGTTACTTTTCCAATATTTCAAGCTGAAGGAATTAACGACAAGTAAGTTGCACCTCGGAAAATAAGGTCAAAGATGGTCATGACGATGGTGTTGGCGCTCCACTAAGTTAGACGACTTGTGTATATAATGTATTATTTTATAGTTTATACATGTTTGATAATTTTTTATTTTCATTTCAATATTATTTATAAGTTACATGCTCATATAATATTAGTCAAATATGTATTACATGTGATGTTCCCTTTTACTTACGTTGAGGGCCCATCTTGCGTATCTGGAAAGATATATTATGGATGGGCCTTTCATAGGTATCTCGAAAGAGTTAAAATGATTTCAGTCTAAAAGTGGCTTTTCAAGGAAAAATAATGAAAAAATAGTTAAAATAATAGAATAAAAGTTATGAATTTTTGAGAGAAAAGAAGAAAACTATTTATTTCAATTGTATTTTCGACTTATCTCCTTATAGGTTTACTAAAATTTCAAGTTAAGACACTCACTAGATGCGGAATTAAATTTTGCATCCAGCGAGTGTCCACACTTTAAATTTCAATAAACCTATAAGGAGATAAGTCAAAAATACAATTAAAAAAATAATTTTTCTTATTTTCTCTCCAAAATATTTACATGTACCTATTTTTAAATTTAACGAACTTTGATTGGTTTACATATTATGACATGGAAATTATAGGAAAATTTCATGGGCACTTTTAGGCTAAAATTTCCTCTAATGCAGCCCATTAAAATGGCATGGTTGGTCATTTCAGTTATATTTTCAATTTTAATAACATTCACAGTATTCTGCACAAATGCACCCAAAACAATTCACATTAAATTTAACCCTAATGCATCATTTACTATTACACGCAAAGGTCTTCACTAATATCTACATCCTTAAATGAAACAAACCGAGTACACAACCATTGTAATGAGGAGGCATAATTAGAAGCCATGATTATGATTTAAAGGCATAAATCAGCCCAAAACACTCTCCGATTTGGCAATCTATACTCTTAATAGAAACTATTCTTTACATATTAAATCAAATTAAATAATTAAAAACCAAAAACATCAGATAAAAATGAAACATAAGTGAAAAATAAATCCTCATGGGACATAAATACCATTCAACATACAAGCCATAACTCGATAACAACTATATTTCTAAAATTATAAAGAAAAAGGGGTAGAGAACACGGAAAAGTTTTGAAACTAAAATCGAAGATGGGAAAATAATCGATTGTATGAAAGATGAAAAGATAGAGAAAATTGATACATGAATAATATTGGAGGCAAAAAAGTACAACAATCACATTTGGAAAAGTAGCCAAAACTTTAAAACATAATGAAGAAGATGAGGTGTATAGCCATATTTAAATGGGAGAAAGAGGAAGATGGTTTTTTTCGTAAGGGGACATGTAGAGTCATTCCCAAACACAAAAAAATCACCAAAAGCAGTTATTCCCTAATTATTTCAGGAGGTTCCACCACCTATGATCTAAAGATATAAATTTTTCTAATCGTATAACACAAGATCGATGGCCCACGACAAGACACTATGACATGGGGGGGAGTTCTTCCTAGAGGAACGCTTTATGAAGTAATTAATTTTCAAAGTTATTGTTTCAATGTCAATATTTAAAACTAATGCTTTTTTCTTAATTAAAACATATAGTCCAACAATCATAAAAATGACTCAAAACTTCACATATGATCATATGCAAGTTAAAGCATTTATTTCACATTACCATGAAAGTATCATTTTTTTTTTTTTTTAATTATGCAGAGCTATTCACATTAATCAAAAATTCGTATGTTACAAAGAGAGCCATCTTGGCTTACATCCGTGGCTTTGAAAGAGCGCATAAACAAAAACCATTCTCAGGGAACTTGATACAGGGGGAAGGGGGAATGAGAGGGGAGTTCTGAAACAAAAATAAAAGAAGACAGAGAGTGAGTAGGCTCAGTGCTACAAAAAACCTAAAAATTAGGCAAGGATAGAGAAAAACCAGCAGGTTAAAGCACCGAGTCTTCATCGCAGAAGAAATCATCTATGTTGATTGGACGTTTAGGAGTCCCTTCCTCAAGGTAAAAATGGGGGCGGTAAGAGGGTCTAGCAACCAAAGGAGAGCCCTTTGAAGAAGTCTCGACTTTAACCCGGAGGTTAGGATCCCTAGCTTTCTATTGAAGCCTTGAATTCCGCTTCAGGAGTTCATAATGAGGTGAAGAACTGTCAACAAATCTTAAATGGTGAACCGTTTTAACATACATCTCGAACTCTTCCAAGAGGGTCTGAATCTTCTTATCCATATGTTTGATGATTCTGCTTTGCTCCTGGAGAGCCATAGAGAGGAGAGTTTTAGTATGCTAGTGAGGATCAATGGTGCACGTGTACAAGTTCTCCCAACTTCTTGTCAAGCCAGGGTTTAGAATCCACTGGAATTCTAGTTCCACCGTCTTTTTCGGGGTGGCCCAACGCCAAGCTATCGTATCATTCTCCAATTCCGCCATGAATTCCCTTGCTGGGGCTGGAGTGTTATCTTTGAAAAAGAAATCAACATTGCGAGCCTAGGTTTCGGCCCTAGTAACAGGGTGGCGGGAAGGGTTTTCCCATTGGGAGGAGCAGCTGCACTAGATGGGAGGAGAGAGGTTCCTACGTCGGGGGGCCATGGAAGGAGAGCGAGGTAGCGAAAGGAAGAGGGCTTGTAGGAGAGAGCAGGCCAGGGGAGCAGAAGGCTCGAGGGAGAGTAAAGCCAGGAAACAGAAGGCCAAAAGGCCGCAAAGAAAATTATCAGAAGGGAAATTGAGCCAATGAGCGAAGTTAGGAAATAAAGCTGGGATGAGAGAATTTAAAGGCTTGAGATTAGGTTGTCTAGCCGTGAGAGAGAAATTGTGGCGCATCCAAGCATTAATCATGGTGTCATGTGGAGAGTAAAGACATAGCATGGGAATATGCTTGAGCGAGCAAATCAAGGAAATTATGTCGCTCGAAGCAATCAAAAGAGCATCAATTAAGCACAGAATCATGATGAATTGGGGGTTCGAGCTGCTGCAACATGACTCATGCCTTGTGAAGGTCATTTTGATTAATTATTTTATAATCCTTCTTTATATCAGGTGAGCCAAAATCGTTCCATCCTTGGGAGACTAGATACGCCTGGGTGGTTACCCCCTAATTGGCCATGTAGTCGGCTAGTTGATTGGCCTTTCTTCTGACAGCATGGAATGTGAGCCCTCTGGCTTCCATGATGCTATATTTGAGGTGAAGGAGTATATGGTTGAGGTGCCAACTTTCGAAGACCTTGGCCACACTTCTGCCATGCTGAAGTTTTCTGCAAGCTTGGTTAGCGACGTTAGAGTATTCTTCGACATGAAGGGGCCAATAGTGGTTCTTCCTGGAAATGACCAGACCCTTAGCCATCGCCAGAAGCACCGCCACATTATTGGTAGTGTGTCCCATATTTCCATAGTATATCCATAGGATGGAACCCTTAGAATTGCGAATAACACTACCAAAGCTAGCCCTGCCAGGGTTGTTTTTAGACGCCCCATCGTAATTGAGCTTGAAAAAGGGTTGATCAGGGGGTTGCCAAAGAGTCAAGGGATCGGGATTGATAGAGTCAGGTCGGGAAGAGGAATCAAAGAGGGGGGTGGGAAGATTGAGAAAAGAGAGGATGCAGTGGTCATCTGAAGAGGGAAGGTGCGAGGAATCAGGGAGATTGGCAATGGAGGTCGATTATTTGAGGGTGGCCTTGATATTGGTAAGAACCTATTCTTCTTTGGATGAGTGGTTTCTAAAAATTCTAGAAATTCGCTCTCTCCAGAGAGCCCAATACATGATTCCCAATAGAATGTTCCAAGAAAGATTGATAAGCGGATGGGTTGAGAAGGCAGGGTGCCAGTTTTCCAGGGTGCTATGAATGGAATCCATAGAACGATTATATGTTTTGAAAACCAGCAGGAGCCAAGACCAGATATTGGAAGCAAAAGGGTAGGTGTTGAGGAGGTGGTTGATCGTTTCAGAGTCATATGGGCCTTTGAAACCTTTTTTTTAGAGATTGTCCCACGTTAGAATTTTCCTATGCATAATGAGCCAGAGAAGGAGAGTGATCTTCAGCCAGTGCTTCCTGCTCCATAATCTTTTCCATCTGTTGTCCCCTTGAGTAGAGGTGGGATTTTGCAGAATGTTGTATGCTTCTTTAATGTTAAAATTCCCTGCAGGGTTGGAACCCCAGCGAAGGATATCCATACCATATTCTTTTTGAATTTGGCTTTTGTGGAGCTTCGTAACAAGAGATTTTATGGAATGATGGAGGTGAGTAGGAAGAGAGTCTTGGAGATTCTCCCAATCCCTCCATTCCGAATTTCTGGTAGGCTTCCAGTAATCTTTTACTTTTGTTTTGTTTTGTGCTTCCAAACATTCTTTTTCTAGCTTGTAAATCTCATTGTCTAGTCTGGGGCTTTGCTCCCAAGCATCCTCCCAAAAAAGAGCTTGCTACCCATTGCCTATCTCCTAGAAGTTGTTTTCCTGAATCAATATTCTATTTCCCAAGCTTTATTCCACATGGGAGAACCTTTAAGGTTTCCTGAGGGCCTCATGAGGGAGGCCGAAGGGGTAGTGGGAGCATATTTGGCTTTCCAAAGCATTGCCCAATTGGTGGAAGGGTTGGAAATCCAACGCCACCACGTTTTAGCCCCCATGGCCTTACCCAGGAGATCCGGATCTCTAAGGCCAAGCCTGCCTTCAAATAAGGGAGTGCACACTTTATCCTAGGCAACCAGAGCCCATCTACCCTTGAAGGCTCTTCCTCTCCAGAGGAAATCCCTTTGAATAGTTCTGATTTGGCTTGAAATAGAGCGGGGAGCTGCCAAGGCTGGAAAGAAGTAAAGGGGCATAGCTTGAAGGACTGATCGGACTAGGATTAATCTGCTCGCCAAATTGAGGGCTCTGAATGTCCAACTGGAGATTTTATTCTTGATCTTCAAGATGAGAGGTTCCTAGTTCAAACAAGCTAGAGGTTTGTTAGTGAGGGGAATTCCCAGATATTTTGAGGGGAAGAAGCTTTTTTGGAAGCCTAGGACGTGGGCGATATGAGTTTGAATGGAAGTAGGGGTATTGAGGAAGAAGATTTTGGATTTGGCTTGACTGACATCCAATCTTGAGGCTAGAGAGAAATATTCTACGATTTTTTTGAAAGCAAGGGCTTCTTTAACCGAAGGGCAACCCATTAGGAGTGCATCATCGACAAACTACTGGTGAGTTGAGGGTGGGAGTTGAGGGTAGAGTTGAAGGCCTGAGATGAGACCACTGGAGGAAGCAGCCGAAAGGGATCTACCCAGCCCTTCCGCTAGAAAGATAAATGGGAAGGGAGAAAGGGGATCCCCCTGGCAGATGCCTCTCGAGGGATTGATGATAGAGGTGGGAGATCCGTTAAGGAGGATAGAAAAGAAAGCTCCAGAAATAAGGGCCATTATCCATTTAATGATCTCTGTGTTGAAACCAAAAGCTTTGAGCATGAGTCTGATATACCTCCAATTGATCTTATCGAAAGCTTTTGACATATCCAGTTGGACAAGAATACCTAGTTTGCCTTGAACTTTTAGCATGTGGATAATTTCCTGAGAGAGAATGATGTTATCCATGATCTGTCGTCCTTCTACATAACCTGTTTGGTGTGCCGAGATAAGGAGAGGAAGAAGAGGCTTCATGCAGTTGGCCAACACTTTTGAAATAATCTTATAGATGACATTACAAAGAGAAATGGGCCTAAATTGCTCTGAAGAGTCAGCTCTGTCCGATTTAGGGATGAGAGCCAGGAAAGTTGCATTGAGAGAGGGAAAAATGGATATTTTCATTCTAGATTCCTCCACCAGATCATAAAACGAATCTTTTATGGTATTCGAGTAGGCTTTGTAGAAGTCGATGGTGAATCCGTCAGGCCTAGGGGCTTTACCATTTGGCATTGACTAAACTGCTTCTTCCAATTCCTCCATGGTTATCTTTTTTAATAGAATTTGATTATGATCCTTGGTTAGAATGGTTGGAATGTGACTGGTGATTTTCCTTCTTTGCTCTTAATTTTTCAGGTTACTTTCAGTGAGGATTCTTGTGAAGTACTGATGAATTTCTTCCTTGATCTGTTGATGAGTGTCAAGCATCTGTCCTTGGTTGTTTCTAAGATCGAGGATCCTGTTATGTTTCCTGTGCTGGATCATGGATTTATGGAAGAAGGAAGTGTTTCTTTCTCCCTCCTGAAGCCATTGGATCCTATATTTCTGTCGCCAGAGGATCTCTTCCTTAGTAGCCCAAGCCTCCCATTCTTTCTGAAGCTTCATTTCTATTTGTTTGGTTTCCTCCGTAGTCCCATTCTGAATGAATGTTTGTTGTAATGCTTTTAACTTTGACTCTATGAGCTTTTTTTCCGTAGTGATATCTCCAAAGTTTTCTTGATTCCATTTTTTCAGTTCTTGCTTGAAAAATTTAAGTTTTTGGGGGAAACCATTGATTTTGTTTCCTTGAGGAGGAAAATATCTGGTCCACCACTCTTTTATTTTTTCTTGGAATTCCGGATGGGAAAGCCAAAAGGCTTCAAATCTGAAGGGAGCATTTTTTGGGCGCTCAGAGATCTGGAAGGTTAGGACAATCGACCAATGATCAAATCCAACCTGCGGAGAAATAACAGCCTATTTTTCCAAGGAGGAGAGGAAAATATCTTTAGATAGGAGGAAACAGTCCAGTCTGGATGCTATCTGACGCATTCCCCCTCTTCTGTTGTTCCAAGTGTGGATACCATTTTTGGTGGGAATGTCAATGAAGTTAAGGTTCTCAATCATGCTTTGGAATGCCTGAGAGTCTGAATCAAGACGTCTAATTCCACCCCTTTTTTCATCTAGATTTAGGATCATGTAGAAATCTCCCGCAAGGATCTGGAGCTTGAAATCCAAAGGCCGGAGAAAATTTTCAACTTGGTTGAGCCAAGCTAAACGCTCTCAGACTGTGTGAGGACCATAGACATTAGTGATGCATATTTTCTCTTTGGTGCCAATGATTTGAAGAATTGTGGTGAGGGCCTGCTTGGAAGCAAAGGAATCAAGAAAATGAAACCGTGAATATTTCCAGAAAGTGGCAATGCCCCCTGTTGTGCCCGTTGCAGCTACGGCTACGTGACTGTACTACTTCCTAAAGCAGGCTTGCTGAATGTTCATCGTTTCTGACAGGCCGCTCTTTGTTTCTTGTAACATTAGAATGTTTGTTTTTCCCGAGATTATTTTGGATTTGAGAATCCTTTTTTTTTAAGGTCTATTGAGTCCCCTGATATTCCAAGAAGTGCAATTCATAATATCAAGTTGGGGGGGGGGGGGAATAAAGAACCTTTACCTTCCCTGCATTGACTAAGTTGAGTGCTAGTTCTTGGAGGTTTTGTACAGTTGTTTTCCTGCCTCTTCTTTTGGGTTGTCCCTTTGTAATCTGGTGATTGGCTTTGAGATTCGTTTTGATGCCCCCAGTTTGATTTTTCCATCCTGTGCTCTGGTGCTCTCTTTGCTTTTGAAAATATTGTTGCAGTGAGTACGCCTGTTCTATTCACTTTAGATGGTCTTCTGGTATATTTTCAAATCCTTTAGAGTTCCACTCTTTTGAAAGCTTCTAAAGATCCATTCCCATTAGAATGTCTTCAATATATTTTTCCTCTTAGGTGGGGGGATCCTGAGTGTAATCCATTTTTGTTTCTTCTTATGATGTTTGGGCTGTTGATAAAGGGTCGTTGTTGTTCTCCATTTCAGTTTCCATTTCCTTGTGCTAATCCTGGATCTGTTTTGTGAGGTTACTTGTCTGACCCTTTTCCTTTTTGGTTTTTTAGAGTATTTCATACCTATTTTGTGTTGCTTTCCTGGGGGTTTCCCTTCCTCCATTGTTTCTTCTTCCTTGCCTATTTTTGTGTGTTAATTTGGTGAAACCCTATTCATCCCTAGCTCCTGTGGGCCTTTCTGGGGCGGTTTATTTTGAGGGCATTCTCTAAAGAGCTGACCATTATCATCGCATTTGCGACATCTAAATGGAATGTGCTCGTAGTCAACTACCTGGGTCCATGTTTCATCCCTAAAATTCACTATAATGGCTTCAGGTAAAGCTCCAGAGACATCAATATAGGAACATATGCGAGCATATGAGATGTAGTGTCCATTCCCGGTTCCTTCAGAAATTTTAATGTATTCTCCCAGACCATTTCCAATGGCCTGAAGCACTGAGGGTGCCCAATAGTCCGTGGGGAGAGAGTATAGGCGGCTCTAAACAGGAACATGGGTGAAGTCTTATTTTTCGGACTTCAAGTTCTCCTTCTAGAATCTCATGTATAGCCTTGCTGCGTTGAAGAAGTACGACCCTCCTTCGAATATACGGTCCTTATCTCCCAGAAGAGCAAAAACAACCGTGAAGAAACCTTTCGAACCTAGTTGTAGTTCGATGGCTCCTTTAGGATTCCATTTTGTTTGTATCCAGCCTTTCAGAGCCCCTTCAGAGGGCCATATTCCCATAAAATTACATATAATCGCATGTTCCTTCATGTACTTTTTATAGGCCTCTATGTCTAGTTCCTGAATATTTATTTCTGGGACTTTTGCTGCTTTTGGATGACAAGCCTTTGTTTATTGGAACTTATCCTGATTAGTCACAGTATCTTCTGAGCCTGGGCTGTCAAGGTTTTTTTACAGAGGTTGGGTGCAAGCCGAATCCCCCAATTTATTTTTTCCCCCAATGTCAGAGGCACCTTGCTGAGAGCTTTTGACCGATTTTTCATTTGCAGGATTAGGAGAGCATGGATAGAGATCTTGTTCAGACCTCGAAACAGTTGAAGAAGAGATAAGGCGCGTAAAGAAAGATGAGGTGGGTGCAAGGGAGGAGCCTACGACCCGATCCTTGAATGAGTGTCCTGCAGGAGGGACCTCCTCCGCCATGGCTATCATGGGAGGAAGACCGCAAGGGCAGAGCCCGTAGAAGCCCATAGCGAGAACAGGGGACCTAGGGTTAGGTCAAGTAGAGATCGTCTTTTCCACCATGCAAGTATCAAATTGATCGAAAATTATATAAATTTTCTCATACAATTATTCATATTGACTCATATATTCTCACAGACCATCAAAATATAAATCATCTTCAGGTGAATGAATGGATGAAGATATAGATGACCCATATTTTTATCTATTACCAACTATTTTCTCATCCGAGTCTAAATTTATGCCCAATATTGGAGATGTCAAAATCCTTCTAGATCTACGATTGGGTTTAGCAAATTTCCATCTTGCCATTGTTTCTTGTGGTAGAAACCTCTTGATAATATCTATGGTCCTATATCAAAGAGAGGCTTTCATTGTCATCTTGAAGTCATAAAAAAGTATTTTGACATTCTCTAATTTTAATTGGTAAGTGCAATGATTATTTATATTTGGACCATTTCTTTTATCTTTCTACTGATTCATTTGTAAACTACCATCTCTCTTTTATGTGCACCATTGAATAGCTATGTATTGCATACTATTGTACTTTAAATACCATATCATCTCCATTTTATTCAATGACCTTTATAACTTTGGCAACCCATAATGGATAAACATGTGGATCTCCATCCACTAACACTGCAATAATGTAACACTTCTTAATATTTTATATATAACCATTCTAAATGTCTTCCATGGTTTCATGTTGTGCATGTAATCTTCTAGAACCACACATACATTTCTATTTTCTTTACTTGTGAAGAATCAATAATACCTTGATATTTTTTTTGTTTAACATTGTTTCTTCCCTGAAATTCGTTTCACATATTTTATGGCCAATTACATGGATTTTTCAAACTGTATCTCAATTTCTTGATCTATAAACTTCCATGGATATTTCACTAGAGAATTTTCCACAACATATATGATAAATTATACTTAAATTTTGAAATCTAGATTATGAGGATTTATTTCTCTTGAGACTTTTGGATCTATAAATCATTATTTATTGTGTATGAGTTTATATTATTATCATGTATAAAATAGATAAAAATGTAATAACAACTCATAGAATCATGATTGACACGCGATATATCCTGGGAAACCATTTCGGGAGAAAACCCAACCGTAAGATGAGGTTACTTTGCTCTCTTTCTCTAAGTAGAAAATGGATGTGAGTAAATAAAAGTAAGGCATGCTTCCTGTGAGATACTAGAATAAAAAATCATCTTTGTGTGCGCTCTCCCTATCCATCTCGGTTGCTCTACATTCCTATGGAACCAATTCAATTGAAAATAATGGAACCCTTTTTCCTCCTAGTGGATCAGTTATAACACAACTCAATAGCCTACTAGTGGTTATGTTTGACTCCATCAATTCTTAACTAGAGATATAATATGAACTATTTTATATAATTATTCATCATAATCACATGGCTAGCCCATTTTTCATGAGTTATGGGGTTGACGTGGCACCCCAACATATTATGGAGGTGAAAATACAAGCACCAACTTCTAAGTGGCATAACCTTTGCATAAATACTTTGATTGAGGTGATTATTATGTTTTTGGGAAAAAATTTATATGTATAATATGGAAAAAATGGTGTGCCACTAAAGAGGTAAGTATTACTTCCACAAATAATCATTTGATGCCTCAAAATCCCCCCGGAAATTTTCAAACCCCAATTTACCAATCTATATTCTTCTGGAAAAAAGGGTCTTTTGAGCTAACTGCTCCACTTTTTTCACTTTGAAATCATTAATATGGATGAAAAACAATATAATGATCCATTATGGATCACAACTCGCTATTTTGGGAAGATTTTTGTCCCCAAAACTTTATAATAAATGACATGAGGAAATTTTCCTCCACCTTCTCTCGAGTGTACCATTTGGCCTTGCTTAGAAGTTTCAATTTTAACCCAATTTTCCAAAGGTCGTGCTTCCCTTGTCTTTTAGTTTCACTCAACTTCTACAAAAAAGTTTATTTTTTCAACTTTGTTTGAGCATCTTGTGTTAAATCCTCCACAAAAGGTAGGATATGTTCCCTTTCATGATTTAGCATGGAAGGCTCATAAAAATTCAATTCTCTAAATTTATAACTAAGTATATGATTCTGTATGGGCATAGGAACATTCTATAGGAATTATATCCCACCTTCTCTAGTCTCTCAAGGGGACCATATCCTAGAGCCTTGACATTATTACCAAGATCTTGTAGCCTCTCTTTGTTCAACTGTAACCATACTCTATCTCCCACCTTGAGCGAATTCTCTATTTTGTGTTAATAATGCATGGCCTTATATTTATCATATGAATTTTACACTGTCTTATGTACCTATATATGGATTTGCATAAACTTCTCAATAAAATTGTCAACCCTCAAGGCATCCCCTATAAGATCCTCTTTTACTCCTTCTTGTTTCCCATATCGAATATCAAAATTTGAATGAGGAAAATATTCAAAAAAATCTTCAAATACAGACATACCTGTAAAATTGTGGACTAATTTGTTATAAGAGTGATGTATGCATACAAATGTTTCATCATAGGTCTTCGAATGATTGTAACTCCTTAGAAGATACACCTACGTTCCGTTGACTACTTATGTTTGCCCATCTGTATGAGGATGGAATGTTTTAAACCTATTTAAACTTGTGTCAATTTTCCCCCACAATTTGGTCGAAAATGTACAGATAAATATTGTGTCGGACTAAAAAATTATCCTCGGTATCCCAAAATACACCTAGAATTGTCTAAAAAAAAAGTTTGTTAGTCCTTTCCCATTGACGTTTTTTTTACAGAGCATCAAAACCAACATCGTATTGAACCTATCAACTACCACAATCATGTAGTCATGCCCTTTCTTCATTGTTGTGAAACCTCCCACAAATTCCATGGAAATTCTTTACCAAGGATGGGTGGTTAGAACTATGAGATGACATAGACCCTGTTTCATGTTACTAGGCTTATTTATACAATAACGCATGCATCCTCTTATGAACCTACCTACATGTTCTTGCATTTTGGCATAATACACATACTTATGCAAGTTGGCCACTCTCTTCCCCGTACCATGCGCCCTGCAAACTTAGAGGAATGAGCCTCTCAAATCAGTTTCAATTTCTCACCTTTCACAACACATGACATGTCTGACTTGTAGAGTAACCTATCCTAGATATTGTAGTCAATGATTTTATTTCCATTATCCATGTGACTCTGACTCTAACTGTTGAAAAACCTCCTTTAAGTCCTCATCTTCTATATATTCCCCTATGTTTGCATCATAGGTGAATTGATTTATATGCATTAAAGATCCCAAATCTATGATATTTTATGTGGGTGGCTTTGAAATCATTTCGGAAAACTTGTTTATGTCTCCCCTGTTATACTTGATCATTAAATGAAATTTTTGTAGAAATCCCATCCACTTGAAATACCTGGTATGTTATAGCTTACTTTGTGCCTGTAAGTATTCTAGTGGTTGGCGATATTTTTGGATTATTGATGAGCCTTAGTATTGAAACAAAAGTCTTGTAAATCCCAAGGCTACCAAGTTTAATTATCAGCCTGTGGTTCATACAAAATTAAGAGTGTGCCTATAAGTATTCTAGTGGTTGGTGATATTTTTGGATTATTAATGAGCCTTAGTATTGCAACAAGAGTGTTGTAACTCTCAAGGCTACCAACTTTAATTATCAGTATGGGGTCCGTACAAAATTAAGATGTGGAAGTGTTATATACATAGTAAGCTAAGGTCTACTCAAGTCACTTTGAAGCAATGGACTAGTGATGGGCCTCCAAGTTACACATAAATTAAGGCCCATCTAAAATTTCTTAGGTGCATAAAAGCTATATTAAATATCTCCTTCTACACTTAATAACATTTTTTTAGCTTTAATATGTTATTAGGAAGGTTTATAGATAATTTCATATTATGTGCCTAATATCATAAATTTTGCAGAATATTGAGAGAACATTTGGTATATTTCGAATGAGATAATATAGGTAATTTCTCTTCACAAAGGGTCATTTGTCAAAAATTATACCCTGTATGTCCGAGAGTAACCAACATATATGTGTCTGACCTCCTATAAATCTTCCTCATTATTAGATTTATATTAGGGTTATAGAACGACATATTCTCCCAATTCCAAGGGAAATTATATTGACAACATGCAGGGATCCAATTCTGACTTCCAGGGAACGAACTGATAGTTCTAACAACTGGTAATGGGTCGAGTGACTAGTAACGGGTTGAGCGAATAGAGGCCTCTTCACCTTTAGCTCTGGAAATGTCATCACATCAGGAGAACAATGGATTTATTTCTCCGAACTCTTCAGTATTTCGAACAGACAGTTGTTTCCATCTTTCCTTTCTCGGACTATTGGGATCCTATCTTGATCCTATGGTGATTGTGCATGCATATATTATGTTATGAATAAGGACAGGTAACGTTTGACCTACTCCTAATGGTAAAATCGAGCTCTATTTTGAATAAAATGGATCTCCCCAAGTAGGATTCAAACCTACGACTAATCAGTTAACAGCCGACTACTCTACCACTGAGCTACTGAGGAACAATGGAGGGTTCTCATATACATTCAAGATTCTTGTTCTTTGGACTGACCCATGATCATCAATGTATAAACTATTGAGAAACTCAACAAGGTTTTTTCTCAACTCTTGGACACCCCACCCTAGAGTTATTGAACTCTAAATACAATAGGATCTATTATTGTTGCTACCATTCAATATTACTACCATTCAATTTTTTTATTACTTTAAAAAGGAATAATTCGATTATATAGAACCTTGAAATAAAGATATAACTTTTAGATTTAGGTAAAGGAGGATTGACAGAAGAAAATAGCAGTTTACGAGAAAGGCAGAATCAGTAAATCAATAACTAGTTGTAATATCTCAGTCGCTCTAGCGAGATGTGGTCAAAAAGTGTTACAGATTGGGTGTGATCCCAAACACAATAGTACTTTTACTCTTACAGGATTTCTAATACCTACAATTATAGATACTTTACAATCCAAGGATTATCATTATGAGGATATTTGGCCCGAAGATGTAATTCACAAGGGTTATGGAGGGGTGGATTGTGTGGAAGCAGGGGGTCCACCCGCAGGAGCCAGATGTGGAGGATATGTGGTGGGAGAAACTGTAAAGTTGTTAAAAGAATTAAATGAATTTTATGAATATGATATTATATTATTCGATGTATTAGCTGATGTGGTCTATGGAGGTTTTGCAGCTCCATTGAACTATGCAGATTATTGTGTAATAATTACAGATAATGGATTCGATGCATTATTTGCAGCTAATCGTATTATTGCCTCTATAAGGGAAAAAGCTCGTACACATCCACTCTGATTAGTAGGCTTGGTGGGAAATCATACATCTAGAAGAGATCTCATTAATAAATATTTAGAAGTTTCTCCAATGCCCATAATAGAGTTATTGCCTATTATTGAGGATATCCGAGTTTCCAGAGTAAAGGGTAAAACCCTATTTGAAATGGTTGGATCTGAACCATCCCTTAACTATGTGTGTAATTATTATATAGGCATATCAGATCAAATATCGTCCCAACTAGAAGGTATTGTCCCAAAAGAGATTCCAGATCGGGAATTATTCAGTTTACTCTCTGATCTTCATCTAAATCCCATTGGTGGTGGGGGACAGAAAAAAAAAGATTCAGGAAACTTTCCTTAGGTTTACGAGGATTTAGAATTAACAATTTATCCACAATTTGTTGTCAATCGGATTCTTTCTTTTTATTATTCTTTTTATTCATTATTTGTTTTCCTTATTTATCCTCAGCCGTTTATTATTCCTCTCCCTATTATGTTGACCAAAATTGATGAAACTATAACTTTTGAATGTGAAACGGGTAATTATCATACTTTTTGTCCTATTAGCTGTGTATCCTGGTTGTATCAAAATATTGAAGATAGTTTCTTTTTGGTAGTGGGCACAAAAACATGCGATTATTTTCTGCAAAATTCACTTGGAGTTATGATTTTTGTAGAACCCTGCTATGCAATGGCAGAATTAGAAGAAGGAGATATCTCGGCCCATTTGAATGATTATGAGGAATTGAAAACGCTTTGTATTTGGATAAGAAAAAATAGAGATCCCATCGTCATCATATGGATAGGCACTTGTACTACAGAAATAATAAAAATGGATTTGGAAGGTATGGAACCCAAATTGGAATATGAAATTGGAGTACCAATTCTAGTGGCAAGAGCAAACGGACTCGATTATTCTTTTACTCGGGGGGAAGATACTGTGTTAGCTGTAATGGCACATCGTTGTCCAGAACAAGAATTCCCCGTCGGTGAATCAAAAGAAACTAAAACAAAAGAAAAATTATAACCTTTTCCTCTTCTGAAGGAAAAGAAATTGGTGGAATATGCAAATCATCCTCCCTTAGTTTTTTTTGGGTCTTTACCCTCGAATTTGGTTTCTCAACTTGATACAGAATCAAGACACCAATTCATCAAGGTATCAGGATGGTTGCCCGCTTAGAGATATGCCGATCTTCCATCACTGGGTGATGGAGTTTATGTTTTTGGGGTTAACCTATTTCTTAGTCGTACAGCAACAAATTTGATAAGATGAAAAAAATGTGAATTAATCGTAGCTCCTTTTCCTATTGGTCCGGACAGAACATGTGCTTGGATCGAAAGGATTTGTCCTATACTTGGTATTGAGGCCCAGATTCTGGAGGAAAGAGAGGAACGGATATGGGAGAGTTTAAAAGATTATCTTGATTTAATGTATTCAATTTCTATCAATTCATAGTGTGTTTTTTTTAATTACAATTTTACAATTTTACCTAATTTAGAAATTGTGATTAATATTAGTTTATTTCTTTCTTATTGGTTCGAGAGCAAAAGAGATATGGCTCAAGAGTGATTTTGGATTCTTACGAAGTTGTTGTCTCCCATTAACTTTGTCTCAATCTATAAGTTCTTTCATAGCAATGTTTCACCAACTCTCAAGGGTTTTAACTATTGCATTAAATAACAAGGTATTCCATGTGAAGAATTTCTTTCTTGTATTTCTTTAACCATTTTTCAATTTATAAGGTCTTCCATAATGATGTTGCATCATCACATTAAATAAATAACAAGGTGTTTCAACTAAATATGAGTTTTTTTAGTTTCTTTTGCAGTTGGTTTCATGTTAAATTTAATTTATTTACTCTCTTGAGAACAATTATATTCATACGTGAATAGGGAGATGTGTGACAAGCTTATTATATTCATACATGAATAGGGAGATGTAGAGACAAGCTTACGTGATTAAATTTTGCAACAAAGCCGATGTTCCTAAATTTTTTAGGTTTACACGGATGTTCCTATGAACATCCCTGCCATAGAACTCATGCCAATTGGAGAAGGTTCATCAAGGGAAACATCACCATTAAAGCCCACATATATGAGCTTTATTTAATACTCAGATATATTTTTTGGGCATGCCTCGAATACATAGTGAATATGTGTGTGACTGAATGTGACTGAATATGATTTTTTTGGATAATTTTTCCACTCCCCTGAAGTGGATTACTGAATATTCCAAATGAAAAATACTTTCTTGATATTTATGAAGTCCACTTTACATTGATCCACAATCTTGTATGTACTGTTACTTGAATATCCTTATCTTGTTGAATTCCCATTCTTAAAATCCCAATCAACTCCCGCAGACAGCCAATTTGTTGTTGCACCTGCTTCCACTCTTACACATGCAATTTTGGTAACTTTGCAATAAACCAAAGTCACATGAAGTGAGAAAATTCTGTGAACAATTAAAAAGGTTTAAAAGGTTTAAATAATATGAATTGAAAAAATAATACAGATTTTACAAATAGCCATTATACGATATTCAATTTTCTACCACTCACTTTTTTTCCATCCTGAACAACAAGATGCACTTCTAAATAGGGATAATATCTTAATAAACAGAGCATTCAAAAGCCACCAACTGTACATCATTAACATGAACGCTTTGACTTACAATTTTTACATATCAAGAACAATGACATATATCACACTCTACTAAAAGCCTAATATGAATCTCGATTGGAGATCCCAATGTTCCTTTTCTTGTCTCTGTGCCTGTTCTGTATGCAATATTTCATTCCAATAGCTTCTGCACCTGCCGATTTAGACCATCACAACAACATATTCATATGTATAATATTAATAACCTCATGGAAAACACAGAATTCCAGTCAAAACAAATAACGCCCACTGGAACAGAATGAATATCCACACCTTTTCTTCACCAGCAAACCCAACTCATTCAAGTGAACAAAATCAACATAAACTCCCATCTACATAATTTACACTAGCAGAATTCAGTGGTTTTTCCCGACTTCTTATGTCTATAAGTCAACTTCCAATAAAGGGATCAAAATAGATACCTAATATACGGAGTGTTGTATTAAAAGATAAAGCAAACTTAGCGCTCATCAAGAGTGCACTCCATTAAAATCTAAAGGCAACTAGCTCAAGCAATACTTATCTGCATATTGGACACCTTGCCCTTTGATTGGCAGATTTGACCCCTTCAATTGTTGGTATTGATGCCCCTGTGCAGGCATAAATGTTGCAGAAAACATGTCCACATCCCTGTACAATGAGTCAATATTTAAGACAACATCCAAAACATAGTAAACACTCACCAAAATTAACAATGTAACAAGGGGAAGAAACGCTTCACTGCATCATACATCACAATCCACATATTGAAAAATAAGCACCAATGCCAAAAGCTAATAATGTTGACGACCCTGAAAATAAAAATGACAAAAAAGATTTGCATAAGACTAAGAAGAAATGGAAATGGGTGGAGAAGACAAATTTGCTGGACAAAGACCAGGAAACTTCAAGAATCGTAACGAAAAGCGTAAAAGATTGCGTAAGAGGAAGAATAAGCCGACAAGAAATTTGGCTTCGAGATCGAATGTTTCATAGCCAGGCTTGAAGCTGCCGTAGAAGAAGACATTGAGCTTAACAGATACGGCGAGCCTGCTGTCACAAAATTGTTGATGTTACGCGAGATGTTCTTTCCAAGAAACCTGCACATACAGAGTTTTGAGAAAATATGAACAAGAAGATCAACCGACCAGTAAAATTCAACACCAGAAAACCTACCTCTTAACAGACGCAGGCACTGGTCATTAAGCCCAGGCTAAATCGTCGTGACCCCTGATTGAACCTTTGAATGCTCTCGCGTGACACTGCGAAATTTCTGAATGCGACCGTGGTGAGATAATGTAGGTGAGATAGTGTAACTGATTAATAACAGTTTTCAATCGAAGGGTAGACAACATTTGAATCATCTAACATCTGAATCAATGATGTATAATAGTACACCTGATATTTAGGAAAGTTGTTTTCAAATAGTGACATTTTACAGCGTAATAAATACTAATTATTATTATTTATTCCAATAACTTTATTTCAATATTTCAAACATTAAAACCATATAATCTGTATTAAGCCATTTATTAATAATTTTATTTTACTTTATTATCTCTTTTTTAAGTTTATGGTTAAATTATTTATTTTGTTGTGGATTAAAAAAAAACTTATCATTTATTTAAATAGTGACTCTCATTACACTATTTCAATAAATTCTGATTATTTGAACTTAAATATAAATGCCCAAAAAATATTATTATGAAAAATCATAATTTTCACTAGAAAATTTAGAGAATACCTTTTCAAAATTATATTTTCAAAAAAATTAAATTAAAAAAAATATAAACCTTCAAACATAAACAAACACAGTAAATCTATTTATAATGAATTGTGATAAATAAATGAAAAACAAATAATAAATCTATTTATAATAACTTTATTATAAGATTTACTTAAAAAACTAATAATAAATCTATTTCTAATAACTTTGTTATAAGAACTAATGAAAACTACAGTTATAAATCCTTAAATAAACTAAACATAAACTTTCAAAGATAAATAATTAAAACTTTTGTAGATCTATTTATCATCAATTGTAATGCATAACATTTATAAATTTAGGTAATCTATTT
Source organism: Pinus albicaulis (assembly GCA_034641835.2). NCBI lineage: Eukaryota > Viridiplantae > Streptophyta > Pinopsida > Pinales > Pinaceae > Pinus > Pinus albicaulis. The sequence continues at coordinate 1,115,957,593 of CM076572.1, forward strand.
TTCAGAAAGGAAAGAAAAGTTGTTTATATTAAGATAAGATAAAAAGTACATTGTCATAATCATATGTGGACTGGCATCATCCCAGAAACCATGATCCAAGGCCATCAGAATGAACATAATCATAAAACATTTCAGTCCATCATATGTGAATTTATGATTGTTACTTCCCTCAGAACACTCTCCTGTGTTTGATGATGTCCAAAAGGTAGCTTTCCAAAACTAATCTGATAGAATAATACCCCACCTAGTTGCCACTGTCGATTTTTTACCTTAATATCTCCATGATATTTGTGATGTGGAACTAATTCTCTGCGAACTATGCCATTTTCCTTTAACTGAGGGATTCCTTTGACATCAGCTCTATCTCCTTAAGATATGGACTTTACTACCATAAGTCATATTTTCGAAAATAGGATCTCTATTCCCCGTTCCAGGATACTCTACCATGTTACCTTTTACTGCTTAAAATGTTTCTAAATACCCTCATAATTATCATCGAATGTTGGAGCTTATATCATAAAGTAATCCCCAAAAGAATGAATCAACGCCTCTCCACTAAATAAAACAAGGGAATGTCCTGGACATTGATTCTTGGGTATATAACCCATAGCCCTTCACCAACTTCAAAGTTTTTCTCCTCCCCTGCCTCAAACCGAAGCTTTTCTCGAACTTAATTCTCTACTTTTTTCGTAGTACATAAGGTGCACTTACCTGAGCATACAAGGCTACCCATACAATAATGAGAGGAAACATTACCTTTTTCATGTATGCATCTCCAAAACAATTTAGAGAATTTACATCTGCAAATAGACAACCTTGCCCTAGAATCCAATTAAGATGTATACTAATGATAACTGAAGTTGATAGAAACTCTGTTAAAAAAATTTCATTGATTCTATCAACATAACGAAATCACTTAAAGAGTCAGAGACTTTATTTTGTGTTAGAAAATCCTATGATATAGATTTGTGATATCCGATTCGTTAAAGAAATATAGGAATCTTGGGCTACCGTAAGTACATCTGGTCTTTCTTCTTGGTTGCATGTCAAGCATCGATGAATGAAATTATTCACTTCATCAAAAACTTTAGGATGTGTTGGTATGTCCACTCTATGTGCATTTATGATTGTTCCTTCCCTTAGAACACTCTATTGTGTTTGATCATGTCCAAAAGGTAGTTTTTCAAAAATTGTGTGATAGAATAATACCCCAATGGACCGAACATCAACCTTTGATGATATGAGTGGTGTCTTGTTAATATAAAAGAATTCAGGAGGCATATACCAATATGTTCCTGCACCCTGAGACATAAGTTCAATTTCTCGTGAACCAGCATCATCCAAAACTATTTTACTAAGACAAAAATCAATAAATTTTTCCACACTATCCTCATCAAAGAGGACATTTCCAGGCTTCAAATCATAATGAATTACACTCTATGGTATTTTGTTTCAATAAAAAAGGGTTGAAAGTATTTGAATTATTATGGTCCTTGCTTCTTGCTAAGATAAACATGGTGTTATGTGCAAGACTACATGGTGTTGTTAGGGCACTTATCACACATTTAACTTTTTTTAGATGGGGGTGATGTATTTGAACATGTTGAAGAAAAATGTAGTCTTACCAAACTTTAAAAAAAAGGATAGTTAAACCAGTAATAAATAATCTTATTGTATAAAATACGAACTTTTAAATTAAAACTAGAAAATCAATGACACTTAGATCAATATCAAATTATATATTAAAGTTAATCAATTGATTTGAAAAAATATATTAAAAAACAAAAAAATGATTTTGTGATTTTAGGAAATTATTTTTTATAAAATTTAAAGAAATAGATTTATCTTTTTCATCTCTAAATATTGTAGCATATTATAAACTAAGCATAAAAAATTGTATATGGAAATTTTTCCAAATAAATTATAAAAAAAATTATGCTCACTAATATATCAATGGGTGTAATGTTAAGTTAATTCGTGTGGCCATGAACCTCGTGATTTTTAGAGTTTAGATTCCATGGGTTTTTGTTTATCAAGTCACAAGTCAAGCCTAAACTTAGACAACTTGACAAACAAAAAATTAAATTCTAAAAAAAAATATTATTTTAATTTCATATAATCTAAAAAAATAAAGTCTTCTTAATTTCAAAGTATACTTTGTGAAAGGAAATATTGAAAAATATTAAAAAAACATAACCAAAAAAAAAAAATTCCAATTTTAACCTTGCTTATAAATAACAAACAAACAAAGTGAACAAATCTACCATATTTTTGGATATCCTTGCTTAAAAAACAAAAACAAATGAAGAAATTTGCCATATTTCTAGATTCACAATTGATTTGTATAATGAGATGCATGTATTTACCATATTTCTGGATTCACATTTGATTTCCAGCTTGTGTATATCTTACCTTCTAATCTACCAGGCATTAGAGGGATAAAATCTCTTTCTTGAACAGATTCATGAGACTATATTTTTGGATTATCAAGGTACCATGAAGTCAACAAATGTACCATATTTTTTGATAAACTTAAAAACTAAAAACAAATGATAAAATCTGCCATATTTCTCGATTCAAAATTCTAACGAAGATTTGTATAATGAGATGCATGTTCGGTATATATACCACCCTACATCTATCTTAACTTATAATCTACCAAGCATTAGCGGGATCAAATCTCTTTCTTGAAGATATTCAAGAGATTTGATGCCTTTCGCCATTTAGAGTAAATCCAAAGTTAAGATGGATCTAGGTTGGTTTAATCCCCCTTTTATATAGGCTATATACCACATGAATACCATGGGTCAATACCATGAGTTATCACGGTACCATGAATTCAAAAAATCTACCATATTTCTGGGTAACCTTGTTTAAAAAACAAAAACAAATAATAAAATCTACCATATTCTTGGATTCACAATTTTGATAAAGATTCGTATAATGAGATGCATGTTCAGTATATATACCAGCCTACATCTATCTTAACTTCTGATCTGCCAAGCTTTAGAGGGATCAAATCTCTTTCTTGAAGAGATTTGATGTCTTTCGACACTCAGTAAATCTGAAGTTAAGATGGATCTAGATTGGTTTAATTCCACCTTTATATAGGTTATATTCCACATTAATACCATGTGTCAATACCATGGGTTATCATGATACCATGAGCTCAAATACCATGCGTCAATACCATGGGTTATCATGATACCATGAGCTCAAAAACCACGCGTACTTGACCAAATCAAATTTACTTTAACTAATAAAAAAAATTAATAAAAATAAAATTAATAGTTAAATGTTTTCATTACATTATGCGTGCAACTAAAATAGTATTTAAATGAGATTAGGTTAATTGTACTTGTTTTCTAGTAGTTTTGTGTCTATGGATTTTTCTTGGTATCCTCAAACTTGGTCTTTGAGTCCAATAAATTAAAAAATTATATATTATTTTAAAACAATTAAAATGAATTTTAAATTCAATAACAGTGGTGATTTTCAAGTAGTTTTGTGCTTTGGATTTTGGTCTTAATGAAGCATTTTAGTAGGCTTGGATCCTTAAACTTATGGTGACAACACAGATAAAATTTTTATTTTCATAAACTAAATTTAAATTAATATTACACATTGCTTTATAAAGTATAAACCTTTACTCTAATAAATATGTTACTATGGGAAATCAAGTTTGATAGATAGTTAATGGTTAACAAACATTTTAAAGAGTCACAAAGAGAAAATTTATTAACTCGTGATGTTTAGGCAATAAGTGACATCTATTTTATAATAATCCATGATTTTCAGGCTCATTGTTTGAAATTAACCAAATTAAGTAAAGATATTTTAAATAAAGTTGATATAGTAAAAAAAGAGTCAATAACTAAAATCCATTTTTTTATAGTCTATGTTTAAGGTCCATAATGGTGATCCTCTGGTAACAAATTGAGACTCTTTTTTTTTTTAAACCATTCAATTAAATTGTAAATCCACTATGAGTGAATCCACTATGATTTCTAGATACAGAGACATTTATGAAGGAACCATGTAACACCCCGTTTTATTTTCAATTTATTTTAAAAGACTTTTACTGATACATTAGAATTTATTAAGTGAAAAGAATCTGGAATTTTATTTCATAAATAAGAAATTACAATGAGTAATTTATTAACTATATGGTAAAGAATAACAAGATTCGAAAGAGGATGTTTCTGATACTTACCCTCCCCAACAGGATAAAAGGAAATCCTGAGAAGGGGAAGGGGTTCTGTTCCAAAAAGGAAAAAGAGTTTCACATCAGTAATATTGTGAAGAAAATAGAGTTGTTCAGAGTTGGTGGTTTACCAGTGGAACTCTGTACCTGAAGAAGTGTAGAATGGACTGGGGTCCTAATGTCTAACTTCAAAAAAAGAAAACCTGCTATCTAAACTCTAGTGTGGAGCAAGGGGGCAAAAGAGGACATGATTGCCTCTCTCATGGTTGGGTAGTGCCATCAGTTAATCAAGAGAAACCGAGATAAGTATATTGAACTTACTAGTTTACCTTGTTAGACATAAAGAGAATTTTTTTAAAAGTTTTCCTCAGAGGTAACTTTCAATTGACTGTTAATTAGAGATATTGTTAAATTCCATCTACTTTGTAAAGAGGTGATAACTCTAAAATTAGCACAGATATAAAGAAAAAAAATTTAAAATAAGTGAATACATATTTTTTTATTGCTTAAAACTTTCTATGGTTATGATATTGTTTATTTTTGTGGTCTGTACCTATTCTAAAACTTAGTACAATTACAGAATATAGAGCAAAATAAGAGTTGGAAATAACAGTAAATGGACCATGCTAAACAATCTATGTTGAAAAACATACTTGATAAATATTATCGAGCAAAGATAAATATTATCGAGCAAAGAAATAATTATATTTTTATGGTAACCAAAAAAAATACAATTAGGAATCGATATGACTTGGAAATTGTAACAAGTGATCTTATTTTTAAAATAAAACCCTTATAATGTTATGGATAAGGAATATCAGCAGGCCCTGGGGTCAAGAAGCCAATTGTAACAAGTGATCTTATTTTTAAAATAAAACCCTTATAATGTTATGAGTAAGTAATATCAGTAGGCCCAGGGGTCAAGAAGCCAAGCCCAACATCTACAGGGCAGGGATCATGGTCCCCTCGCCACTAAGATTTATGGTGTAAACCAAAAAAAATCTTACAATGTTTAAGTAAATATTGAAAGCTTAAAAGAAAACCAATTGACATGGAAAATTTAACTCATAGCATAGAAAATCAAATGGCCAACACACATAACTAGAACACAGACTGAATTTGAGAAGCATAATGGAACTGTAAAATAAGAAACATGCACATCATTATATAATGCGACAAAATATTCTGCAATATATAAGTAGTTAGTAATCTGGCTAAACAATAACGATGGCTGTTACAACTAAAATAGAACCATCCTATACAAGTTCAGGTTGCGCCTCACACGCAGTAATAAAACAAATTTCAAAATAACTATGCATATTCACCCAACATCACAAATAACAACATATCACCCTATGTTCCAGGAAAGAACATAAAACAGAGAAGTGAATCTTTGTTAACACCAAAAAAAGTGTGTGAAACCCTTCATGCCAAGAAATAATAGAGAGACTCTCACATGCAATAAGCTCAAGGGGCTGAAGGCCACACCTGTTCACGAAGAGGGTTTATCCTCAGTAAACGATGAATCAAAAATTCCAGAAAAAAAGCAAGAGAACAATGTGAATTGGGGATGAGGTATGTCTTACCCAGAATCATGAACGACACATTGAGGGACTCAAATTGCACCTCCAGTGCCACTAAAGTCCTACAGTTTCGTATCTTACCCAAAACATGCATTGACAGTGAGTAAATATATGTAAGTTAAACTCTCTATTCAAAGGAAAATGTTTGTAAGCCAAAAGAAAAATACAAAAAAAACCGTGCAAACTTACCTACTCGAACTGGCATGCATAAGGGACGACATCTCAAAACCCATTCAAAAGAAGCAAGGGAGATATCATGGTTACCTACCAATAAAACCCTGGCCATTTAATTCTAAGTGAACACCATTTAGATAACTTTGAAAATAAATACGGGTAATTTCCATTATCGAGCAATGAGATACCCTAGCTTCAAATGTAAGACTGAACCAAAAAAAAAAACTAAGTGGTTTCGGAAGCATCCTTACCAGACTGATCCATTGGGAAATCTTTGTACCAATTCTAAGAAAACAAACTGTCAGGGAAAATAAGTCTACAGGAAGCGCAATCAGCTGACGGAATTCCATGCCACCATTTAGTAGGATAATAACCCAGATGAAAGATGCAATGAATAAAGCCGAAGCCATGAAGAAAAAACTAAGTGGTATGGTAGGAAAATAACAGACTTGCCTGAAGGATGGGTCATAAATAGAAAAACTTACAGAGCTTGCATCGTAGGAACATCATGAAACAAATGAGTTGTGCCTCCGTGCTTCAGGTTGGGGTAGTTACCCTAACCACTAGAACCAGAGCCACCACCATCAGATCTAGCGTTAACTAGATCTACAATGGGCACAAAGAACCAAGGCATTTAAGATGTGCCAAATTCCATCCACCAGTAAGGGCAGGTGTCCAGGTTTAATGATGTGGAATTGATTAATGCCACCACAAACCATTTAACCAAATATTTATGATCTTCGATTATGCAATCAAAGTATAAGTACAATAATAAATCTTTTAAAGTCTGAAAAGTCTAAATGAAATCCAATACCATATTATATCGCATTATCATGTGTATCTCTTAACTTTGAGAATGTGTGTAACATTATCCAATAATAAAATGTGAAACAAATAATGTACAATCATATAAAACATGATGAGTCTATATAATTGTCGTGTCATATAGCATTGAATATTTGATGATGTGATTGGTAAATAATAATTTTTTTGTATAAGTTTAGTAGTGGTGACATATGGTATCAGAGTGTGGTTCACACGCAAGGCCAAGTTGGGCTAACTAACTCTAGCGACTATCAATTTTGTTAATTACATGCACAGGGAGTGACATAAGGTATTGACCAAGCCAATGAGGAGAGGATCCAGCCAAAATCCATCAAGAATAATAGGGTAGACCCACTCCCAGCCTAATCCAGAACTTAACCTACAAATCTAGGTACAATTGAGTGTGGATCAGCACCATCAAACCAGTAGGTTGCTAGAAGAACAACATCGTCAGATAACCCAACTGTTAGACACACTACAAGAACTCCAAACAAAAATTATTCATGTGTGAAGCGACAATGAAATAATGATGAGGGGAAAACATAGAATACTCAAGAGTCTCTTGGATAAGTAGAACCACCCTACAACACAGCCTAGTCCAGAAAGGGACACCCATGAAGAAGGAGAACAACAACAGCGAGTGAATAACAATCTGGAAGGAAGTTGAACTCAGTGAAGTAACAAAAACAAAATCTACAACAAAGCAGAATGTGGAAATGCTTTTGAGCAACAGGAAATGAATAAACATAAGGTAGAGTTACAAGGTGAATTTCGGAAAATTAAACCTCCTAAATTAGATGGAGATACTGAGGAAGTAGCTTGAATGTGGATAATTAACATGAATAAATACTTTCAAGTCTATGAGTATAAAAACAAGCTCAAATATCACCTTGCTATGTAGCAGTTGCGGGAAAAAGCCACATTGTGGTGGGAAGAAGTGGAAAACATGTGCACAATTGAATACCATAATGAGACATGGGATGAATTTCAGTAATATTTTAAGGACAAGTACCTAACATAGTGATTTTATGATGAAAAATCGAGGGAGTTTCATGATTTGAGATTGGGACAACTATCAATGGATGAATTCATCACTAAGTTTACCTCTTTACTAAGATACGTACCATACCTGAAAGATGAAAAAGAAAAAGTACAACAAATCTTGAGCAGCCTGCCTTCTCATATGAAGGAAAGGATCGAATTTGTAAACATGAAAACTATAGATGAGGTGATACGAAAAGCATGAATGTGCTATCAGCAATTTAAGGTGAAAGGTGAAATTGGTAGAAGTTGGCCACCAAAGAAAGGACAAAATGGGTCCTCAAATTCTAAAAACACCACACCAAGAAGTTATAAAAATGATCCGAGAAATTTAGAAAATAGGTAATTTGGGAGAAACTAGCAAATGCCCAATTGGGCACTGGAAGATTGACCTACGGAAGCATCCAACGGGCCAGACCTTGGATCATCCCAAAAACCACCATTACAATGTTGGGGATGCGGTGAGGCACATTACTTCAAAAATTTCCCTCACCGTGGAAGAAAGGAAGTTACACTCAACTTTCAAGATGTGTTTATAGTAGGGGATGTTGCACGAAACATACCAAGAATTATCGTTGCACTAAAGGACTAGTAAGATGATTTCTAGCCAACCATGAAAGAACTGGAAGGTAAGTTACAATCTCAAACACTTTCCATTTTGGTTGATCTCGGTGCCAGTTTAAGTTATATAAACCCTCGAGTAGTTGAAAATTGTAAACTACAAAGTCAAAAATTTAAAAGTCCCTGTTTGGTACAATTGGCCACGGGGACAAGGAGAACAGTTAATACTAAAGTGTTAGATTGTATCCTGGAAATAGTCAGACAATATATACCCATAGAATTGAATATTTTACCTTTGGGTTATTATGACATCCTGTTGGGAATGGATTGGTTAGAGAGACACTGGTCACTAGTAGATTTCAAGGATAAAATTATATATTTCAAGACGAAAGATAGTACTTGTCAAGAATTGTTGGGAATTAAGAAACCACTTCAATTGCGCCCCATCACAACAACTCAGCTGGTTAAATGCATCAGGAAAGGGTGTCAACTCTATGCTATCCATGTGGGGTTTACTAACTCTAAAGACAAGACGCTTATGCTGGAATATATCCAAGTTGTTCAACATTTCATGGACGTATTTCCTGAAAATATTCCAGGATTACCCCCAAAAAGAGATATTTACCATTGAATTACTACCTGGAGTAGCACCTGTATCGCAGCACCATACAGGATGAGTGTGCCTCTGTTGACGGAATTAAAAATGCAGCTGCAAAAACTGTTCGAAAAAGAGTATATTCAACTGAGTGTGTCCCCCTAGGGAGCACCTGTGTTGTTCGTTAAAAATAAATACGGAACAATGCGAATGTATGTGGATTACCGACAGCTTAAAAAGTTGACAGTCAAGAAAAAATATCCATTTCCATGTATATACTATATTTCTAATCAAATAGAAGGAGAAAAAGTGTTTTCAGAAATTGACCTGAGATCTCGGTATCACCAGATAGAGATTAAAGATGAAGAGATATCCAAAACAACTTTTCGCACCAGGTACAGACACTATGAATTTTTTGTACTACTATTTGAATTAAATAATGCACCAACAACATTCATGAGCCTGATGCATGGCATATTCCACACATATCTGGATAGATTTATTTTAATTTTTAATGATGACATATTGATATACTCTAGAAATATGAAGGAACACCAAGAACATTTACGCTTAGTGTTGAAAATGCTGTAGGAGCATCAGCTCTACACCAAGTTTAGAAAACGCAATTTGTACAAAGAGAAAATCCAATATCTGGGCCATTTGATATCGGCTGAAGGGATCTCGATAGATCTCAAAAAGATAAAAAAAAGTAATGGAATGGAGAGTCCCCAGAAAATGTGCCAGACATACGTTCTTTCATGGGCCTAACTGGTTACTACCGAGGATTCATCAAAGGCTTTTCTAAGATAGAATTTCCCACCACCTCCTTGTAGCGGAAGGGACGTATTTTTAAGTGGAATAATGAATGTTAAGCCAGTTTTGAATATTTAAAGGAACTATTGACCACTTCCCCCGTGTTACAAGTGGCTAACCCAAACAAAGAATTTGAAGTCTGCACAGATGCTTTTAATGAAGGGGTGGGAGCAGTATTGACGCAAGATGGTAAGGTAATAACGTATGAATCCAGAAATCTAAAGGATGATGAGTAGTGATACTTTGCCTATGATTTAGAATTGACTGCGATAGTACATGCTCTCAAGGTATGGAGACATTACTTGTTGGGAAAAGGGTTTGTGCTAAGGACTAACCATAATAGCTTTACGAGTTACTTTAAAAAATCTGACTTGAATGCTCGTCAAGCGAGATGGAATGTGCTCCTAAGTGAATTTGATTTGGACATTCAACACGTGAAAAGCAAAGAAAACTACGTAAAGGATGATTTGAGCAGGAAACTTCATGGAATCTATGAACTCTACTTTAACCACACACAATTTATGTTTCAGGAACAAATAAATGAGGCATCAAAGAGAGATCTTGAATATCAATTCCTATGTCAACAAGTAAAAGAAACGAAAAAACAAGGAAAGAAATATAATTATAGAGTTAATGATAAAAAAACTCTTAGTATTTTGAGGAAGATATGTATTCCAAACCAAATAAGCTTGAAGGAGCTGATTTTGGATTAATATCATCAGTGTGACTATGTTGGACACCCTGGGTATCAAAATATGTTGACAACCAATATAAAGGACTATTTTTGGCATGGAATGCGTAAAAACATTATTGAATATTTGACCAAGTGTTTAGAGTGTTAGCAAGTTAAGTTGGAGCACTAACATCCAGTGAGATTTCTTGAGCCCATACCTGTACCAGAATGGAAGTGGGAGGTCACATCTCTTGATTTCATCACAGGTCTACTGAGAAGAAAAAGACACAATGATTCAATTACGGTTGTGGTGGATAGACTTAACAAGGTATCTCATTTCATACATGTTTAGTCGACTTACAAGACTGTAATATTGTTGATATCTTCATGAGGGAGATATTTAGACTGCACAACATTCCCAGAATTTTCATCTCAGATCGAGATGTAAAGTTCACCTCAACTTTCTTGAAAGCACTATTTACTAGATTGGGGACACATATCCAGTTTAGTACAACTTACCATCCTCAAACATATGGACAGAATGAAGATGAACTAGATATTAGAATACATGCTACACATGTATGTGATGCAGCAACCCACAATGTGGGAAGAATATTTATATATGGTCGAATTCGCCTAGAACAATGGATACTAGGAATCTCTCATGATGATTCCTTTTGAGGCATTGTATGGTAGACAATGCTAGACCCCCGTAAAATGGAGTAGTCCAGAAAGAAAACTAATTCTTGGACCAGACATGATGGAGGAAATGGAGTGGGAGGTAAGAAAAATTAGATAGAATATAAAGGAAGCCCAAGATAGGTAGAATTTATATGCTGATAAGAGAAGAAGCTTTCGATAATTTGAAGTTGGTGACCACGTGTATGTAATAATTAAACCCAAGAAAATCACCTTAAGGTGGAATACCTGTGCCAAATTGGCTCCCAGATATTGTGGGCCTTTCCAAATTTTGGAAAGGATAGGACCAATGGATTATCGACTGCCTTTTCCTACTCATATATTGGTACATAATGTGTTCCAGGTATCTTTACTAAAGTGATACATACATGACCCCAAGCATGTGATACACTGGAAGAACGTACATGTAAGTTATGTTTACATTATGACTTCCAGGAAAGAAGAGTTCTTAATTAAATTAATTAAAAATCTACTGATTTTAGGTAGAATTGGATGGTGAATTTATGGTAGAACCTCAGCGTATATTCAATCAGAGAGAAATAACGCTCTAGAGACAAGTCATCCCCAAAGTGAAGGTGCAATGGAAGCACTTCACCCTAGAGGAGACTACCTGGAGGATGAAAGATATGTTCGAGAGACATATCCTGAAATGTTTAAGTAAGAAAGTAAACATCGGGGATGATGATTGCCTCTAATGGGGGAAGATGTGACACCCCATTTTATTTTCAATTTATGTTAAAAGAATTTACTGATATATTTGAATTTATTAAGTGAAAAAAAAACTGGAATTTTATTTCATAAATAATAAATTACATTGAGTAATTTATTAACTGCATGCTAAAGAATTCCCAAATTCCAGAGTAAAAGGAAGAGGCAGTTCCTGATAGTTACCCTCCCAAAGAGGATAGAAGGAAATACTGAGAAGGGGAAGGGGTTTTGTTCTAGAATGGAAAAATGGTTTCACATCAGTAAGATTGTGAAAAAAACAGAGTTGTCTAGAGATGGTAGTTTACCAGTGGAAGTTTGTACCCGAAGAAGGGTACACCGTTAATGTAAGGGTACATCGTTAAAAAATAAAAATCGCATCGCGCCTTGCAAAATGATAAAACTTATAACAATTCAGTAAGAGTTGAGATTAAACGGACCTGATGAATCAATAAAGAAACAAATATAAAACTTCAAGTGTCCGAAAAAGCGCATCCGCATGATTCCTTAAAGCGCATTTAACAGTTCACAGCAAACAACTAAATACAAGTTTCATTGTTTTATATAAATTGCGATGTGCGATTTGCGCAGATTGCAGTTTGCGAGATTTATTAGTAACATAACTAATGGAAATATTTTTAAGTTATGATATGCGATAATCGATAGTTATTGCTTAAGTGTGAAAAATAATTCATATCTAATAAATTGAATATAATATCTAACGTCTTAAATTTATCGATAGACATTTCACGTGAAGGTGTGTAATAGATTTGATTGAAAGAATTATCAATGATTAACAACATTTAATAGGAGTAAGGTTTGAAAGATTAATATCTACTTCGATCCTGTTTTGAATGATTGAACGACATAGTTATGATTATTTCATTTTAAATCTTTTTGTCTCTCCATTCTTTCCATTTTTAAAGTTTTCTCTGTTCACTTGAATTCAGGAAACCACTTAACGGAGCAAGGATAATAGAGATGAGCAAGAAAGGCAAGGAAATTTCCCAAGAATCATCTACTGAAGACTCAAATATGTCTCCCCTATTCATAGATACCACATGAAACAAGGATTGCGGTAGTTCCTCATGGGAGGCAATGTATCAGTTCTTCGAGAATGAAAATCCAAGGGTAACATTCAAAGTTGTTACGGCAGACACGTCAATTCCTTTAGACCCAACCTATTTGGATGTTGCATGCTCATTCACCCATAAGGTAGCAGCAAGGCCCAATATTCTCCCCTATACAAATATGGTTAAGTGGGTAATTGACCACTTGAACATAGAAGATAGAACATTTAAGGAATCAAAGGGCAAGAATATTGGTTCATTCAGGGTAGAATATTTGAGGACAACGTACCACTTACCCATCCCACAACATAACTATGACAAAGCTTTTGTTCAAAGCTTTAGAAGAAAACATCCAGACCTGATGAAAATTATAAAAGAATGAAAGGATGAAAAATGCAAGATTAAACGAGAAAAACTCTGTACGTACCCAATAGCACAAATTCCTTCCCCTTATTGCAATGCTGCTGGTATGTTGTGTAGATTATTTGCAAAACCTGATACTACTAGATTTTCTGTAGATTGGGTCCCATTAATTGACGCATTCGTCAATTCCTTAATTCTGAATTGGGAAAATATCCTCTCTGATAATTTAGCCATAAATATCATGTAGTATAGGAGTAAAAGAAGTGTTTCATATAGAAAAATAACCCCCTTTTACTTGAGTGCCTATGTCATGGATGCAGTTTTATTTTCTTCAAGTTTTCCTACCATGCGATGGAAATGGATGACTCAATACCCTACACCAATTGACATTTACCAAAAAGTGCTTTGGGAATCATATTTTCAACTACATTTTTACAAAATTTTCCATAGAGTCATACTACCTATGCACCAGATTATATTTAACGAGAAAGCCCCTAGGATTTCCAAAGAGGCTAGTACAGACATTTTTTCCGTTGCCAGATGGTTTGCTGAAGAAAGTTTCACATATGTCAAAGTTTTTGGAAGTTATGCTTCTCCCCACGTCCGCCCATTTTATGCTCCTTACAAGCTACTTGCAAGAGAGATTACCTACCATATTGTTGTAAATGGTATTTTAAAATAGATTAAAGATGCTAAGAATTCCATTTGGCCTAATTTTCCTTTACAGTGCGGTAGATTTGCACTTTTTGATATTGGTCATGCCTATAAGGAAGTTTCAAATGTTAATTCGTTGAATTTGGCTGTAATTCCAAAGAGGCCATATGACACCAATGATGTGATTAAAAATTACATCACAGAGCTCAAAGTAAAACCTTTTGTGAAAGAGATAGATAGATTTGATGATCTCTTTTAAGGTATTGGAAATTTTTCAGATGTACTAAAGTTTCCATCCATTCAACTCAATCAAGATGACTTGGAAGCCTTCCAAGCATATAGAAACAAGAGACTAGAAAGAATTCCTCTCGCTTTATTGACTATTGAAGATTTCAACAGACCAAATCCAAGTATTATCTTGGATAATGAAGCTAAAGACATGTCTGAAGACGAGTCAGGGAAATCAGAACATCAATCTCAGAATTTGGATCATTCTAAGAATGAATCTGAAAACAGAAATGAGAACCCAGAAAAGGTAACTAATCAAGTAATCAAAAAGATTGAGATGCAAGAGAAAGGAAGAAGTAATGGAACATAATCATCTTCCCAAGAATTTCAACACAAACAAGACCTGATAAATCATAAAAATCTCAGCCAAAGGATTTGAAGAGTGAATGGAACAATTTTTACAAGGCAATAAAAACACCTCAAACAAATCCTAATACTGATCAATCTACCATTTTTCAGATGCCGAAACATTCTTAAAAATTATTGGAAACTATTACTCCACTACAACAAGTTCCTGAATCTCATGATCGAGAGATCATTCTGGCTTACCCTACAAAGCAGATAGTTTTTCAAATTGAGGAAATACCTTCACTAGATTTCTTCTACAGTCCTAGTCATAAGGATGTAGTCAAGAGGAGAAAAATAAGAAGAATTTATGATACAGTCTCAAGTCTTACAAATTAATATGGTGACGTTTTATGGAAGGATCCTCTAGCTGATCCTACTGAACATTTAACGAATCAATCACAGTTTGCAGGGGCATATGCTACTGGAACTATTGATAAGGCCACTGAAGTTCAAATTTTATTGAAGCAGAGAGAAGATAAAATGCAAGATTTAGAGAATCTGTTAGAGAAATAAAAGTCTAACTCCACTGAGGAAATGGAATTGAAAATGTCCTAGTTTCAAAAATATTTTGAAACATTAAATTTGCAGCATTAGGTACAACTCACTGAAAAGAAAACATAATTGGAAGCAACAATAAACAAACTAAAAATCCATCCACAACTAGAGAAATTCATAAAGGAAGCATTGGATGTGAATGCTAAACTAAAGCAACAACAAGAAGTATTTTTCCAACAAGCTTCTATCACTAGCTCTTATTATGATTCAAGTGAAATATTGATCCAGCAAGTGGCTATGCAGAAACTTGAGTGTGAGAAGATTGATTAGAAAACCAATGAACACATTCAATGGCAAGAATCAGACTCAGGCAAGGAAGATGATCTACCCCAAGTAGATAAATTACACAAGGAAATATTATTTAAGGATTAGGAAGCACAGATAAAGCAATCAGACAAAGCATCAACAAAGGCATCAAGGTTAATGAAGGAAATTACTGAATATGTATGTGAACATATTTTGAAATCAGAAATTATCAAAGAGTGCACATCTAAAGTGCTCTCAGAAATCAAGCAGTTGGAAACGTAGTGGAAACAAAGGACAAAAATGTAGGAAGAAATGATTAAAAATTTAAATAAGTTTGATCATGAAAATTATTGGAATTTTATGATCAAACCTTATCATCAGTACCAAACCCTGCAATCTTTAACTGATTCAAAAAAAAGATCATAGTCGGCACTCTCAAATGCAGTATTCAAGGAACAGGTCAAATTGAGAATTTTGCAGCCAACTCAGCTCAAATCCATGCTAGATATTTGTCAAATTCAGGATCAAATCCAAATGAAAGATCAGAATTCATAGTTATATTGTTACTTTATTTTCCTAGATTGCAGTTAAAATTTGTCTTACTAGGATGGTTGTTTGAAACCTCCTCTATTTTTATGTAATCATCTATTTTTAAACATATTTAGTTTAGAATTTAAACCCCTCTCATGCATTTTGAGAAGGGTCCAGAAATTTGTCAAACAACATTTGCAAAGAATGCACTTTTGTAGGTTTGTAAATGCTTTGATGGATTAATGGAACACAGTCTGTTATCTTTTGACATTTGAAGCTCTCTAACTAATGTTGCACTATTGTACTCTTTAAATTGCTTGAAAGTGAAGAGGAGAAGAGAATCTACTATCAGTTTATATGAGTAAGTCTCCGTACATATGATACTTATATTCACTTGTATTAATTTTTTCTTTCTATATTGACAATTATCTTTTTATTTGCATTATATATTTGGAACGTCATCATAAATGAATGTTAAATGCACTTTTGTACTAATATTTGTCTATTATTTCTTATCTGATATATAATCACACATATGAATGTGATATACTTTTCATAATTCTTTTATTCAAACTATTTTGTTAAAAGAATCATCTTTACATAATTTTCATCTCTTTCAACTCTTAAATAATATTCATTACTAATAATTGGAGGATATCTCTTTAGATTGCATAAAGGAATAAACACCCAGGGTATATAGCAGAATAGATAAAGTGTTAGATAAATGCATGTAATAGATTAGAATCATTTCCCATTTCATGTTATATAAACAAAACACACCCCAAATCATCCTTATTGGGAAATCGGTCCCTTCATCCCCAGTCAGAGCCACCTCACCAAATGGAAAAGGACTTGCTCTAAGGTCTGGAGTGGGTGGTTTTCCTCCATGTTGTGGCAATGGTATTCCGAGGCCTCAACATAAGTTAACCAAATTGACCATTCTAGATGAAGACAGATGGGACAAATTATGCAAATTACTAAATGGATTGGTAATTCGGGTACAATTACAGGATGTGCCAGCATAGAAAATGCGCAACAACAACAACATGCCAGCTCACCAATAGATTCCTCCAAATCAGAGCCATCTCTCCACGCAGTTTTCCACCTAGCCTATTACTCTACTAAAATAGATAATTTGTTTAGATTAGTGTTAAAGATACAATGTCTGTTGAGACAACAATTTTGTAATTATTGTATAAATACTTCACACTTTCAAGTATTCTGGGTTGATTGTTGAATATAATTTTCTCAAAGCTATTGTAAACTTCTAGTTTTTGGACTCGTCAATAATACAAGGACATTCTTCACAGGATTCATGTGGTGTATGAATTGGTGATGTGCTTCTTTCGTTCACGTGTTAATTCATTGTTTTGTTCCATTGTTATTTCTTAAAAGCTGAATTACATTACAAAAATGGTGATTAATAGGGTTTGTTGAAATATACACCCTATTCTGGCTGTAGTTAATTTTTATGTTTTATTCTTAAGTGAAATTAAGGAATTCTTAATTTCTCTTTAGTTTCTACTGGTCCTTTCTTTTCTTTTGTTTCATATCATTTAAATTCTGAAAGATCCAACTAGTGCAACCTAGATTTCCATGTGAAACTCCTTTAAAGTTTGATGCAGATCTAATTAGTTTTTAGACTCCATAGTCCAATGGAATTATAAGAATTCAATCAACCAAAACAATCCAATCAATCACAAATAAAAAAAAAAATTGCACAGTCATAACTAACCTAAAATTTTACATAAAACAAAGCTAAATTTTACAAAGAGATCCATGTCTGAAGCTTTCAGGGCTAGATCCCAGCTTCCAAAGTGGTTTTGATGTTTTTTTCTTTTTTACTCTCACAATCTCAAAAATTACAAAACGATAACATCGTGGTGACCATGTTGGAAAAAATTGAAAATACTATGATTTTCTGCGAATTCATTTCTATCGTTAAAAGAAGTGTAATTTAGGAATATTTCAAGAGATTGTTTCCCTTTCACTTTTTTAAATAATAGTGTGTCTATGCTTTAGATTTTAATTCTGTCTCCAAAAAGATTTTTTTACCAGATCTCATCCCGATCCTAAACTTGCCACTATTTTTGATGATCCTGAAAAATTATTGAGGAGAATAAGTTTAGTTGAGAGCCAAGGAAGTAATAGTCCTTCCCCTAGGTCAGATTCTCTTACAAATAACTTTGTCACTTTACAGGATATTGAATTTGATTTTCCTTTTGAGCATAGCTTGTTTCAGACTAATTCATAAAATTGGGTGGACCAAACTGTGGTAGACCAGTCTACCTTGCAATGTCTTTCATTTGAAGGACATTATTCCCAGCCTGATCTTGATCTTCAAATCCTTCAGGACTTTGATAAATTACAAGATTTAGTATTAGGTCTTGACCTATCTATCCATGAGGCATACATTCAACAAATTTTTGAACTCTTTTCCTTAAATTATTTTGCAGTTTCGTCCACTTCATCTCAATAAGTTCATTTGAGCCATCCAGTCCCACTCCTTCTATAGTTTCCACTACCACCCCTGTAGTTTATCACCAAGAAACTCAAACTCCATATTCACCCCAATATTCAACTCCAATTCAACATCCACCTTTCATCCAACCTCCACCTTTAATCAATCCACATAAAATCCATCCTGATATTCCCATAATGGTAGCAAGATATTCTCCACTTATTCTTCAGGCACCTTTGGAAAACATGCCACATGACTATCAAATTAGGAGACCCCAATTTGATGGTACTGGACCCATAACTACTCAACAACATGTTGATATGATGAATGATAGTTTTGATCTTCAAGAAGTAGATGAAGAAAATGTTAAAAGGAGGTTATTTTCTCAAAGTCTTACTAGAGAAGTTATAAAATGGTTAAAAGCCTTGCCGCCTGCAAGTATTAATGATCTCCCTACATTTCATCAGGAATTCCTTAATAGATGTGAGGTTAAAAATAACCCTCTTCATATTCTATCAGAATATGAAAGTATTAGGAGCACACCTGGGGAAAGTGTCCAAGATTATTGCACCAAATTCAATAGTGTTTATAATGAAATTCCTGCAAACATTAAACCACTAAAAGGTTTAGCCTTAATAAAATTCCATGATGGCTTTGAGGCATACATGTTTTATTAGCCAAAAGAGAGAAACTCTGCAACCTTAGAATAAATTCAAAGAGATGCAGTGAATGTAGAAGCCAATTTGTTAGCAAAAAGAGCTAGGATAAGAACATAAAGGAGAGTCACAATGAAAGAAGAACCATCAACATCTTCTTCTGATGCTAAGATAGATTCTTTGGTTAGAACAGTAGAGAGAATGATGGAAAGGACCAATCTAACAAATATAATTCCACCAAGAGAAAATCACCCTGGCCCTCAAAACTTAAACAAAAATTTTAGGAGAAATCCACCACAAATTAAACAAAGGGAACAAAGGGGACCAGATCAACAAATCAGACCTCCTTTCCAAGAGAATTATGCTGATGATGAAGGTGAAATATTGAAGAGGTAGAAGACAATATGTTAGGTCCCTATATTACTTGTGTAGTCCCTTATTGTTGTTAGTGTAGCCCCCTTATTGTTATTGGTGTACCCCTGTAACCCCCATATTGTTATTATTGTGCCCTTACATTATTATTGTCAGTTTGGCTAGGATTATAATGTGACCCCATGGAATCCTATATATAGAAGGAGGTTTTTTCATTTGTATCATCAAAGAATTATTCATTTATGTAATGTAAATGAGGTTTCTCCCTCGAAATGGATGAATTCTAAGGCGTTGATCTCTCTTTTATTCTATTTTTGGAGCCAGTTTCATAACATTTGGTATCAAAGCTTTGGATTCTAGGGTTTTGCTGCTCCAAACAGGTCATTGTGCCATTGTCGCTATAAAAAAAAATTTATGAAGGTTCAGAAGCTATAATTTTCATCATGCAAAGCGGAAATCCTGAGTAACCTTGTGTAAAAATTTTAGATCTTGGTTCACAATATTTTTGGAGATATGATCTGTGGAAGTTAGGGTTTTTCATGCTCCTAAATTTCATCTCAAAGAGGTGATCATGGGAAAATCATCATAACTATCTCTCTAAGCATCAAATTGGAATTATATAAAAAGTGTCTGAAATTACATGGAATATAGTTTCCTGTGTATCAATCTGAGAGCCAAAGAAGGAAACAATGAAACGTGGCACTCCGTACAAGTTTTCTCTACTGAACCAGTCCATAACTAGGTCATTGTGGGAGATTGGGCATAACTTTACCTTGAAGAATCCAAATCAGGTCAAACCTTTGGCATTCAAAATACTATTCATAGTTCTACTACAAGACCTAATTTTAAAAATTAAAGATCTGAAATCACAGAGATAATTCAGTTACAATATCTGGCTCCTCAAAAGAAAGAAAAAGGTGTGTATTTTTTTTTCAAATTGCATAAGTTTTGTTTGAAAAATCTGTTTGAAGAGATTCCAAGGGCATATTGAAGCATAGATATAAGCATTGGGTTATAAAATTCCCACTAAAAATTATTCAACACCCATTAAGCCTTCAGAAGGCTCTACTATGACTCATGAAGATGAAGAAGAGCAGCATGACATATCAAAATTATAGGAGCAAGTGCACCAAACTTTTCTCTTGCAAAAAGCAACAAAAAATGAAATGGAATTTTTTAAGAAAGGTGTGGAAGCTAAGATGGATGGTTTAAAGGGCATGGAAGCTAATATGGACGGTTTGAAGAAAGTCATGGAAGCTAACATGGATGGTTTGATTGGTTTGAAGAATGACACGGAAGACATGGAAGAAAAAATGGAATGATTGAAGGAAGACATGGAAGGTTTGACAAAGTTGATACAAGAAATTATTCCTAATGGTGAAAACATAGTAGAGGAAATTCATGATGAGAAAAAATAAATGTCAATCATGATTTCCTAAACTCTAATGTTGGATGGAATACCCACCATATTCCAAATATCGATATGAGGAATTTTGATGGCAAGGATCCAATAACATGAATACTACAGATGGTGTAATATTTTGATCTCAATAATGTGCAAAACACACAAAAGGTATGCATTGCAACTTTATATTTAGAACAAATTACATTTGTATGGTATCAGTGGCTTTTCTCCCGTAAAAAAATTATCACTCGGTCAATTTTTACGGAGGAAATGATAGCACATTATGAGGATACAAAGAGCAACACCTTCTATAGCCAATTAATAAATCTCAAACAAAAGGGTTCAATGGTGGAGCACATTGAGGACTTCCAAAAATTGAATATAAGGGTAACTGATATTGCAGAGGAACACGGGATTGATAGGGACTTTAAATGATAACATACAACATGAGGTTCGCATTTGGGAACCTGATTCATTGGAGAAGGCATTTAGGTTGGAAAGAAAATTTTAATGTAAAATTATGGCGACAAGGAAGCCTACCACTCACATCAATAAATATGGAAGTGCTGTTACTCCTAGACTTCCACAACCTATAAGGTTGACACCACAACAATTGGAAGAAAAAAAAATAAAAGGGCTTTGCAACAGTTGTGATATCAAATACACTAAAGGTCATAAGTGTGCTGAGAAGAAATTATTTTACATAGATTGTGAAGAGGAGGAAGAAAATGAACAAGAAACTTAAAAAGAAGAGGATATCCACCAGGCACCAACCCTTGAGAAAGAAGAAATCATTCTGACCATATCGTGTAATGCATTGGAAGAAATTACCACTCCTCAAACTCTCAAGATAGAAGGACATATCAAGAAGAAAAAGGTAATATTTTTGATTGATTCAGGTAGTACCCATAATTTTATTCATTGTAAGGTAGCCAAGGAATTGAATTGTTTCCTATAACCAACACCAAAATTTCAAGTGATGGTTGCAAATTGAGGAAATATAAATTGTTCTGGAAAATGCCATAATATAAATCTAACCATGGGGGAATATGTACTGAATAGTCCAATTCTTTCCATTCCAATGGGAGGTGTTGATGTTGTACTAGGAGTCAATGGTTACTGTTATCACCAAATTGAGTACATGTTGGGTTTCTTCAATGATCAACTTGGAGTAACTATTTCAAACCAACTTATAACTAGAAATTAGCCTTTCTAGTCCGACAGGGCTCTCTTAAAAGGATAAAGGATATTCAATGAGTAACCTTGAAAGCAGATGGCTAACTCTGAATTGGATTGAATGTGTTGTTTTTGTATATATGAAAGATGTAAATGGTTTACTACCATTGGGCTTATGAAGTCAATATGAAAACTAGTTCAAAAGTAAAATTATCTCATGGAATATGAGGTAATTGTATTCTTATTAAACCACACATGAAGGATAAAACACCAATCTATATGTATATAGGAAGTTGGAGCATGTCACCATGAATTCCAAGTGATTATACATAAGAAAACTAATAAAACATGACAAGACATCAGACTAGGTGTATAAAGGAAGTTGGAGCATGAAATCATGAATTCCAAGTGACTATACAACTAGAACACTAGAGAGAAAGTAAAATACTGATATAAAAAACTTACATAAGAATACAGAGAATAATCTCAGGTCTGAAATAGGCATGCTGCAACTGTATATTTCTGATTAAAAATTACAATAGTGGTAGTGTCAAGTAATCATCTCCCAACGCTTTCTAACTCTAAATCTCTCTCATTTATAGAATGAGGACTCATACAAATGATTTTCCACATTTCTCACCTCAAATTCCCACCTCAGAGACCTATTTCAAACATGATTCCATCACTTGGAGACATCCTAGGGATATTTCTGTTTTGTAGAGTTTGAATACAAAAAGGACTCTTCTTTCATTAATAGTTCAAAAAATAAATTTAATAACCCTTATAAACTGCAATAAATTAATTTAAAGAGTGTACAAGAGTGTTGATGTGTCATTATACCACGTGGATGCTAAGCTGAACCTCCTTCAAGTCGAATTTTACAAATTTTTCACAAATATGGTTAGTGAAAATTTTGAAAAATAGGCTTCAAAGATGAGTGTATAATTTCCAAACCCTTATGGATTTTTAGAAAATGAGAGAATTTTTTGTACATGGGATTGTGATGAAGAAAAACCTATTTCATATTTCCAAGATAAGTTTTCATTTGGGCAGAAATCGAACTTGAAGTTGACTGCTAAAATAGTCATGTACAGAAAATTTCGCAGCGTAGTTTAGTAGAAAATTTAATTCACAATCCTCCATATAATCACCTACACAAATTTCGTAGCAAATTCTAGGCTCCAAGCCTGGAAGTTGCTACGAAACTACCTAAAGTGCAGAAAAATTCAAAATTCTCTCTTTTTCTTCAAAATTTTACCTCTAGGTCTCACAATTAATATTATGAAAGATGATAAGGAAAAATTGGTTCAAAATGCCTCTTACGCTCTTCAAAACCATCTTTTTCACCTTTAGCAAGTTTATTTACCAATAAATGACTATGTTTTTTCTAAGTAAATAGGGTTCAGAGGTGAGCTCCTATAGCCATATCCTTGATAGTTGTTGCAAAACGGAAGGAGGTTTTTGTAGGTTAGTTCGTTATGAATAAAAACCTCTCTTGGTTTTTTGAAAAACATCTCTAGGTGTCCGAGAACTGCATTTGAAAAACATTAATTAAACAAGAAAAAAACGCATTCTGAAAATAGAGCCAAAAAGACATCTATGAATCTATGAATTTGTAGCACCTTTGATAAAATTGAAAGAGGTTAATGTTATTAGATCTGTGCTTGAAAATAACCTCTCTCAGTTTCTTAGAATGCTTCTCTGTTTGCCCAGAAACTTCCCTTTAAGTTGACTTCTCAAAACGTCAAAAAATAGAGAAATCCTGAGATTCGCTATGAAATTGTCAAGTAGTTTCGTAGCGAATCTGCCTATTTTTCACTGTATTCGCTACGAAACTGTGAAAAAATAGACAAGTGGCCCCTTTTTTAAATTGTATGACTATGCAAGTGAACCCAAGGTGGATTATTGTGGATATGACCCTAATGACAAGACTAATGAAGTTTCTATGACCTATAATAAACATGATTAAGTGAATTTCTCATCAAATGAATGATCTGACCTAATCAGACATGGTGAAGCTTATGATGACCCTATAATTTTTTAATTTTTTTGAAAAATTGAGAGTGATAACAGTGGCTCCACTGGGGATGGTGTGCCCCTGTGGTACAACAAAGAACTATTAGTTCAAGTGCCACCTCCATTGAGCTGCTCCCATCTTCAAAATGAAAACTTGCAACCGGCGCTGACCTATAACCTTGGCACTGAAAAGCCAATAGCTACTAAAGAACTGAAAGTACACATGCTGAATTTAAAACTGAAATTGACAAAATGCTTGATCTTCAAACATATTTATATACAAATGATCCTACTCTACTTGCTCAGCATAAAAGCTCAATCAAGTGATCTCACACTTCCAATGAAGCCAATCGAGAAGTTGAGTACTGGATGGGAATGGGCATTCAACTTCTCTGATCAAAAAACCATTCCTGAGATATGAAAACTTGTTCCACCATCTGAATTTGTCTACATAACTTAGAATCATATTGAAATTCATTTCTATGGCATATTCTAGCAAAGCTGCGAAAGGATCTTTGAGAGTATGCACAAATAATTCTTGTTGATCAACAAGAAAATGTGAGTAAATGTGGTCCTTTAATGATGTTCCTTGTTCAGATTTTTCTTTATAACTCTTTTGACCATTTTCAAATAAAAAAGAAAAATATTTTGATCATTATTTTCATTTGGGAGGAATAAATACTTGGAGTATTCTTGGACACTTTCAAAAGGAACTGCTTTAGCATGTACCATAGGAATTTATAGAGGTAATTCCTCATATTATTCAACAAACATACTCATCTGATTTTCTAAAACTTTCTTTTCACAAATTTCTTCATTTGTTGTAAGTTGATGCAAGGAATGACATGAAGAATAAATTTCTTCCTTTAACTAAGGATTATAGAAACTATCTTCCAGTATTTCCTCCTATTGTTGGAAATGATTCTCATATTCGTGATGATCAAAAGGCTGACAAGTCTGCTACAAATGTTCATCAAACTCAGAGGATGTAACATGATTTTCATAAATAAACTCTTGTTGGGTTTATTTTCATCCAAGATAGAGACTACCCTTTCTTCTTGGTGATGAAATGGATTGTCATGAAGGGCCTCTAAAATTTCCTCATCCATGAACTCATCATCTTCATAACAATTCGCCAAATATTCAATAAAAATCACACAATATTTACAACAGTATTTGACCAGCAATAAGGAAGAATGACTTTCTTTATATATCTCATAAAATGCAACATGGAAATTAGCAAGAGAATATAATGACCCATTTGGCAAGCTTTCGTACCAAGACCATGATTTTCCCTCTAAAGTGACCATAAACATCTTCATGATACAATCCTTAGCGAGTTGAACCTTAAGTCTTCATACATGCATATGGAATCTAACCAAGTGAAGAGCAACATTGTCCTTTCGTTCATCTTAAAATATGGGAAGATCAGTTAGCAAATCGACTCTTGGCATAGGATTTGGAAAACCAAGCTTGTGAGACCGATTCATAGGGGCAAACATGGAATTTGTTCTTGCAATGGAACTCATCTTGGAAATTCATTAAGTTACTGATCTTCAAGTAGTGGAGTCACCTTCCAATTCATTATTTGATGTGTGGAGTCACCAGAGAAGAAATACAACTAGAATGTGCCTAAGTGGTTGTTACTCTCCAACCTTAGAACTGAAAATTTGTCGTTCTTCCCAGGGAAAATTTACACGTTCGGTCGCCGGAAACGACGCCAAAATGTTATCACCAAATTGAGTTCCTATTGGGTTGCTTCAATGGTCAACTTGGACTAACTATTTCAAACCAAATTACAATTGGAAAATATCATTTCCAGTCTGAGAGGGCTCTCTCAAAAGGATAAAGGATATTCAATGAGTAACCTTGAAAGAAGATGGATAACTCTGAATTGGATTGAATGTGTTGTTTTTGTGTAGGTGAAAGATGTAAAGGGTTTACTACCATTGGGATTATGGAGTCAATATGAAAACTAAGTCACAAGTCAACTTATCTCATGGAATCTGAGGAAATTATATTCTTATTAAACCACACATGAAGGAAAAAACAACAAGCTATATGTATATAGGAAGTTGGATCATGTCACCATTAATTCCAAGTGATTATACATAAGAAAACTAATAAAGCATGACAAAACGATAGAATAAGTGTATAAAGGAAGTTGGAGCATGTAATCATGAATTCCAAGTGATTATACAACTAGAATACTGGAGAGAAAGTAAAAGACTGATTTAACAAACTTACATAAGAATAAAGAGAAGAATCCCAGGTCTGAAATAGGCATGCTGCAACTGTATATTGTTGATTAAAAATTACAACAATGGTACTATCAAGTAATCATCTCCCAGCCCTTTCTAAATATAAAAATCTCTCATTTATAGAGTGAGGACTCATCAAAATGATTTTTCACCTTGCTCACTGTTGAACCCTTAGTTAAACTGAGAAGAGGGGGGGGGGGGTGAATCAGTTTAACACATTCATGGACTTTTAAAACTTTTTCATTAAAACTTATTTACACCTTCATTTCATGTTCAACTTAATATGTGAGTAGTCTTAGAATGTGAGCAGCAAGTATTAATATAATGTAACAGTAGATTTAATATGAGAGTAGCAAGTATTGAGCAGATGAGATAAACCATATCAACACATAAACATCATGCATAGAGACACCAGATATAAGTGGAAACCCATAAAGGGAGAAAACCACATCTTATTATTGTTGTGATGCAAAGGCAAGCTCCAAATCCCTCTCACCACTGATTTTCTGTAGGCTCCAACCCACATGAGGCTCCTACCTCAATTCTGCAAGCTACAACTTGCAAGGAAGCTCCAAATCCCATCAATTTTCTGTAGGCACCAACCTACAAGAGGCTCCTACCTCAGTTAGCTACAACTGACATCTATCAAGCTACAACTTGATAGGGAAGATCCAACTTCCTTACTCTTTCAAAAGAAAACACTTGCTGATTTACCTTGATATCACTGTTTCGTACCATCTTCTTACATCGTTGTGCACCACCTTCATATCTGCCCTACATCATCTCCGCATCTTCTCTGCTTTTCTATCAGCTCCTCCTTCTTCTCTGCCTCACTGCATCATTTATGCATTCTCTAACCTCTCTAACCTCCTTATGCATATCAATGTGATATTATTTATAGAAATTACCTTATGACTGTTAGCATTCCTTAGGGAATTTGAAATGGAAATCCATGCCTCTTTGCCTTCTGTCTTCTCATTTCTTTTACCCGCTCATTCAGAAAAATATAACAATACGCATTAATTTCAATATTACAGTGGGATTTTTGTTTTCCTCCGAAGACTTTCCAATGCATCACAAACAATATAAAATCAATTACAACATTTACATTCCCATTTTCAGTTACATATAAAAATTTCACTCAGTCCTCTTTCTAGCACTTGGCTTGCTAGTTTTGTCTTTTCTGCTGCTGTCAAGTAACTGCTCTGCATACCTTTGTTTTTTTCTACAATTGTGTATCTGCTGGTGTCATGTAACTATTCTGCATACTCTGTTCACTGTAATTGTGTGCACCTATGCATGTACACCTATCAAACCTGCAATCTTTATTTACCTTTTTCAGGCCCACTTTTTCTCTTTCTCTATGCATATAAAATGCATACAACTAATTTGTATTCAATACAACTGTTGATCTGGCCAATTTCAATACTCCATTTTCTGAGCTGGCAATTTAATTCAATAAATGCGGAAGCTACCTTTGGAATCAATGGTTAAAACTGTGCAATCCCTATGATATATATATAATATAACTCCGGTATGGTACTCACCATATACGTGGTCTTTATTTAGGTGTTTTGTGCATAATTCAATTCACATTAAACTTTCTCTATGCATATAAAATGCATTTCCTAATTTATGCCCAATTTATCTCCATCTAGGTAGCTCACAACTTCTATTTCTATGCATCTAAAAATAATGCGCTCCAAATAATCTCTATCTGGAAATTTAATTTAGTGCGGAATCTTCATTATTCCATGGTTATCGAACAAATCTTCATATACAACTTAAACCAAAGTTCACCTTGTAATTAAGGCCCACCTAGCCTTCGGTCTTCGATTTATGAAACTGAAACCATATTATAAACCTCCCTTCTTAATATTTCATTCAATAATGCGCAAGCTTCCTTTTAAGAGGTTATAAACCAAATGTCCATTAGAACTCGTTACGGTTATCATATGTGCTATTACCCATTTCAAATAAATATCCAACCCTCGACCTTTGCACTTATATGCTTGGTTTAGAACAAATGTAATAATGGCTCACGACATTTCTATAAACTTTATATACCAATATATTATACATTTTTCTACCCAATGTTTCAAAATGTCAAAGATAAGATCTCGATTTTGCGAAACTCCCGACGCATCAACATTCTATATATATTAACATATATATACTCTTACATGCACATGGTTTCATCATAATATATATATCAACATATATATATGGTCCTCAAATCAAACGTTAAGAACTATTCAATATACCTTGGACTTTGTATTAACCTCAAATTGTAATGTGGCCCGGCAACATGTATTATATCCAATTTAATCTTCGCCCTTAGTTAAAACAACCCATACTTTAATCTATATGCGGAAGTAGTAATTTATGCTTCAGTCTATGGTTAAAACCCATTTTATAAAAGAAACTGGACCAATGTTTGGATGCTAGGTTCAAACCCTTCTCATGACTATTCAGATTAACATTTGAATAATCCCACTATTCCAAAGTTGTAACCTTCACAACATTAAACTAAAATGCCAATGCCATAATAAAGTAACCTTCAGGCCCCACCAAAATTTCAATACATACCTCAGATAAATCTTCGACTTTGGTTTAAAAATGTAACCCATCGCACCAATGCACATATGCAATAACAAACATCCGGCTTTATTTCTATTTACCCAACTTTATGATTAAAACCCCAAGGCTTTACCATAGCATGTAATCACATGCATATTTTAGTTCAAATGTTCGGATTTGATTTAATTTAATACCAATACCATATGCCACCACCTTGGCTAATTGTCGAGAGGACTTGACGGTTCACCATTTATCGCAATCCAATCCCAAATCTGACGACAGTCGTGCAATGTCACGCAAATTGGATGCACATTTCTTAATTTCTAAAAACCACGCGATGAGAGTGGTTTTTATAAACCACTCTTTGCCACGTATCAAAAATTTTGTGATATCGCGTTCAGTTTTCAAAATCCACTTACCGTTTTAAATTTACGCGAATACCATAAATGGTTTTTCCATCTACTTTCACGGTTCCGCTTGCCCTGTCTCAAGGTTCCGTTCGTTCCGCTCAATATTATAGTTTCACCACTTCCTTTGTAATTCTTCTCACTATGGTTCCACTCCCTACACCATCACTGCATCCATGCTCCCCTTAACGTAGATCCTCTTTTCGAACTATCACATGGTTCAACACTGTGGATTGGGGATCGATTCCATCGATTTCAATCGACCTTAGTCAGAATAAAGTTCAACGCAGATTGAGCATGTTCTATTTTCATTCCAAGCTCAGATGTTATTGAAACCGAACTCCACAGTCGGTCTCTGCCATAATTCATACCAAGCAGAGGTTCAATTTAATTCAAGCATATTCAATAGTTGAAATTTACATCGACTGCGTCCTTCACTAATCATCATTATAAACCAAGTCTATAAAATCAGAGACTAGACTAACTAGTAACTTCCTCCAATAGGGTCGATCCTTCAACTTTAACCAGCCTCTTCACTTCCTTGCAATCAGCCTCTCTCTTTGTTCTGATCTGTCGTATGGAACCATACTTTACGAATTCATTACTCTACTCCCAGTTCTCCAATGTTGAAATGGAAATTTGGAATAGATTTCCTTATCAAACAAGGTTAAGGATCTTTGCAGGGTTAAGACGTTTCATCGCATAATTCCTCAAATTCATAAAACTATGCCATCACTGTTTTAAGACAGTATGTGTAATAAGCCTGTCTCGTAGGATTACTGTGTCATCATTCCACTTTTGGGTTTAATGCAACTCCTCCAAATTATAAATCCTCATTTATAGACATCAAATTAAGCCAGTCCTCCATTACAATAAGGTCTCTATATGGAATTCAAAACTCAGAACTTCAAAGCCCATAATTTCATAACAGAGCCTGTAATTTCTTCAAGCGCCTTATTCAATCGATGACTGTAATATCAAATTTTATAGTGGACTCTATGTCATTGATGACTGCAACTCATGCATTTGTTCAACCACAACATCGACAACCCATAATTGACATTTATTCTTCTGTCCCACACAGAAATTAATCAACCTATACACATCCATTCAGGAACAAATTCCTTCGTTCATATTGACAAATGAATTCACTTGAAGGACTGCTTGTCTCGACCAGATCTTTGAATCAAATGGATCTTCTGCAACCTACTCTGTCTCTCCAGCTCTTCAGCTCTATGTATGTCTCCTTTGCCTTTCTTTTTTTATCTCTCTTTGTCTCTGTTTCCTCTGATGTCTCTGCTGCCTTTCTGCCCCTTGATTGATGTTTCAGGTGCTCCTCCTTTGTCATCTCCTTTTCCATCAGCGACAACATTTCCAACACTCACCTCAAATTCCCACCTCGAAGACCTATTTCAAACATGATTCCATCACTTGGAGACTTCCTAGGGATATTTTTGTTTTGCAAAGTTAGAATACAAAAAGGACTCTTCTTTCATTAATAGTTCAACAAATCAATTTAATAACCCTTATCAACTAAAACCAAGTAATTTTCTGAGTGTACTAGAGTTTTGATGTGTCATTATGCCACATGTATGCTGAGATGGACCTACAAAGTTGAATTTTACAATTTTTTCACAAATATAGTTAGTGAAAATTATGAAAAATAGGCTTCAAATATGAGTGTATAATTTCCAAACCCTGATGGATTTGGAGAAACAGAGAGAGGTTTTTTTACATGGGCCTATGATGAAGAAAAACCTATTTCATATTTCCAAAATTTTTCATTTGTTCATAAATCAAACATGAAGTTGACTGCTAAAACAACCATGCACAAAAAAATTCATAGTGTAGTTTAGTAGAAAATTTAATTCACCAACCTCTGCCACCTGTTAGCTCTCTTTGTTGATGTAGACATGTTTTTTTGGTTAAAAGAGCTAAAAAAAAAATTCCAGGCCTTGACATTGATTTTATCCATGTTTTTTCCATATGATCACCTACAGAAATTTCGTAGCAGATTTTGGGCTTCAAGCTTGGAAGTTGCTACGAAACTATCTAAAGTGTAGAAAAATTCAAAATTCTCTCTTTTTCTTCAAAATTTCACCTAAAGGTCTTAAAATTAATATTAAGAAGTATAATAAGGAAAACTTTGTTCAAAATTCCTCTTACCCTCTTCGAAAAACATCTTTTTCACCTTTAGCAAGTTTATTTACCAATAAAATGACTATGTTTTTTCTTAACAAAAAGGGTTCAGAGATGAGATCTTATCTCCATATCCTTGATAGCTATTTCAAAAATGAAGTAGTTTTTGTAGGTCTATTTTTTCTAAATAAATACCTCTCTTGGTTTTTTGAAGAACATCTCTAGGTGTTCGAGAACAACATTTGAAAAACATGTATCAAAGAGGAAAAAAACGCATTTTGAAAATAGGGTCAAAAGACATCTTTGAATCTCCAAATTTGTAGCACCTTTGAGAAAAGTGAAAGAGGTTAATGTTTTATGATATGTTCTTGTCAATAACCTCTCTCAGTTTCTTAGAATGCTTCTCTTTTTTCCCAGACACTACCCTTGAATTTGACTGCTCAAAAAGACAAAAAATAGAGAAATCCTCATATTCGCTATGAAATTGTCAGGTTGTTTCATAGCGAAATCTTCCTATTTTGCACTGTATTTGCTAAAAAACTGTGAAAAACTAGACAAGTGGCTCTTTTTTTAAATTTGATGACTATGCAAGTGAACCTCAGGTGGATTATTGTGGATATGACCCTACTGACAAGACTAATGAAGTGTCTATGACCTATAATAAACATGATTAAGTGAATTTCTCATCAAATGAATGATCTAACCTAATGAGACAAGGTGAAGCTTATGATGACCCTATAAAAAAATTTTGAAAAATTGAGAGTGATAACCATTACAATCTTTAAGTACGGTAGCTTTTAATTTTCAAGAACATTTCTTGAAATCATTTTCGGAAGGAAAGGAAGTCGAATTATGGGTATCACAGGGAATCTGAGAAAGATAATAAGCTATAATGTCATGAAAAAGCTTCTGAAGAAAGAACAACGAGGCGTAATTTCACAATTATGCTTACTAGAAGTTCCAACATCAAAATAATATATTTCTCCATATCTCCAAAAATTGTTGGACACTCATTCCAAGGTGTTCGAAACTCCCAAAGGACTCCCACCTATTCGTGATCATAATCATGCTACTCATTTGATTCCAGGAAGTATTCCTCCAAACATCAGGCCTTATAGATATCCTTATGTCCAAAAGAGTGAAATTGAACGTATGATTGCAGAATTGTTAAAGGCTGGTATAATTAAACCTAGTCAAAGTTATTTTTCTGCTACAGTAGTATTGGTGACCAAGAAGGATGGATCATAGCGCATGTGTATAGATTATAGGGAGCTCAATAACCTCAATATTAAATATACATTTACCATTCTTTAGATTGATGAATTATTGGATGAATTACATGGAGAAAATTATTTTACCAAGTTGGATATTCTTTCTGGATATCATCAAATTACAATGAAGACTGAAGATATTTTGAAAACAACATTTCGAACTCATTAGGTGATTATGAATTTTTGGTCATGCCTTTTGGCCTTACCAATGCACCTTCTGAATTTCAAGGGTTGATGAATTCCATTTTCAAACCCTTCCTAAGAAAATTTGTGTTAGTATTTTTTGATGACATACTAATCTGCAACATGTCTTGGAAGGATCATGCTCAACATGTTTTCAGGGTGATCAAACTATTGGGAGAGAAGAAATTAAATGCAAAAACCTCCAAATGTTTCTTTGGATTACAATATTTGGAATATCTGGGTCATATTTTATCTCACGAGGGTGTTAAGGTAGACCTTAACAAAATTAAAGTCATTAAGGAATGGAAATTTCCCACAACCTTAAAGCAGTTACAAGGATTTCTCGGGTTAACATGTTATTATCACAAGTTTGTCAAGAATTATGGGAGACTAGCAGCACCTCTAACAACATTATTGAAGAAAGATGCATTTTCATGGACTCCTGAAGCAACTAAGGCCTTCGAACATCTTAAAGAGGCAATGTGCCTAGCACCGATCTTAGCTATGCCAGACTTCACAAAAACCTTTATTGTGGAATGTGATGCCTCAGGAAATTGAATTGGTGTTGGTTTTATGCAAGAAGGAAGACCCATTGCTTTTGAAATTCGTCCAATCAAAGTAAAGTATTTACAGAAAGCTATTTATGAGAAGGAAAAGTTGGCGATACTACATGCACTAAAGAAACGACAACCTTACCTAATGGGAAGACAATTCAAGGTAAAAATTGATCATGATAGTCTTAAACACTTTTTGAAACAAAGACTATATTCAAAAGAGTAGCAACGATGTGTCACAAATATTTTGGGCTATGACTTTGAAATCATCTACAAAAAAGAGAAGCTAAATGTTGTTGCAGATGCACTCTCAAGAAAGGATGAAGAGGTGGAAGCATTTCTTTGTGCCATTTCTATTATCCAACTTGATTGGATAACCGAAGCAAGGGATGAATGCAAGAAGGATGAAGAAGTGTGGACACTCATTCAAAAGTTGCATCAAGATCCTAGTATATCTGACACATTTAGTTGGAAAAATGATTCCTTATGGTACAAAGATCACTTATATCTTTGTAAGAATTCCCAACTAAAACAAAATATTCTTTTGGAATTTTAAACTTATCCTCTAGGAGGACACTCAGGATTTTTTAAAACTTACCAAAGGGTGAAGAAAGAAATTTTTTGGGATCGCCTTAAATATTTGATTCAAAATTTTTTTGCAAAATGTTTGGTTTGCTATCAAAATAAAGTTTAGACAATTAAGACCCCGGGTATTCTGTAGCCTTTATCCATTCCAAATCAATGTTGGGAGGAGATTTCAATGGATTTTATCACAGGTTTACCTAATTTTGAAGGAAATATTGTCATCATGGTGGTAGTTGATAGACTTACCAAGTATGCACACTTTTGTGCATTATCTCATCCATTTAAAGCAAGTACATTTTCTACTGCATTTATGGAAACAATTCAAAAGCTACATGGAAACCCAAAGATTATTGTAAGCAACAAAGATCCCATTTTTACTGGAAATTTTTGGATCGAATTATTTTCTTGTTTGGGTACTCAACTAGCTCATAGCTAATCTTATCATCCTCAATCTAATGGTGAAACTAAGATAGTGAACAAATTTTTGGAAGGATGTTGTTTTGTATCTGATAAACAAACACAATGGGTCAAGTGGTTATCTCTGGCAGAATGGTGGTATAACACTTCCTTCCATACTGCAGCAAAAATGATCACATTTATGGAACTTTATGGATATCATCCACCGTCCATCAGATCATCTTTAAGAGAAAATTCTAAGGTTCAAGCAGTGGAAGATCACATTGAGAATCAACAACAAGTTCTCTAATTCTTAAAGGATAACCTAAATTTGGCTCAAAATCGAATGAAACAACAGGCAGATCAACATCACAGCGAGAGAAGTTTTGATGTAGGAGACTGAGTATTTTTATGGCTACAAACATAAAAATAAATGTCCCTCGAGAAATCTAAGAAGGATAATAAATTATCTCCAAAGCACTATGGTCTTTAAAAGGTGTTGCAAAATATTGGTACTATCGCATAAAAATTGGAGCTTCATTCTTCTTCACTAGTGCATTCAATTTTCCATGTTTCATGCTTAAATAGGGTTATAGGTGAAAAAATTCCAGTTCAAACAATATTTTCAGAACTTGATGAGGAAGGAAAAATCATATTGGAACCTAAAGCAGTCACGAAAACAAGAACTCGACAGCTACGAAATCGATCAATTTCAAAGTATCTCCTCAAGTGGAAGAACTTGCCCACTGAAGATTTTACATGGGAGGATGAGAATTTTATATAGAAGCATCTAGAGCTACTCAAGCATTGAGGACAACACTTTTTTGAAGGATAGGGGCATGTTAGATTCCTATATTACTAGTGCAGTCCCTTATTGTTGTTAGTGTATCCCCCTTATTGTTATTGTTGTACCCCTGTAACCCGCATAATGTTATTATTGTGCACTTACATTATTATTGTTAGGTTGGCGAGGATTATATTGTGACCCCATGGACCCCTATATATAGAAGGAGGTTTTTTCAGTTGTGTCAATGAAGAATTGTTCATTTATGTAATGTAAAGGAGGTTTCCCCCTTGAAGTGGATGAATTCTAAGGCATTAATCTCTCTTTTCTTCTATTTTTGGAGTTGGTTTCAGAACACAATAAAATAAATATAATCAAAATAAATTATTATGAAACAATTTTTCTTACTTGAGAATAACAAGAAATTTTTCATGTTTCTCAAACAGAACTTGATTATGAGGAATCATATGATTATAAACATGGATTTGAGAAAGCTATCATGGAATTCCATAGACAATACAACCTTAGGAGTAAAAAAACCTCGAATACCCCCAGAAAAAATAGTTTTGATATTACTCCTAAGAAAACCTCCGATGCTATTGTTATGAAAATCACAGAAAATTAATAAAGTATAATTTCTTGAAATAGATCAAGAAAAACAAGAATTTGAAATACTTCAATTAAAATATAATGTTTTTCCTAGAGGTTTGGTTCCCTTATAAGAGTTGCTTGACTTCAATGATAGCTAAGAAACCTAAGATTGAGACCACAGGGACAGATGTAGAAGAATGCAATATATGTAGTGAAAAAGACCCAAAAATAATAAAAATTTCTAAGTCATTACCACTTACTGAAAAGCAAAAATACATTGCTATTTTCAATGAATTCACTGATGTGTTTGCATGGAGTTATCAAGACCTAAAATCTTATGATACCATCATAATACAACTCAAAATTCCAATTAAAAAGGATCATAAACCTTTTAAGAAAAAACTTCAAAGAATAAATCCAGTACTGTTGTCTTTAACTGAGAAAGAAATCAAGAAAATGTATGATTATAAGATCATAAATCCTCTTAGGTACTCTAAATAGATTTCCAATATAGTACTAACAAGAAATAAAATAGGTGAAATCGAATTGTGCATAGATTTTAGAAACCTTAATAAAGTCTCACTAAAAGACAATTACCCTTTATCTAAGATGGATCACATTTTACAAAAGGTAGTTGGATCTAGTAGGATTTATTTTCTAGATGGTTTCTTAGGTTACAACCAGGTTTTGGTGCACCGTCATGATCCAAATAAGACAAATTTTACTGCTCCATGGGGTATCTTCATGTATGTGAAGATGCCCTTTGGGTTAATGAATGTTGGAGCCACATTTTAGAGAGAAATGGATATTGATTTTGCCGATTAAATTGGAATATTTATTGTTATATTCCAATGTCTCAAAAGAATAAAGGTTTTATTAAATAAATTCATTGTAAATATCGTTGTCTTTACTATTTTGATTGGGTGACCTATTGACAGAAGTTGAAGCCCGCAGAGAAGGCCCTAAGCTTCTCATTGATGTGCCACTATAATTACTACAACAACAAAAAGAAATTAGATGAAGACATTGCTGAAATAGAACATTCAAGGCTATTGATCAAAGGTTGTTGTCACCTCACATGGAGAGTTCCATCCCCAGCTGGATCCACTGTTAAGGTCTTATAATTTTTAGGATCTCAAGGTGATTGGATATTTTATCTTAGTTCTATAATGTTGTAAATGATATTTCAATTTGAAAATTGGTTCAAAATATATATATATATAAGAAAATGAAAAGAGGGTATTTAAAAAAATGAATAAAGAGAAAAAAGAAAAAGAAAAGAAAAGAAAATATAGTGAAAAAGAATAAAAAACTAAATATAATAACCCCACAAAAGAAAAACAAAAAAGAACTAATACTGGAAATGTTTCAAATTTGAATGCCACAACTTGATAAGATTGTTTCATTTTGTAAAATAAAATGAAGGTTGTGTGCAGATTATTCAAAATGCCACAATCATTAGTCATTTGTTTAATCATGGCTAAAAAAGTCTAAATTTATGTTAATTAGATAGAGAATAAGGTTATCCTAACTATTTAATCTTGGCTAATATTAGCCAGGTAGAAAATAATATTCAGTCAATCGTTTAAGTTGAATCAATGGAGGAATAAAAGGATATAATAGATTAGGATTTTTTTTTCCATAAGAAGTGAAAGGAGGGTTTGCATTTCTAAAGGCACCCTTAGGAAGAAATGAATAAAATATTAGTTTTAGCACTAGGCGAAAATTTGAAGCTCTGAATATAAATGTGGTTAATCAGAATTCAAAAGGTTAATTTGTGCAATTTTATCCTAAGTTAAAAAAACAATATGTAATATGCATGATGGCCTAATTTTTTATTTCATTAACATTTTATCCAGTCTCTGCAATTAAAGGAAAGTCAGCTAGACGAAAAAATATTTGTCAGGTTGTGATGAAAGCGCGCCTATCTTTCATCCACCCGACCAACTACAACACCAGATCAATGACCCACATTCCTTTTTGGCCCTCCCTTGCCATCCTGCCTTCACATTCGGGGTTGGGGGGAGGGGGGGTCAGAAAAGGTGGTTTTCACCCGTCAAGTCCCATGCAACGTTGTGTGCCCTCAATGTTTCGCACCCCCCCCCCTCATCCACAGCTTACCGCTTACCACACACACCCCCCTACAAAAACTTATGACCCTCATACCTTTATTTTTGTCCCTAATTATGTGCCTCCATCCACTCATTCCCTACCACATGGCAGTATCTGTTACCCAATTAAAATGTTTCCCGGGAATTACCATTGAGTCAATTAATTTCTCCCGGGTAACCTTTTGAAATACAACGGATCTACGCGTGAAACAGAAAAACTCCAGAGCTTTAAAAACCCTGAACCTAGCACCATTGTTTCCTTTCTAATGTACAATTCTCCCAAATTCACTCTTATTTTCAGGTTTTCCAGTGCAAAGTGGCATTCTCCTATCAGACAAGCACCAGATCAAACACCAAAGCCCCAATTAAACTTATCATCTGCAACAAACCTACAAACATCCCTGATAATCTTTCATTTTCCCCTCCCCTGGTTTTGCAAATTCTCCATAATTAATATGCCTCCAGAAAAGGAAAACCAGAAGGAATTTGTCAATCCTGTGATAAATCCTCCTGTAGACCTGGACCACATCCCTTTAACTGATTGAGATTATAAAATCTTTGAGACAGTGTGAGTTTGATCTCTTCGAAATCTAGTGTTGGCTCGAAGATAAATTTGTGGAAAAAAACCGATGAAATTGAACTCTGGGAGTCCAGTCTCCCCCATTACATTTTTCCCAAAACCTTCCACTCTCCTGTATTCACAAGAAAAATCCTATCTTGCTATGTCCCAAAACAGAGAGAAATCATAACCCCTACTGGTGAAATTCTCTTCACCATTACTGCTAAAATGATAGATCAAGTGATGCAGGCGCCCTCTGTAGAAACCCATACCCCATTTTCAATTGAAGCCTTGAAGAATTATACCAAAAGTTTGATTTTGGTAAAAGAGCTCGGGTTTTTTACCTTTTCTTACCAGAAAACACCAAATTACCAAGAAATAATCCACCTTATCCTTCCTCTATTTTCCCTGATCAAGCCAAGCAAATTATATCTGTGTTATCCTACCTTTTTAGCTCTTATTATGATCAGTGGATAGATGAACCCATCTTAGATTTCCTGTCAATATTTTCCACAGATAATAAGCCTTCAATTATTTTCAATTACAGTCAATTTCTGGCTGATAGTATTCATCAACAATTCCTCAATTTACCAACTAAGGGAGTGTTCAAGTATACTTCAATTCTAGTTTACATGTTTATCTATTATTAAGAAGAAAAATTCAAATTTTCTATGCAGAAGTTAGATGAAGAAGGGAATCAATAGTGTGTGATATTTTAGACTTCCCTAGTAATGAAAGAGCAGGAAGAATTCACTTACAAAAGTACATTGAGTATTTCAGTAGGGGAATTTTGAGATCTAAAATGGAGCTCCTAAGGAAATAATAAAATAATAGTTAAACCAATAAAATAATATTTATGAATTTTCAATTCACTTTTTGCACCACAATCCATGTAACCATAGTTAAATTCAATTCAAAAGTTGTACCAAAATAAAATTAATAAAAAAATTGTATTGATGTGACTACAAATAAGAATGAGAGTTTCAAGAAAAAGTCATTATCATTAAACAACTAATGCATTTGTCCTTTGTACTTAAATAACTTAAAATAAAATATAAATATAAATTTATAAATTCTTCATTATATTATATGCTATTAATTAAAATTATATTATTTAAATTGTATAATAACATGTGATTAATATACTATATTAAAATAATATAATATAATATAATATAATAAATGTATAGGGATATGCATTGTTTCTTTCAAGAAATATGAAATGACAATAATATATTTTTATTCAAAAAGTGTGAAATGACATTTATTATGGGTACTTTACTTTGACTTTAAAAGTACTTAGACCACTATCATGGTTAACCATGAGTTTTTATCCACCATTGAGAATGTGACAAGTAAGTACCTTTAACTCAATCAATGCCACTTCAACCATTAGGAATGATGTCATCCCCTAAAATGTGATTGGTTCTCATAAAGTTAATTTTGATCGTACATTTTCCTTAGGAGGCTCATTTTAGACCTTAAAATTCCCCTAATGTATACATCCATAAATGAGTATGTTAAATAGTACAACAGAGCCAAGCATCAATGAGGAGATACAAATAATTTTACACCTAACAGAGCAAGAAAATACTGGAGACTGGTACATATACCAGAACTACACTGAAATCAAAGTGTATGGGTGTGAGTTAGCACCATACAAATTGCCAAAATACCTTCCCATGAGGATATCTGCATTAGAATATATAAGACAAATGATCAATTCAGATGAGATACACTTTGTTTCAACAAATAAAAATCACAGTTTAGAATTAAAACAGGGGTTGGCTCTTTTGTGTAATAGCAGGTCGACAGGAGAAGAAGCAGATAGGGTTCTCAAAGAAATGAAGTTCATTTTAAGTTTCACATGGTCCTATGACCCTCTAGGTATAATTTATAAATTGAGAGTGGAAAACAAAACTACTCTATATACTCATACCAAGAGACTTGAAATTGAAAGATATGCGAACCAGTTGACTTGGGCAGAAAATACCTTCGAAGAAGATGAAAAGCAGATTGTTTCTACTTCCACTTCACAAACTCTTGCTCCTTAGGAAAAAGCATCCAATAGACAGAGAGAAGAAGAGTCACCTTCAGTGACAAACAATGTAGGGAAGGAGTTCAAAATTATGTATAGAAAGAGGACTAAATTGAATCTGAAAGTCGATTCAGAGAAGAACCATGAACAATAAGTTACCATGATAGTCAATAAAACATCCTCTTCATCTCAAGTAGGCAACAAATTTACTACAGCTACAACAATATCATCAGTATCACAGGGTCAACAAGACACAATATAGACTTCAAAGGTTGTTCAAGGAGAGAAATAAATGATTATCTTTGATAGATACAAAGAAATAAAGCTTAAGAATGAAATTCTTAAGAACAACACTTACACTCAGTTTTGGATGCAGACTTCCAGCTCACATAGTAGACTACTTTTAGCTTTCGACTCAGAGAAAGGGAGGAAGAAGCTGGCCTTTCTTGAGGCTCAAATCCCACAACTTAAATCAAAAGAAGATTATAAGAAGACAAAATTTTAGTTTGACACAAAATATATACATCCCATTGACCAAATGGAGATGCACAAACAAACTGGTGAGTTGATCTTCTCTACTCTAACCAATACAACTATGACTATTTCTAAATTGCAGGTTTCACTTTCCAACATTCAGTCTCAGTTGAAGATAGTGAAGATTTCATCTCTAGAAAAGGATACAGGATCAAATATTTGGAGGATTTGGTTGTGAAGATGGGCTATGATCTAGAAAACATGAAAGCTACAGAGGATTTGATCAAGAAGAAGAATGTTGACATTCCATCATTGAGAAAATTATTGAAGTTGCGAGCAATTGAATATCCTATCACTAAAGACAATGAAAAATCAGAGACTTGGAAAGGAGAAATGATGAAGTTAATCATGGAACAAAATGCTCAGATTATAAAAATGGAGACAGAGCTGGAGAAAATGATTAAGGAAAATTAGCAGAGTTCAAAAGTACCATGGTTCCTCTAGATGTTGTACCTCTCACAACAATCGCCACCACTCGAGCTGCCACATCAACTACACCTTCTGCCAAATCTACAAAGGTTGTTGACCAATTGACAAAGGCTCTTGAGAACTTGTCAATTTAGACTGAGGAAATTAAAACGTTCTATGGACAACTCAAGGCTCTGCAAGATTATAAAATCAGGAGTGAAGCTACACATTTCATTGGAGCTCAGAAATCTCAGAGGTTGATAGAAAGGTTACAAAATTTAGAGAGAGAGTCAGCTATTGGCCATACCTTGGCCCAAGCCATGGAAATCATATGGATGGATATTATGAATTCTATGAATGAAATTTGGCCATGTATCCAAATCATTTTTTAGCAGAAGGACCTGCTATAGAAAGAATCATAGGCCATTACAGAAATCAAAGAACAGTTGGGTGACATGCCTAATAAAGCCACCAACATCATCAAGTTCCTAAATTAAAATAATAAGTATGAGTTAGATTATTTAGGAATTGATGACTGGACATAAACCATTTTCGAAGTCAAGAAGATTCTGAATAAAAAGAATATTATTACTCTGCGAGAGGAAAAACGTTAAGGTCTAGAAATAGCAGTAAACAGATTTTTTAGCAGGATAGAAACTTTAAATCACAAAGGGTTACACATTGTATTTGTAATTAGTGATGAATTAATTAATCATGAATCTTATGCTGAAAAGCTAAAGGAAGTAGAGAGAGATAGTTCTAAATTTTCTAATATCAAAGGCAGCATGACAGGTAGAGAATTCCTGGAAGCAATGGGAAATGATTTCTATATTCAACGTGAGGTAAGCCACATCTTCGTGGCAAGGCCAACATTTGAAAAGTATACTGAGGTAGATGAGATTTACTGGTAGCCAAATTGACCATTTTGGATGAAGACAGATTGGATCAATTACATGAATTACTAGACTGATTGGTAATTCAGATACATTTATAGGATCTGCTAGCACAACAAATAGCGCAAAAACAACAACATGCCATCTCACCAACCCCAAATCACAGCCACCTCTCCATGCAGTTTTCCACCTACCCTATTACTCTGCAGAAATAGATAATTTGTTTAGATTAGCGCTAAATATACACTTTCTGTTGAGACAACAATTTTGTAATTATTCTATAAATATTTCACACTTTGAAGTATTTTGGGTTGATTTTTTAATATAATTTTCTTAAAGGTGTTGTAATTTTCTGGTTGTTTGACTGATCAATAATACAAGGACAATATTTGCACGATTCATGTCATGTACGAATTGGTGATGTGCTTTTTTCGTTCATGTGTTAATTCATTGTTTCCTTCCATTGTTATTTCTTAAAAATCTTAATTACATTACAAAAATGGTGACGAATAGGATTTGTTTAAATATACACCCTATTATAGTTGTAGGTAATTTTTAAGTTTTCTTCTGAAGTCAAATTAAGGAATTCTTAATTTCTCCTTAGTTTCTACTAAGCCTTCTTTTCTTCTGTTTCATATTATTTAAATTCTGAACTATTTAACTAGAGAAACCTAGCTTGCCTTGTGAAACTCATTTAAAGTTTGATGAAGATCCAATTAGTTTTTAGACTCCATAGCCCAATGGAATTATAAAAATTAAATCAACCAAAACAATCCAATCAATCACAAGCAAAAAAACAAACTGCACAATCATAAGTAACCTAGAAATTTACATAAAACAAAGCTAAACTTTACTGAGAGATCTATGTCTGAAGCTCGCAGGGCTAGATCCCAGCTTCCAAAGTGGTTTTGATGTTGTCTTCTGTGTTTACTCTCACAATCTCAAGAATTACAGAACAATAATAGAAGGTTTGGCCAAGGAAAGTAATGACCTCTCTTTTGCGACTAGCCAGATCAACGGTGGTGTTGAATCATGGAAAAACATTAGCAGTATCAATGAAGGAATTGTAGAAGTAGAATTCCTTGGTCTTGCAACCATCATCATCTTTATGCTTCAATAACTGATTGAACATATTTTCAGTTATGATATATGCGACTCCCTATCGATTGGAAATGGGTGAGGGAGTCATGGGAGTCGATCCTCTGCATCGACTTTGACATTGCTGCATGTAATGGTCCAGTGTGTTGTTGCACCATCACCATTAGCTGTAGCACAAGCCACCTTGATAGAGCACTCTTCTTGCCTATCATCCTGACTTCTCTGCAGACACAATGTCCAAATTCATTAGTGCCATGGTGACTAGACTGA
Source organism: Pinus albicaulis (assembly GCA_034641835.2). Taxonomy (NCBI): domain Eukaryota; kingdom Viridiplantae; phylum Streptophyta; class Pinopsida; order Pinales; family Pinaceae; genus Pinus; species Pinus albicaulis. The sequence continues at coordinate 1,116,001,269 of CM076572.1, forward strand.
TCAATATCATTGTTAAGCTCATGGACATCATTTTTTGAACACACGTCTCCTTGCCAACACAGCATTAGCTAGAGTGTTTTCTTGACTTTGGTCACCGCAAACCTTTTCAGCCTCCTACAAGAAGAAAATCATCTTCCTTTCCCTCCTTATGATGATGTCATCATAGCTTAAACCCTAATCTCACGCATTGTGTACATGGATTCTGAAATACTATCGCATACAAAAACTTAAATGTTCAATTACTATAAAGATGGTGTGACATAAATAGTGTTGCATAAACACATGTTTACATACTATAAAATAGATGTTAGATGTGGATAAGGTTAACGTAACAAGTTAAATAATATTGTATTTTTATTACATTGACATTTTTGGATGTTAGTAATGATTAACCAAATAAGGGAACGCCACATATAATACATATTTAACATAACATAAAAAATATGTATGTAACTTAGAAATAATATTGAAATTAAAATAATAATAAAATTCAAACATTTATAAACTATAAAATAATACATTATATACATAATTTTATACATAAGTTGTCTCACTTTAGTGGAGGGCCAACACCATTGTCACAACCCTCTTTGACCTTATTTTGCAAAATTCGTAATAGTTGTCACATTGAAAGCAAATTTTGGATATAGTGAAACACCTTACCTTCACATTTGTGAGGTGCAACTTACCTTTGGCTTGAAATCTTGGAAAAAGAGAATTTAAATCAATAGTGTTTGGGTCAATTTTCTTTTAATGTACTTAGAAATTTGTCTAAATATTTTGATTAAATTAAAAATTAATTAGATTTTATGTTTCTCAATAACGTTGAAAAAACCATTATAATTTTAAAAAAGAACCAACTAAAATGAAACTGTTTATGTATTCAATAAGAAAGACCTCCTCCCTGTTAAGGTCTCCACCTCATTGGTTAAGTTTTCCCTTATGTAAACTGTACACCGAGGATTAATGAAACTCAAAGTCATGTGAATGGATAAGCCACCAAATTTGAACAATTTGATAAAAGTTTGATAAAGGAAAGGTGGTGGTGACGAACATCAAAGACCAAAATGGCATGGCTACAACAATTGAAGGGGCAGAAGATACTGAGAGTATAAATTATGTAAATTGAATTTACATAAAATTTCTAATCTATTTTTTATTAAAATTTGAATTTTCTACATTATTTTTTCTATTTTTATATTAGAAATATTATTTAAATTCTCTTGATTTATATTTATAATATAATAATTTAGTATTTATATTGATATTAAAAATAAATTTATCTCTTCCCTTATAACAAGGGTTAATGATGAAGAAAAACCCTTATCAAATTAAGATTTGACTTTTTACACATTTAATTAAATTGATCTCTCCCTTTATAACAAGGGTTAACAGTAATGAAAAACCCCTATCACATTAATATTGGTCTTATTATGAATTTATATAAACCTTTTAACTATTTAATAGAACCCAAATACATCAACCAGAGTTTGTCTCCCATAGATTTTTACCTTCCATAACATGGTTTGTGAGGATGCCACACAAATCATCATTCATCATGCAAAAGAGGCTAGCTACATGTGAACAATGATGCCACGCTAACCCTCATTCATCACGCAAAAGAGGTTAGCCACATGTGGACTATGAATATGACTATTGAAGGATCGAAGTCATAAATTTAGTTGTGAATTGAAGGAGTTGAACCAAAACCTTATTTGGATATCAGGTTATGTTAAACTATGCCACTAAGAGTGGTGATTATATTCTATACAATTGTATATTTCCCTTTAGTAGAGAATATCAAGTAGCAGTAGGAGTTAGAGGAAATATTAAAGGAGTTTAGTGTTTTGTAGTAGAAAAACCAACCACAAGTTTTAGATAGCTCCATACAGAGTGCCTTTTACTTGTACTTGCATTAATCTCATACTAGAGAAAAGGGAGTGGAGCAACTTCACCTTCCATTTAAGTTTTCTCCTGTAAGAGGAGTGGAGGAAATTCACCTTCCAATTAAGTTTTCCCTTATAAGAGTTTTCAAGAGAAAATATTTATTTTCATTATGGATGGTGTGTGATCATATTTGTTTTTCTTTATTTTCCTTTTTTATTTATTTCATACATAACAAATTAACAATAATGGAATCTAAAGGAATTTAACTTTCATAGAATAGATTTTGATGGGCTCTGAGAAACTATAGTAAGAATGTTGTCCTTTTTTTTGTTGTTAGCTTTAATTTAACTTTTTTGTTTTTAACTTGTTAATTTTTCTCAAGTTTATGACTTACGATGTTTCCTTTGAAACATGTGGTGCAATTTCTAGTTTATGTTTCACTCGATATAATTAGCATTGAGTTATTGATTAAAAGTTAAAAAATGGAATTAATATTGTTTTTTTTTAAATTTATATGGTGATATTGTCATGTCATATTTAATATTATGAACTCTATAGAATTGTCTGAGTGTTGAAATTTTAAGGTATTTTCTATTCTTGACATTTGGTTTGAATTTCATGGTTAGAAAACATTATAATTTTAAGTTTCTTCATAGTCGTGAAATTTGATCCTAAATTCAATGCCTGAAAATTGTTAAAATTTCGAGGTTTTGATAGTAATAATATTCGGTTTTTAATGGTATAGTTGGAAAATGCTGGAATTTTAACCCTAGAAAAAGAGGGGTGACTTAACATAAAAAATTTATAATTTCAGTGTTTTTAGATTATTTTCTTCAAAAAATATTTGTCCTTTTGTTCTAGAGTTCTCCTTTTGAAGTTGTGGTTCTCATTAACTTAGTAACTTTTCTATTCACTAGGATACTCCTGGGTTATGCTTCTGAGGGGTATTGGGGTACATTCCACTCATGAATTATTAGGGACCTATATTCAGGCCATCATTTGACCATGTTCTATATATTATAAGGGGCACATTTTTCCACTTTTCATTCACTACTAGACGTTCCCTATATTTTGGGATCATCTCCTATCTTTAAAATTTTCTATTTTTAATAAGTTTAATTTGAGAAATAACTCACATCTAGGATGATGTGTGGTAGTGATTGGGTGCTGAATAGATGGTGAAATGATAAATTATATTGTATTTATGTGTACTAACTCACACATAGGTTTTCTTATAGTGGATGCACACTTTGTCTCATAAATTTAGCAACTTAAACCTTATCAACAACCTTCCACTCATCTACATTTGTTTATGTTGACTTTCAATTCCATATTTAGAGTTTTTTAGGTTATCTATTTCATTTGAGAGCTATTGCATTAGTTCTAGCTGATTTTTAACTCCAATTATTTTTAGTGATCCCTTTTATGATATATGTTTCTAATTTAGGATCTTCAACTCTAATTTTGACTTATTACCTATTCTAGGAAACTACTTTAGTTATCTGAGTGCATACACAAGATAAATCCAAACCAGTTTGAATTGGATTTTTACTCCTGGAGAGTATATATAATGTATTCACATTGACAAATAGTATATCATCATATTTAATGAGTAATTTTTATTGTCTCCTTCAATATTGAGTCAATTTCTTAATAGTGTTTATTCTATCTTCTTTCTTTTCTTGTAGTAGCCAGTCTACTATTTTTTCACACTTAGATCTTGTGCTTGTGCTTAAAATAATACACCACTGGCCCTATATTTCAATCAACATTATGATATTAATATGTATTTACCTAAATATTTACATAGTTCGCATCTGAAGCACAATGTTTGCCTCCAATGCTTTGTTTATCCTACTTTTGTTGCCACTTCCATGACAAACTTCAAGCATGGATCCCCTGCTATTGTATTTATATAATATTTATCAAATTTCATGTATTTCTGCAAAAAAAGGCATATTAGGGCTTGAGAGCAACATAAAATTTTGGTGGGAGTGATTTGAAAGTGTGGGAGTCAAGTGAATAGTTGAGAATTAATTCTGCAACCTACATTTCCAACACCGGTAATCTCTCTACATATTCATTGTTTGGGAAGTTAGGAGTCAATACATCACAATTTCCTTTCATGATAGTTCCTGTCTCTACTAACCAAGTGGCATCCACTTGGAATCCAGGAAGTACCATTCTTCTGCATTCCCACCCAATTTCTTTAAACCACTATTGAAAAAAGTGTAAATTGCACTAACGTTGGCTATAGTTTTGATAATGGTTCCTCTATATCTAGAACTCATATTTGATCCACTGATATCCACTCCTTTCTCTTAGATAATTTTGTAATCCTCTTCACCTCGGTTTTAGGGGTTGATTCCACAACAAATCGCTTTTATCATACACACCATCTAATACATCAAGATGCCAACTAGTAGTATTGAATATGGAGCTTTGAATGTGAAGTTTATGTTCTCCAATGTCTTGGGATACATCTCAATAATAAGTTTTAAATAGTTGGCCAAAGGTATAATAACTGGTTTTTCATCTTAAATATTAAAAAAATCGAACCCCTTATCTATGTACACATGCTAACATAACATTAATTTATTTTTTTTTAGTCTCTTTTTATTCTCATACCAAGGATTTTCTTTGTAGCCCCAAATTCTGCATCATTTTTCTAGTCTTGTGCAATTCTCAAACCAAGGGTTTTCTTTGTAACTCTAAAATATTTCATTGGAAATTATTAACCAATTTTCTTTTATTTATGTCTATAAATTCCACCATGCTCGTATATTTATAGTATCCTACTAGTTTATTAGTCAAATAATATTTTCATATGCCTTGTTAAGAATTGAGAGGATATGAAAAGATATAAGTTAAATCATAACAACATCAACACTATTTTTACATTTAAAACCCTCAACTAAGAAAATCCAAATAAGGATTTTATTTTCATATGAATTATTAGGCAGTCAGATGGCATATTAAAAAAAAAAAAAATTAAACATAACAAAACAATAGAATTGTTACCCTTAAAAAATCTAAGCCCAGAAAAAACAACCATCATTAGATATATTAGTATCTTTGACCAAAATCAAGTGAAAAAAAAAATTACATTTGAAGATCTAGACCCATTAAAATTCTTCACTACATCGAAATAAGAGGCACAAAACCATATTATACCAAAACCATGGCCCTGAAGATGGACATTATTAAACTAAAGTTTGATTTCACTCAATAGTATTTCCACTAAGTGAAGTTCATCCTAACATCTCCATGACTATATTGACTTCAAATATTAATTTACAATTTAATTAAATATTTTCACAAAAGAAAAAAAAAATCTTAATTTGTTACTATAGAACTCAAAATCACCATTATGGACCTTAAACATAGAATATAACAAAATGTGTTTTAGTTATTGAACTCAAAATCACCATTATGGACCTTAAACATAGAATATAACAAAATGTATTTTAGTTATTAACTCTTATTTTACTCGGTAAAATTTATTTAAAAACAATGGGCATGAAAATCATATATTATTATAAAATAGATTTCACTTATCGCTTGAACATCACCGGTTAACACAATTTCTCTCAGTGACACTTTAAAATGTTTGCTAACCATTAACTATCTATCAAACTTGAGAAATCAAACTTGCTTTCTCATAGTAACATATTTATTAAAGTTAAGATTTTTAATTGGTACAACCATGTCAAATATTAATTTAAAATTTAAGTTAATGAAGTTAAGAAAATAATTTTTTTATCTATGCCATGATAAGTTTAAGGATCCAAGTCTACTAAAATGATTCATTACATTAAAATTTCTAGCACAAAATTACTTGAAAATCACTACTATTATTGAATTTAAAATTTATTTTAATTGTTTTAAAATAATATATAATTTTTTAATTTATTGGACTCAGAAGCCAAGTTTGAGGATACCAAGAAAAATCCATAGGCACGAAACTATTAGAAATCAACACGACCTAATCCGATTTAAATACTATTTTAGTGGTAGACTTAATGTAATGAAAACATTTAACTCAATTCAAATAAAATAAAATAAAAATTCAAATAAAATTATGTTAAAATAAAATTTCTACATTATTTTTTTTTATTAATTATGTTCATTAGTTAAAGTAAATTTGATTAGGTCAAGTTTCTTGTGGTTTTTGAGCTCATATTACCTTGATAACCTATGGTATTGAGCCATGGTATTCATGTGGAATATAACCTATATAAAGGGGAAATTAAATCAAGCTAGATCCATCTTAACTTTGATTTGTCGAAAGGCTTCAAATCTCCTGAATATTTTCAAGAAAAAGACTTGATTCCTCTAAATCTTGGTAGATCAGAAGTTAAGATAAAGCTTCAAATCTCTTGAATCTTTTCAAGAAAGTGATTTAATCCCTCTAAAACTTGGTAGATTAGAAGTTAAAATAAATGTAAGATGGTATATATATATATATATATATATAACATGCATCTTATTATACAAATTTCGTCAAAATTGTGAGCAGTCTATCAACAACAACCATTTCTTTCTGGACTGTCTCTTCCTAAGCCTCAGAGCACAACCCACGAATATCTATGGTTTTTTTGTTGTGATATATGCCCATTATAGTAGAAATGTTGTAATATTTTGTGTTGTCATGTTAGATTTTTTACATAATAATAATAATAATAAATAAAAATAATTTTGACAATTCATGGTTTTTCGAAGGTATAAGCATAAACCATGGCTTTTTCCATGATATTATTATTTAATGTATCCTATTTAAACCAATGCATAGTGTTTTTTAAAAATTACAAAAAATTATGGCTTTTTCCATGATATTATTATTTAATGTATCCTATTTAAACCAATGCATAGTGTTTTTTAAAAATTACAATGTTCCACTTTTAGCCAGATTACAATTTGAGATTAATATTAGTTTCTTCATTGCTAGTTGATTGCAAATCAGAAGAGAGATGGCTCACCAATGATTTTGGGTTCCCACTGAAGCGTAAGACTTCCTTTGTTCTCTTGCTTTAACCATTTTTCAATTTATAAGTTCTTTCATAGTGATGTTGCACCAACTTGCAAGTGTTTTAACTATTGCGTTACATAACAAAGTATTCAAAGTATTTCAAATTAAGGTGTTTTTTTTCTTTAACCATTTTTCAATTTATAAGTTCTTTCACAGTGATGTTGCACCAAATTGGTTTTAACTATAGCATTACATAACAAGGAATTTCAATTAATATGGGTTGTTTTTTGTTTCTTTTTCACTCATTGCTTAAACTTTTAAAAGGAGGGTTACTCATGTCCACAAAATAGAAGACTCAATGATGAATCACACTAGTAGTTTGTCTCTTTCCTCAAAAAAATAATAGGATTGATTTCATGTTAAATTTAATTTATTTATTGGGCCTAGAGGACCTCAATGATGGATCAAACTAGTAGGTTGTCCCTTTCCTCAAACGAATAATATGATTGATTTCATGTTAAATTTAATTTATTTATTGGTTCGAGAGGACCTCTCCAACCAAGTATGGTAGATTTGTGGTAATGCAATTTTCAACATTTTGACCAAGTCAAATTTACATAAAAACCAATTTTAAAATTAATTTAAATTAATTACTAAATCAAAAAAATAATTTAAAGTAAAAATTTTATCTCACTCTATTAAAAAAAAAAAAAAAAAAATTAATCCTCAAAATATAATTAAAAAAAAAAAACACTGTAAAAATAAAATTGAGCCTTAGATCTATCTTAACTCTTGATCTAAGAGTGGAGAGGGATCAAATATCTCTATATGCAAACCTCTTCTAGAGTGAAAATATATTTAATTTCTCTAGGGGTATCAAATATATTGATAAACAAATCTCTTTTAGAGTAAAAAGAAATTTGATTCGGGCGAATACAAAATTAAGATAAATCTAAAGCAATCAAAAAAATATTAATTAAATTTTTTAATTAAAAAAAATATTAATAAATGATAATAAGAAAACATCATTATTAAAATAGAATATTTAAAAATTAACAAGAAAAAATTGTCAACTAACGAAATAAATTATATATCAAGTAAATAAAACATTTTTAATCGTTAAAATTACATAAAAATAATTATTATTATTATTATTATTATTTAAACAATATTATTTTTTTTTTTTAATTTAAGATTTACTAAAAGATTCAGTTTAAATATTGCGGAAAAAAAGCAGATTCCCTGGACTACATGTTATTCGCAAAAACAGTCATCATCCACCCAGCTCTGGAATATTAATTTCAAGAGACGTTCCTAAACATGTTCATCTCTTCAATGCTATAAGAGGAAGCATATTTAATGATGATATTTTTGCTGATGAGATTTAATGTCTTGGGAAACTGAAGCCAGGATAACAACGACTAATTTGGTGAAGTCATTTTTCATTATTTGATTGAATGCGTTATTTCACTTCTGCTTCAAATATTCATCTACATTAATGTCCACACCGGAATTGTACTGGCAATAATCAATTCACTGGAAACATCGATGGATGGCCACAGGACTATTATGTGTATAATTGTAAAGCCTCTCCAGAAACAAGATTGATTTTGGGATTATGCTCATAATAATTTTCTGCCCATTAATGCTTTTAGTGAAACATTAGGTATTTGACTATTGCTAATATAATTTTGATATAGTTGAAAATGTGAAGAGGAAGTGGAATAAGTCATTTAATCATATAATGGAAAATGAAAATGAACCAAATTAGTAGTTGTTGCCCTCCAAATTAAATGTTTTATTGAAAAATGTCAACATTTTTTTCTAAGATTACTTAAATTTATAAATTTTATAATGGTTTTTATAGGAGTAGTCTACCCAGGCAACGTTTTAGCCCGGAGATGCTACCCATCAGAAAATATTTGTTGCCCGTCCGGGGAGCCCTGACTTGACATCGGAGTAGTCTGATATGACGTTGCAATGGATGGATGGTCATGCATGCTGGCCTCTGTTTCTCACCATTTGTTGACGTCCATCTTCTCCGTTTGTATCCCTTCGTTAACTTTTCACGCTATGTATTGGTGGAATCCATACATCCATAAGATTCGAATGGTAAAGAAAGGCGGGCTTTGAAATTTAAATTTGAAGGGCATGGGAAGGCGGGCTTTGAAATTTAAATTTGAATGGCACGGAAAGGAGGGTTTGAAATTTAAACTTCGTCTTAGAAGGATGATTCCCGCATCTCCATCTATTTTTGCCAACAAAATCAAGATGAATTTCTTTCTGTTCCTCTGCACAACGAGCAATGCAGAATGTGCTTGAGCAGCCATCCCCTAAGATGTGCTTGGCTTGGCTTCCAACATCTTCACCCGAGAGGGAATACACTCTGTGTAACCCAATGTCTTATTGGTTTCATTGCTGAATGAAAGATTGCAGATAGAGGAAGCAACGAGTCGCTGGACAGTCATAAAGCCCCTTTTTTTTAAAGAATAGAAGCCCCTTTTCAAAAATATGCAGAAGCAGCCATCATCTACAGATTCAATGGACTTTGGCTTCGCACAAAGGATCTCTACGACTGGATCTACGCCAACTGAACCCACAACTGCACGGTCATCTTTTGCTCAAAGGGCTTCTTCATTGTAGTTTTCGATCACGGCAAGGACTACCAGAGGGTTGTAACTGAAGGTCTGTGGTTTTAGGGAGCAGCGGGGTTATTCCTTACACCCTGCTTCCCAGATTTAGACCCTTCTACAGAAATCATAACCAAGATTCTAGGGGTCAGGCTTCCCAATTTACCTGCTCACTTATGGCACCCTTCAGTCTTTCAAGGAATAGGAAACACCCTGGGCCTCTATCTGATAATAGATCTCCTTTGGGACTACTAGGGACTATACACACATGGCAGAATATGTGTTGAAATAGATATAAGTAAAGGGCTGCCTGATCAAATCAATCTCAAGATTGGCAATTTCCTGTGGACATAGATTCAGGGTTATGAGAACACTGCCTTCCGTTGCCGCCATTGCCACTAAACAGGGCACCTTCAGAACACCTGCCCCATGTTCTTTGCCAAAAAAAAAGAAAAACAACCTCAAATCAAAACCCAAAAGATGGATACCATGTTATCCGCCTCCCGTAGATGACGTTGAGCCCTCGAGCTTAGATGAGGAGGAGATTGACGCAGAAATGGAGCAGGCAAAGCAGACGAAATACTCATCCTCGGATGTCCTTGAGGGACCCCCTGTCACTACGACCTCTCAGAAATGCACCCATAAGTCCTCCTCTTCCGACACAGATAAGGGGACTCCTCCAACAATCAACAATAGTCTACAAGTGGTTTTAGCCCATCCGCACCAAGCTAGATCGGTCAAAGTCAACAAAAAGAAAGGAAAAAAAAATGCATGGAGGATTCTACCCATTCTGGGTAGAACCCAGTTTATATGTTCTTTTGTTTCTAAGTCTTGCTTCACTACTCTTTTGTTTGTTTCATGTTCACTCTTCGGGACCGAGGTTGATAGTTATCATTTCCAGTTGGCCTGTTTCTTGCCTCTTTTGATTGTTATCTCTTCTTATACCATATGATCGCTTAATAGAATTAGTCGTATTCACGGAAAATATATATATATATATATATATATATATATATATATATATATATCAAAATGATTATTAATATATAACAAATATTTTCACAACCTTTTAGATAATATAACTATTTATTCAATAAATGTCACATTATAAATTGTTTCATATTACTTTAATGAACTATAATAAAAACTAACCAAGCTAATTTAAAATAAAATTGTTTCTTTTTGGATAATATGAGAGTTTATATTATCATTTTCTCTTAACTAATATAATAAATGTTTTTTTTTAAAGGTGCAATTAGTAATTATGTTAAGTTTTTGGATTTTTAATCTACATATCCATATTTCTCCACACGTTAGTTTAGGTTCCCACATAACATGCAAAGTTAGTAGAAATTTGAATCAACATTTCAATTAATCTACACCTTAAGAGTTTAAATTTGAAAAAATGATATGTAGGTAAGCCTTGATTCCAAAGACTGAAAAACCCACCATTAAATTTTACCCTTGGGAATATTTACATTTATAAAGTATAGTGAAATTATAAATTTAATTTTTTATTAATTAAGTTTATCTTAATTTAAATTTATTAAACATCTCAGTTTTAAAAATTAATTGTTTTTAACATAGATGTAAATATTTATTATAAATTAAATAAAAAATAAAAAATATTTGTATTATTAAATTTTAATTAATTCTATAATTAATATAAATATATTAAAGCTTTATTTTCACTAAAGCTTTGTTGATAAATTTTATTTAAAAAATTGATAATTTAAAATAATTATAAAAATAACCTCAATGAAAAATCACCACATAGCATCATATAAAATTAGATCAACTTTAACCTTTTATTTTTAAAACCCAATTTAACGTCTCACTTCGGTTTTAAATATTGATTTAATAAAAAATATGATTTGATTATAAGATCCTGAGCTTGTAAATTTGAACGCCTCGTTGCAAATCACCTTTCGGCCAATTACTCCAACTCGGTCATTGAGGTTATGCTGATCAATCTGGTTTCTTTTGGCACGTCGTCTGGGCAAGAAAATGTAATAGAGTTCCTGCATCCCAAGATGTGAAAATGTGTCACATGATTGACAAAGTAAATGGAATTTTCGCTGCATCTTTATAGAGCAGTCTTCAGATTGCTACAATATTCATTACAATCTTGAAAGCACACGGTGAAACAACCGATCTCTCCAAACTTTACCAACTTTAATGCTTGGAGTCAGAAAAAAAAAAATGCGACAACAACATATTCATGCTTTGTACAGATTTCCATTCTTGGTTTTGGTGTAGAACGTTTCTCGATACACTGATTTTTTCCATGGAAGAAATTCTTGAGAAGACTTACAGAGACATTCATACCTTCACACAGCCCCAAGGATTCATCACTGTCGCCGCCATGAATTAATCACAGACCAAATCTTACCTGCTCCAAACGCTTATGACCACGAGTGTAGAGAAGAAAAGTTTGTATAAATGGCAATGGGCAAATTTTTGCAGATGTAAAATTTTTGAAAGAGGAACCCACTATGCCCAAAACGCGGGGAGCCAGTAAGGCCTTGATATCTTCTTCAGGTTTCTGAAAAGGTTGGATTCATTTTTGCGAGGGGCAAATTTTTCTAGAACCCACTATGCCCAAATCACAGGAGCCAATAAAGCCTTGATATCTTCTTCAGGTTTCTGAAAAAGTTGGCTTCTATTCTTTAAAAAAAAGGGGCTTTATGACTGTCCAGCGACTCGTTGCTTCCTCTTTCTGCAATCTTTCATTCAACAATGAAACCAATAAGACATTGGGTTACACAGAGTGTATTCCCTCTCGGGTGAAGATGTTGGAAGCCAAGCCAAGCACATCTTAGGTGATGGCTGCTCAAGCACATTCTGCATTGCTCATTGTGCAGAGGAACAGAAATAAATTCATCTTGATTTTGTTGGCAAAAATAGATGGGGATGCGGGAATCATCCTTCTAAGACGAAGTTTAAATTTCAAACCCTCCTTTCCGTGCCATTCAAATTTAAATTTCAAAGCCCGCCTTCCCATGCCCTTCAAATTTAAATTTCAAAGCCCGCCTTTCTTTGCCATTAGAATCTTATGGATGTATGGATTCCACCAATACATAGCGTGAAAATTTAACGAAGGGATACAAACGGAGAAGATGGACGTCAACAAACGGTGAGAAACAGAGGCCAGCATGCATGACCATCCATCGATTGCAACGTCATATCAGACTACTCCGATGTCAAGTCAGGTCTCCCCGGACGGGCAACAAATATTTTCCGATGGGCAGCATCTCTGGGCTAAAACGTTGCCTGGGTAGACTACTCCATTCAAAATACATATTATAATGTTTCCAAAAAAAGAGACTTATAAGGTATAAGGTAATTAAGTCCTCTTCTTTATAAAAACCCATTTTAAAAAGTATAAATATTGATGAATTAATAACACATGTACTAATTCCATTGAACAGATTTTAGAAGAATTGGAGTATATTACCATTGCGTTGCATCTTATGGATGCTAATTCCATGAACAGATTTTATAAGAATTTGATTGTCAAGAATGCAATAAAAAAAAAACATTTTTGGACTATTTTGCGTTTTATTAATAGGTTTTTGAGATGTCTTGTGGGGTTTATGGGTTCACGGGATAGTAGACAGTACCAACTCTGTCGTATTGGTATTTCAGTTGATTTTTTCCTAGCAGCGATATGACCGAATATTGTAGCTATGCATTTAACCAAGAACCCATATATTTTGAGGATATGATTGAAAATTGTTGTCATATACTTGAGAACTATTCCATATTCTGAAATTTAATGAGGGTTGGAGGGAGCTTACAATCCTATATTTGTTAATAACTGCACCCTTCGGTAGAACCAAAGAAAATTCAGGCAGATTCCTCAGCGAAGTAGACTGGCCATAATCAATTCCTTCAAGACCTCAATAGAAGAAATAGATATGCATGTCAGAAATAGATATGCATGTCAGAGGCTCCTATTGGCACCTTTTCTTGTTGCAGGTTTTGGAAAGGTTCAAGTTTCTTTTTCTGAAAGAAGAAGAGGTGTAGTTTTGAAAAGAAATGGCCCAAATATTTTCACAGCAAAATGTACATTTCCAACATGTCTAAAAACTAAAATATCTCCAACTTCAATAAAATGCTCAAAAACAAAACTTTCCCAACCATTTGTGAAAATTTCCCACGTCTTAGCATAGCACAGGTTCACATGCCACAATTTCCCACTTGGGCCATGTATTATTGCATCTTCACACACCCCACATTACATTCTCTCCACATAATCAGTGGGGACTTCCTGCAATAAACAAAATGCATTGGAAGAATAGTTATTTCCATCAAGAATTTATCCAATTCTAATTCTAATTCTAATTCTCAAGAACAAACAAAATTCTAATTCTAATTTCATATTTCCATCAAGAATAAACAAAATTCTAATTCTCAATTTCTATGGTTGGAGTTCACTAAATTTTGGTGTACACACCTAAAAGTAATTTGAGAGCCTTAACTGCAAATCAATGCTAATGTACAGATAACCACACTAGTGCATTTTAGATACTGCACATCGGTGCCATGTTATCAATGGACGCACCAATACGGTTCTATTAAGTGACGCACCGAAGAAGAATAACCGCAAATAAAAAAGCACAACTCTATTTTCTTTAAGTGAAAAAAAATGGTAAATTGAAAAATGGGCAGAAAAATATTTTTGAAAATCTAATTTCATAAAACAATTCTTTAAATACTAAACACTTTTCATTATTTCACTATTTTTGCAAAAAAAATCCATCAGAGATTTGCAAGAGACATACATAGAGCAAGAGAGCACAAGAACACTGTGGAGCAGCAAAATACGTTCGAACAGAAGTATTCAGACAATCATAATTCCAAACCTCTGGTGATTCAAACCCTGTAGCATAGAATTTCAAACGATCTCGTGATTAAATTTGACTTTTTTTTTTATTTTTTCTGCAGTTTTGTTTTTTATTTTCAGAAACAAACAAACAAACAAAAAACATTTTTGCCCTAAACCCTTCATTCTTTTTGTTCCTTCCCTTTCTTCTCCCTGTTTTTGTGATTTCAGAATTAGGGCTTTTCAATTTAGATTGACATCCAACCCACGGGACGACTTCCATAATCAAATCCCAATCCATGTCGGTCCTTGCGTTAATTTTTGAAAAAAAAGGGTTTTTTTTATCGGTGGGGCCTAATTAACCTAGCGCACTGGTGCTCTGTATTACCCCTGTGCACCGCACAGGTACTGTGTAATAAAAAATTTATAAACAATTTTTTTTAATCAGTGCACCATATCTAAAATAGGGCACCGGTGCGCTAGGTTACGAGGGGTGCACCGATAATGAGCTATTTCATTAAGACGCACAGTGAATGTGCTATTTCTCAAAAAATTGGTTTATTGTGCTAATCAGTGCACCATGTAACATATAACGCACCGCACTGGGTCTGCTAGTTGACAAAGAGCACTGTATGGTGGTCCCTTGTTTGTGCAGGGTGTTTATGCTACAAAAACTAACACTGGACAATTTTTATTATTTTCACTATGTTAATCGGTGTGGTGGTTAACATGTAATCCACTGGTGCTCCTTGTTGACATAGATCACAGTATGGTCTATTATATTATTTGTGCGGTGCATTTATAACCAACGTCGGTGCGTCCATCATTAAAGGTGCACCGGTTTCTTGAGATTTCTTTTTTACCTAAAAAGTTGACAATTTATTTATAAATATATTAATAAATGATAAGGTACAAGTTTCATATTGATAAAGAAATGTTTGACAAGAGATCAAGTAAGAAAAATACTGATAAAACATCAAGAAAAGAAAAAAAAGGCAAGTTATTTGTAAATTATTTACAAAAAATATTATTTTTGAACTATAAGTAACTTTAACTAATATGTATTGTTTACTGTGTATCATGCAGAGCCACAAAACGATGAAGCTCGATAAGACTATTTTTGATCTAGGACCAGAAATGTGTAAAATCTTGATGGAAAAATTGCAAAAGATGAATGAGGTGAATGAAAAAATATTATCGATCCAATATGAGTTTCTTTTTTTAATTTTCATTAATAATATACTTAAAATTATTAGATTACATATGTCAAACAATCTATTAATTTAAATTTTTTTAATTTTCTACAGGGACCAACAACTCAGAAAAGGAATGTTTTTTCTAAGAAAAGAAAAAAAATAGAACATGCAAATGAAAACGAATTGCCCCTTAGCTTATCTGGAGTGGTGTTGGAGGTTAACGAAAGGGGGAAAACATTTTACAAAAGTTTGAGGGATCTAGTGGAACGAATGTATAGACGTCCTTTCCACTTACAATACAAAAATCAATCCAATGATTCCAAGAACCAAATTTTATCTAAACTACAGGAAGAGTTTCCAGAGAATTGGTCAATGAGACATGTCACACTTTTAATAGCAAAAATATACAACAACAAAAATGAAGGAATGAAAAAGTAATATTCCTTTAATTGTTTGTCTAGAATTATTTATAAATATCACTTTTGTTTTATTTACTTTTCATATATCAATATAAAAATTAAATAGTTTAATGTCATGTTACATTTTCAGGAAGATTATGAAAATCTCAAAAGATGAACGAGCTGATATCAGAAATATGCCAGTAGGAATGTCCAGAAAGGTGTACAAGGAGATGGTCAAGAAATGGACTTGCATCGCGGAAGGAGTCATCGCAACAACAACGTGGTTCAAATGTAAGATGTAATAATTAAATTTTTCGATCATTAGGTACAATAAATAAACAATTTAGCATTAAATATTAATTTTCAAGTATTTTCTTGCAAAAAAGAAAAGAAAACGGAACCCATTCAGCACATAAAACAGGACGTCAAGGAAAAAAAGAGTTGATATCTAAGTTTGTGAGTAATTGTTACTTCCTTATAAAAACTTAACTAGATTTCATTTTTTTTATTTTTTAAGTTGTTTTACAAAAATCATCATTGAATGTCTTCAAACATGTGCTAACATACAAAGAAGAACCATCAGAAGAATTGATTGAAATGGACTTAAATATGGATTGTGAGTATATGTTGGCATATCAAAAATTAATTGTGGAATTTGTAAGCATCTATTGATCTTGTTTTACTTAGCTTCGTCTATAATTAATAGAACAAAAAAATATTTTGTATTAAATATATGATTTGTTATGGGGTATAAAAATTGTAGGAAACAAAGTATGGAACTGCGCCAACAGATGAAGTTTTGAAAGATGACATGGTACATGGTTTTGAAATAATCTGTATAGTTTATCAGTCAATTTTTGCTATGGTAAGTCATTGCTTTTCGATTTACATTGATGTAATATATTATTTAATATTGAAATTTTCAATACTCTCACCAATGTATATACACTCATTACATTTTATTTTTATGTTTGTAGATAGAAGGTGAAGAAGAAGAAAACAATCAACACCGTGAACAAAACATTCCTGAAAATTACCCAAGTCATGGATGTAGCTCTAGCAGTGACAGCAGCTCAAGTGAAGAATGATGATCACTATGTTTGGATATCAAAGCAAGGCGTTGTATTTTTTGAAATATTTGTCTGCGAAATCAGACATTTTGTTTAATGTAATCGACATAGTGTCCCAATTGAAAGACAAAGGGATACCAATAACTGTCCCATTTCTTATGACAAAGAATATATATATATATGTTTTAATTTATTCTATTGTGTTCTCAATTGTCGTTCTCAAATGCACTAATAAAAAATTTAATTCATATAAATATTGTTATAAGATATATATGTGTTGACTTTTGATGAATAATGAATTTTAAAAAATCACAATAATTTTGATATGATATAACAAATTAATCCAAACATCACATTCAAATGCATTAATAAAAATTTAATTAATATGAATATTGTTATAAGATGTGTCGACTTTTGATGAATAATGAATTTAGAAAAATCACAATAATTGCACTGTTACAGGTCAATGTTTCTAAAAAATACAAAATGAACACCGGTGTGTGTCAGATACTGTACACCAGTGCATTTGTATGTTGCAGTGCACCGATGCATTTCTACAACCTATGGACACCGCACAAATACCAAAACCAATTAAAAATAGCAGTGCGTTTGTGCGATACTGCGCACCGGTGCTTTTATGTGAGACTACGCACCAGTGCATTTGTACGACGTATGGGCACCGCACAAATACCAATACCAATAATAAATATCGGTTCGTTTTTCTAATACAGTGCACCGTTGCATTTCTATAAGTCTACATACCAATGCATTGAGAGGACCTATGGGCACTGCACAAGTCCCAAGACCAATGAGAACGGCCCTGTGCGTTATATCACCAACACTGCACCCGATGCGGTTTGATACCTTGATGGCCTGGTGCATGCACCTTCGACAGTCTTGGGGTCACTGACTAGATGACACACACTGGTGCGTTGGAACCTTAGTAGCACACCAATGAAAAAAACATCCGTAATAACCTCCGGCCACCCAGTTTTTTTAGTTGTGTTGAATTCCGTTAAAAGCTCCACCAAAACCTCCCTAACCATAAACAGATGTTGTAGCGAATGTTTTTTTGACAATTTTAGCCAATTTTATAACACTAAAAACCTCCTTTATAACCTCTACTAGAGGGTCTTTTCCTTATAGTTCCTTGAGGTTCAAATCCCACAACCTAAATCAACAGCAGATTATAAGAAGACAACATTTGAGTTTGACACAAAAGATATACATCCTGTTGACCAAATGGAGATACACAAACAAATTGGTGAGATGATATGCTCTACTCTAACCAATACAACTATGATTGTTTCTAAATTTAAGGTTTCACTTTCCAACATTCAGTCTCAGTTGAATATGGGGAATATTTCATCTATAGCAAAGTATATCGGGATAAAATCTTTGGAGGATTTTGTTGTGAAGATGGGATATGATCCAGAAAACATGAAAGCTACAAAGGAGTTGATGAAGAAGAAGATTGTTGACATTGCATCATTGAGAAAATAGCTGAAGTTTGCAGCAACTGAAGATCCTATCACTAAAGACAATGAAGAATTAGAGACTCGGAAAGGGGAAATCATGAAGTTAATCATGGAATGAAATGCTCAGATTAGAAAAATGGAGATAGAGCTGGAGAAAATGATTAATGAAAAAGAGTAGAGTTCAAAAGTATCCATGGTTCCTCTAAATGTTGTACCTCTCACAACAATCCCCACCACAAGAGCTGCAACATCATCTACACCTTCTTCCCAATCTGCATAGGTTTTTGACCAATTGACAAAGGTTGTTGAGAACTTGTCAATTCAAACAGAGGAAATGAAAAAGTTGCAGGGACAAGTCAAGGCTCTGCAAGATCAGAAAACCAGGAGTGAAGCTTCACATTTGGCTGAAGCTCAAAGATCTCATAGGCTAATAGAAAGGTTACAAAAGTCAGAGAGAGAGTTATCTATTGGCCATACCTTGGCCCAAGCCATGGAAATCATATGGATGGATATTATTAATTCTATGAATGAAATTTGGACATGTATCCAGATCATTTTTTAGCAGAAGTACTTGATAAAGAAAGAAACATAGGCCATTACAAAAATTAGAGAATAGCTGGGTGACATGCCTACTAAAGCCACCAACATCATCAAGTTCCTAAGTTCAAAAAACAAGTATGAGTTATATGATTTCTGAATTTATGACAGGACATAAACCATTTTCAAAGTCAAGAATATTATGACTAAAAAGAATCTTATTACTCAGCTGGAGGAAAAATGTTAAGGTCTAGAAATAGCAGTAAATAGATTTTTAAGCAGGATAGAAGATTTAAATCAGAAGGGTTACCCAGTGGATTTGTAATTAATGATAAATTAATTACTCATGAAAATTATGTTAAAAAGCTAAATGAAGTAGCCAAAGATAGTTCTAAATTTGATAATATCAAAGGAAACATGATAGGTAGAGCATTCCTGGAAGAAATGGGAAATGATTTCTATATTAAACATGAGGTAAACCACATCTTCGTCATAAGGCCAACATTTTCAAAGTATACTGAGGTAGATGAAATTTACCAGAAGGTAACCAAATTGACCATTCCAGATGAAGACATATGGGATAAGTTATGAGAATTACTAGAACGATTGGTAATTCATATACATTTACAGGATTTGGCAGCACAAAAAAGAACGCAGCAACAACAACAGGCCAAGTCACCAACATATTCCCCCAAATCAGAGCCACCTCTCTAAGCAATTTTCCTCATAGCCTATTACTCTGCAGAAATAGATAATTTTTTTAGATTAGCACTAAATATACACTGTCGGTTGAGATAAAAAAATTTGTAATTATTGTATAAATACTTCAAACTTTGAAGTATTCTGGGTTGATTGTTGAATATAATTTTTTCAAAGTTATTGTAATTTTCTAGTGGTTGGATTGATCAATAATATAAGGAAATTATTCACAGGATTCATTTGGTGTGCGAATTGGTGATGTTCTTCTTTTGTTCATTTGTTAAGTCACTAACCCTATTTGGGTTGTATGTAATTTTTATGTTTTCTTCTGAAGTAAACTTAAGGAATTCTTAATTGCTCCTTAGTCTCTACCGAGCCTTTCTTTTCTTATGTTTCATAACATTTAAATTCTGAAAGATCCAACTATTGCAACCTAGCTTTCCCTGTCAAACTCCTTTAAAGTTTGATGTAGATCCATTTAGTTTTTAGACTCCATAGCCCAATGGAATTATAATAATTCAATCAACAAAAACAATCGAATCAGTCAAAAACAAAAAAACAAACTACACAGACATAACTAGCCTTAAAATTTACATAAAACAAGGCTAAATTTTACAAAGAGATCCCTGTCTCAAGCTGGATAGGCTAGATCACAACTTCCAAAGTGGTTTTGATGTTGTCTTCTATGTTTACTCTCACAATCTAAAAAATTACAAAACAATAATAGAAGGTTTGGCCAAGGAAAGCAATGAGATCTCTTTTGTGAGTAGCCAGATCACCGGCGGTGCTGAAAAACATTGGCAATATCAATGAAGGCATTGTACTTGGCCTTGCACCCAACATCATATTTGTGCTTCAATAACTGATTAAACATATTTTCAGTTATGATAAATGTGACTCCCTATACATTATAAATGGGCGAGGGAGTGATGGGATTCGATCCTCTGCATCGGATTTAACATTGTTGCATGTAATGCTCCAGTCTGTTGCTGCACCATCCCCATTAGTTGTAGCACAATCCACCTCGATAGAGCGCTATGCTTTCCTGTCGTCCTCACTTCTCTATAGAAACAATGTCCAAATTCATCAGCGCCATGGTAACTGGACCGATCAATATCATTGTTAAGCTCATGGACTTCATTTTCGAACATGCGTCTCCTTGTCAACGCTACATTAGCTAGAGCATTTGCTTGACTTTGGTCGCCACAAACCTTGCTTATATAGGGACATTTTTAGTCTCCTAGAAGAAGAAAAGCATCTCGATTTCCCTCCTTATGATGATGTCATCATAGCTTAAACCCCAGTCTCGTGCGTTGTTTACATGGATTCTGAAATACTATTGTATAAAAAAAATTAAATGTTCAATTACTATAAAGATGGTGTAACATAAATAGTACTGCATAAACACATGTTTTCACACTATAAAACAGATGTGGATAAGGTTAGCGTAACAAATTAAATTATATTGTATTTTTATTACATTGACATTTTTGGATCTTAGTAAAGATTAACCAAATGAGCGAACATCACATATAATGCATATTTAAAATAATATAAAATATGTATGTAACCTAGAAATAATATTGAAATTAAAATAAAACAAGGGTGGTTGCAGGGTAGCAAGTCCCTGCCTTGTGCGGGTGAACGGGGTTGACTGGGTGAAATCTGTGAACTTTTAAAGCCATCAATTAACCATATATATGATCAATTTGGAACAACTATATGATCAGTTTGGAATAGCCCTGATTCCAAATAAACCTCGAGTATCTTAACTGAAATAGACTAGCAACTACACCATACAAGCGAACTCATAATTAAAATTACGAATTTAAAAATATCTTAATTGAAAGAGACAAGCAACTAGACCCTACACGTGAACTCATAATTTAAATTAGAGATTTAAAAATTTAATTAAGAATATTAAATTAAAACAGAAAGACTGATTTATTCATTGAACTTCTTCAATTTACAAGAGAGATTAATGAAGTAAGTATGAATTTCAGGTTAGATTTATTGGAATTCTATGGAAAATTAATTCAATTTTGGTTTGTGGGAACATTCTAATTTCAAAAGTTGTAATTAATCAACTCTACCTGTCCGTTTTGTGCTATAATGTATATTTCCAGATGAAAAAGTGCTCTTGTTATGATCCAACTGATGATGAGCATTACGTCATTGTTTGCTATCATTGTCGATATGAAAAATAGATCTCGGCTCTGCCATATGAATCCTATGTTAACAGTTAATGGGCAAAACTAGGACCTTCAACAATTTCTCCCAAAGGAGATCGAAGTCACAAATCATGTGAAAGAAATTGTTACAATTAATTGGTATGTTTAATAATTCATTGGTACGTGACCCAGTACCCCATTCAAATAGGGAATGGTGACAATAAAAAAGTACCTTGGAAGGTGTAAGAGGATAAACTATGTTGTTGATGTATGCCAGCCTCTGTAATGGTTTCAATCTTCCAGTGTAGCCATACCAAATTGGACAGACAATGTCTGTTCAGTAAAATTTCAATAGAATTAAGGGCCCATTGGTTTCAATCTTCGAGTGTAGCCATACCAAATTGGACAGACAATGTCTGTTCAATAAAATTTCAACAAAACGAAGGGCCCATAAGAGAACTTCATTCAAAGGATCTGAAACATTGATTGGTGCATAATCCATATCCCTTTAATGCTTGAATGAAGGATGTGCAGGCATGCAGTATATTGAAATCCAACATCTAGCATGCATTTTAAACCCAGTCAAAATATCTTCAAGGGCAAAATCATAAATCCACCCAATCTGCACGTAATATAAGTAGATCTTGCTTCAAGAACAATGCCCTCATGCTTGGGTTCCTAAAAAAAATGTTGCCCAAATTTATGCACATTCAGGAAAAAAAAGTTTTTACAACTTCAGTATAGATTAAACTAATTCAATAAACTCAGAAAAATCCATGCCCATGCCGAAAAAAACTAATTATTTGGTTTGGTTTTAATTTATGCCCAAGCATATAATAATAATTGAAATTACAAGTTTAAAAAATTAATTAAAAATATTAAAGTAAAACAACAAGACTTGTCATTGGGTGGGTGCTGCATGTATTTCACGTGTCTGAGCTATTGAAGAGCCACAACAACCTACTACTGGCACCTACCAAACCTAACCGGATTTGCTGCTCAATCTCCATCTGCCACCCGAGGATCTGAAATTGGCTATTGATGAAGGAATGATGTTATGCTTACTAGCCCAGCCAGCTAGTGGTGATCCCAACCCAACAATGAGAGGCTTTGCCTGGTAAGAATTCGAGAAAGAAATCTTCTATCTATTTTTGTATTTTCATATTTTAATAGTGAAATGTATTTCCTTCTCAAGTTTAATTTACTTGAGATATTTGGAAATAATAGAAAAGATAGAAATGCAGTTCCTCTTTCCAGTTTTTTCTAATCCAACTACATTGCAATGTGAATGTGATGATATTTCTAGATTGGAAGATTATTTCCAAATTGGGAGAAACCATATTCCAGATTTTAAAAAGTAAATGAACTTATAAACTCTAAAAGGAAATGCATTGTATTTTTTTTTTCAGATTATTAACCATGTTCCACATTATTAGAAAAAAGATATAACTTCGAAAATAAAATAAATTAAATGAAACACAGGACAGAACTTCATGTAGTTAGGGTGGCAATTCCACATCCTCTTTCCTTGCTATAAAGTATCTACAACATCTTGATTGAAAGACATGTAAACTCGTTCACAATTAGATAAGAAAAAACCACGCAATTAAACAATTGATGACTTGTTTTAACGTTTTGTTTGTGTTTACATATTTTTACAGCCAGACATAAAAATATTAATTTTTGTTTACATTTTTACAGACTTTTACATCTCGACATCAAAATATTAAGTTATGTTTTTGTTTACATATTTTTACAGCCCAACATCAAAATATTAAGTTCAGGGTTTAAGCATTGTGAGTTGAAGCTTGAGGTCAAGCTATGAATGAAGGGGATGCATGAGGTGCAGAGGAGGCATGAGGTGTCGAGATCCAGGAATTATGACCTTACCTAATTCTGAATTATCTATTTGTGAAATCTGAAGAAGATAAAATACTTCGAAGTTAAAATAGTCATTTTTGCCAGAGTAATATGCCCCATTTGCAGCTTTGGTGCTATCATTACCTCCTGGTTCAAGAATAGCAATCTTACCTCCTGGTTTAAGAATAAAAATCTTACCTCCAATGTCTTCCATGACCTTGACCTAGTAGGTGGTTCATGAGTCTACCTAAAAATCACAGAGGACTCATATGCCTGAAAGCCGAAAGCTGAAAGCTGAAGCAGGGAGGATTAGTATGCCTGAAAGCCAAAAGCTCAAGTAGGGAGGACTCATATGCACTGCATGGAGAAGATATTTTCAACCATTTGCAGGCAATCCACTTTTTTTCACTTGCATGAGGCATGCAAACCCAACCCACCTACAAGTGGCTGCACTATCCTGCATCGCCAGCCTCTTTGCATGACAATATAGATAGGTGGCAGTCACCAGAATTTAATCAACAGCCAATTGATCTATTTGATCCATCCAAACATCTAATGCTAGTCAACTAGTGCTAGCATTAGTCAACCATGAATTCCCATAACATTATTTTTAGCTGCTATTCCCTCTTAGCCTAAGGAATTTAATCCCTGTCCGGATCATACTTTGTAGCATCATAAATTGAGTCGAAACTGGATGCATGGCCATCTGGATTTGATATTTTTATTCGATTGTCTTAGACATTCTATTTTGTTGTCTAGTGATCTCAATCGGGCATGAAATCATGGAGCAATAACTTCTTATATAATTAAATGCAACGAAATTCTAGATGTACTTTGGGATACCAAGGAGATTTTTTTTAGGCAGGGACATGATATTTATTAGTACATTTTGGACCACATTATGGGAGAAAATTGACACAAATTTAAATATGTTTAAAACATTCCATCCTCAAAATGATGGGGAAACATAAGTAGTAAACATAACTTTGGTGCATATTTTAAGGAGTTACAACTAGAATCATTCGAAGATCTAGGATGAAAATGTGGTATGCATACATGATCATTATCAAAGAGAAGTCCACAATTCTACTGGAAATTCAACATTTGAAGATTGTTTTGGATATCTTCCTCATTAACCTATTCATATTGGATATGGGAAACAAGAAGGAGTAAAGGACAAACTTATAGGGGATTCCTTAATGGTTGAAAACATTGTTGAGAATATTGGGAAGACCCATATATAATTACATGAGACACTATAAAAGTGCAAAGAAAAATATAAGGCCATGCATTATTAACAGAAAATAGAGAATCCATTCAAGGGGGGAGATAGAGCATGGTTATAGTTGGACAAAGAGAGGCTACAGGGTCCTAGTAAGAATATCAAGGCTTTGGGATATGGTCCCCTTGAGATACTAGATAAGGCGGGAGATAATTCCTATATAATCATTAAACCCCCATAAATATTCATATTCTTAGTTGTGAAAGTAGATAATCTAAAACTATATGAGCCTTCCAGGCTAAATCATGAAGGGGAACATGTCCTACCTTCTGTGAAGCATTTAATACTAGATGCTCAAACAAAGTTGAAAGAATATAAATTTTTGGATAATATGTGTGGAACTACAAGGAAAGGGAAGCATGACCTTTGGAAAATTAGGTTAAAAGTACAACTTATAGGTAAGGCCAAATGGTACACTCGAGAGGAGGAGGAAAAATTCCCTCATGTTATTTAGTAGAAACTTTTGGGGACCGAAATCCTCCCAAAAAATAGATATTTGTGATCCATATTGGAGGATCATTATATTTTTTTCCATCTATCTCAATTCTTTAAAAGTGGAAAAAGTGTGAAATTAGCTGAGAAGACCCTTTTACCAGTAGGATCTAGATTGGTAAATTGCGGTTTGAAAATTTTCAGGGGAATTTTGAGGCATCAAATGATTCTTTATGGAAGTAATACTTAGCTATTTAGTGCCACACCATTTTTTTCATAGTCTAAATATTAAAATATTCCCAACAACATAATAATCACCTCAATCAGAGTCTCTATTTAAAATTTATGCCACTCAGAAGTTGTTGTTTGTATTTTCACCTCAATAATATGTTGGGATGCCACGTCAACCCCATAATTCATGAAAAATTGGCTATCCATGTGATTATGATGAATACAAATATAAAATAATCCATATTATAACTCTAGTTAAGAGTTGATGGAGTCAAACCAAACCAATAGTAGGCTATCAAGTTGTGTTATAACCAGGCCATAGGAGGAAAAACGGTTCCATTATTTTTCGAGTGCATTGGTTCCATAGGAATGTAGTGTAGTCAAGAGGGATAGTGAGATATCACACAAAGATTATTTTTGGACTATAGTATCTCACTGGCCACATGCCTTACTTGTTTCTACTCACATCCATTTTCTACTTAGATAAAGAGATAAAAGGAGCCCCATCTTCCGGTTGGATTTTTTCCCGAAAGAGTTTTCTAGGATATATCATGTGTCAATCATGGTTCTGTGGATTTTATTTCATTGTTATCTATTTTATACATAATAAAAATATAGACTCATACACAATAAATATTAATTTATATATACAAAAGTATCAAGAGAGATAAATCCTCATAACCTAGATTACAAAATTTTAAGTATAATTTATAATATTTGTTGTGGAAAAATATCTAGTGAAATATCCATGGAAGTTTACAGATCAAGAAATGGAGATACACTTTGAAAAATCCATTTAATTGGCCATAAAATATGTGAAATGAATATGAGGAAAGAAAGAATGTTAAACAAAAAAAAATAGCAAGGTATTATTGAGTCTTCACAGGTAGAGAAAAGAGAAATGTATGTGTGATTCTAGAAGATTACATGCACAACATGAAACCATCGAAGACATTTATAAGAGTTATATATATGATATTAATAAGGGTTACATGATTACACTGTTAGTGGATGGAGATCCACATGTTTATCCAATATGGGTTTTCAAAGTTATAAACGTCATTGAAGAAAATAAAGATGTTATGGTATTTGAAGTACAATAGTATGCACTACATAACCATTCAATGGTGTGCATAAAAGAGAGATGGTGGTTTACAAATGAATCAATAGAAAGATAAAAGAAAGGGTCCAAATATAAATCATGAGTTCACTTCCCTGTTAAAATTAGAGGATGACGAAATACTTGTTTATGACTTCAATATGACAATGAAAATCTCTCTTTTCTCTAGGACGACAGAGATTATCAAGAGGTTTCTACCACAAGAAACAATGACAAGATGAGAATTTGTTAAACCCAATCGTAGATATAGAAGGATTTTACATCTCCAATGTTGAGCATAAATTGAGACTCGTATGAGGAAATGGTTGATAATAGATAAAACTATGGGTCATTTATATCTTCATCCATTCATTCACATGAAGATGATGTTGATTTTGATGGATTGTGAGAATATATGAGTCAATATGAATAATTGTATAAAATAATTTATATAATTTTTTATCAATTTGATATTTGCATGGTAACATGAAATGAATGCTTTAACTTTCACATAGTTATACATGAAGTTATGAGTCATTTCTATTATTGTTGGACTATATGTTTTAATAAAGAAAAAATCATTACTTTTAAATATTGACAATGCAACAATAACTTTAAAAATTAATTTATGTTTCAATCAATGTAATTATCATTGAGCTACTAATTGGAAGTTTATAAAATGGAATTAATATTTTTTTTTTTTTAATAATAACTAAATGGTGATATTGTCATGTCATTATGTAATATTATGATTTTTCTAACCATATTGCATTTTTAATGGCCCATTGAAAATTCAATGCTTTAGTTTGCTGGTAAATTTTGAATTTTTGGTTGTAATGGATGAAGTTGTTTTGGGGAAATATTTCAAAAGAGTTATCATTTTAACTTTAAAAAAAATACTCTCGGTAGAATCACTCATTTTTTTTTGTAGTGATAATATTTGTTTTTTAATTCCATGGTTAAAAATTTGTTTGAATCTTTCAAATATGGACTAGGTAGAGTTGTCTGACATTCGGTTTTAATGCCATGGTTAAAAAATGCTAGAATTTTAAGTTTCTTCATAGTCATGAAATTTGATCCTCAAATCTATGGTTTAAAATTCTTAAAATTTTGACATTTTTATAGCAATAATATTTGGTTTTTAATGCTATAGTTGGAAATTGTTGGAATTTTAACCTTAGAAAAAGAGGGGTGATTAAACATCAAAATTTTATAATTTGAGTGTTTTTAGGTGATTTTCTATAATAATAAAAAATACAGGCTCTTTTGTTCTAGAGTTCTCCTTTTGAAGTAGTAGTTCCACTCATGAATTCATAGGAACATATACTGAGCCCATAATTTGATCTTGTTCTACAGATTATAGGGCCACATATTTCCACTTTTAATTCACTACTAGACATTCCCTATATTTTGGGATTATATCTTATCTTTAGCATTTTTCATTTTTAATAAGTTTATTTTGAGCAATAACTGACCCTTGGGATGATGTGTGGTAGTGATTGGGTGCTGACTAGATGGTGAAATAATAGATTATACTATATTAATGTGTACTAACTCACGCATAGGTTTTCTTATAGTGAATACACAAATTTAGCAGATTTAACCTTATCAAGAACCTTTCGCTCATCTACTGATCTAGGTGGATATTGGTGGCCACCTGCCTATTCCACTTGGACCCCACCATTGTTTCTTTCAATTTTTTAGTTTCCTTAATTGTAACACAATTTACTATTTTTGGCTATTTTTTGGGTCATGAACTTCCAGAGCCGTTATGAGACCCTAAACGGCATTTTTTTGGAAAATCACCAGCAACGAATGTGGGTTTTCAACTCAACATTTACAATCTGAATTTGTAGTCCTCAGATATATATTTCTAATGAGGTATCATGTGTGTAAAATGGAGATCTTATGCCAAAGTTATGACCCCAGGAAATATATGTACCACTATATCCCAACGGGCCCATAGTTTGGTGTTTCATCACCCAGGGTTAGGTTTCTGGATGTTTAGGGTTTTCCATTGTTTCTCAATAATAAATAGGCATTCAAGCCTCATTCTAACACAGTTAAAAGGCATATAGTTGCAACATCTATTCTGAAAGATAAGATGTCATCGCTCAAGCTAGTATATTTCCATTTTGTCTGTCAAAAATCTCAGTTCTTTGATATTAATGAAATTAAGTTTTCTTTATGGAGCGCTTTTGTATTTATGGTTATATTATTATTGTGTTGCATTCTTGCATAAATTTGGATCAGTGGTATCAGAGCGGTATTTTCTTTCTCAATTCTTATTCGCATGTTCCCAACGAGGTCGAGGTATAATGAATTAGGGATCGATCTGATTGAACCTTTGCAAGATCATCCTCACAAAACCTGACGACCACCCATGTGGGAAGAAAATAAATACGAGGGAGCATGATATCCTATTAAAATATTGCTCGAGGAGGCCCTTGAGAAACAAAGGAACGCGATGATGGATAACTTTGCCCAGATCCTTCAATGATTGCCCACCGACGACGCATCTGCATCCAAAAGCCACTCTGGAGGCACCACTCCTTTCAAGGTACACGTCAACTTAGACATTCATGTATTTGAAGGCCATATATATGAATTCATCATATACAGATGGTTGAATTTGCTGGAAGGTTATTTCTCGTTGCATTATTTCTTCGACCGAGAAAATATTACTTTTTCACTCCTCAAATTTTTCCCCCATGTGAAGGACCAGTGGGAAACCTACTGTGAGAAAAAGGATGAGAGGGCACCCTCTCTATTCTCAGGCGCATCCACTTGGAATTCATTCAAATACGACTTCAAGGAACAATATTACCCCGTGGATACTTATGAGGACAAGTACATCCAATGGACAATGTTGCAGCAACTAAGGGATCAAGATATGCACGAGCTTATGAATTTGTTCCATACCATATGCACAAATTTGGGTATTAAAGATTCAGAGAAACATTTGGTGCTCATGTACTATAGTTGTTTGCACAGATAGATTCAAGAGGAAATGGAGTTCCTCGACATTACCTTGCTTGGCACGAAATATCGATATGCCGCCAAGATTGAGAATAAATTTGAGAATAAGAAGCGAGATTTTGGATCCACGAATCTGAAGCCAGGGAAAGGCGCCCTCGAACCATAGAACAAGGGGAAGATCCAAATCAGGGTGACTTAGAACAACACCATAAAGAAAAACAAGGACATTGGGAAGTAGTGTGAATTTCATAATAGCTCCACTTACAACACAAGCGATTGTCAGGCCGAACAGTCATTGGTGGCCAAAGCAAAGGCATCCAAATTAGATGCATGTTCTGATTCTGAGTCAGAACCGGACAAGGGAAATGAAAAAGGGAAACATATCATTGATGTGGAACCTAGTGCAACTATTTCCACCACCAAGCTCCAGATGGAGGAGCCTAAGCATTCAAAGGAGGTGGAGCACCTCTTCCATTCCCAGATATAAGTGAAGGGTTCTCCACTGCAATTCCTTTTCGATAACAAAAGACAAAAGAACCTCATTTCAGCAGAGGTCGTGAAGCGGCTCCTCCTACCGAACGCAGTACACCCGCATTTGTATACCATCAGGTGGCTTCACCAAGGAAGAGATCTCTATGTCAGCCATCAGTGTCGCCTTTCGTATAACATCAAGCCCTTCACAGATAAGGTATTGTGTGATGTTTATCCTCTTGATGTTTCTGATGTATTATTATGCCAACCATACTTCTGGAAGCAACATGTTGTGTATGAGTCTAGGCCTCGTTATATTATTATTACGTTGGGAAATAAGTTTTACAGGATACCAGAGGTAGTACTGCCTTCCACCATATGTTTTAGCACTACAAAGAATCGCAGTAAGATTATTTCCCAAACTAGGAAATTTGTTTTCATTACGATTCGCCCACAGGGCAAGAAGAAGATTGTGGATGCAACCTCCAAACAAGTCTCCCATGCGTTGTAGAAACATATGGAAAAAGTCATGGATGAATACAAGGACATTTTCACCTCACCCATAGAGTTTCCTCTACATTGTTAGGTCAAGAACTCCATTGATCTGACCACAGGAGTGTGGTTTCCTAATAGGTCGATCTATCGACGTTATGTTTTGGAGAGTGATGAAATCAAGGTAGAGATCCAAGAGCTGTTGCAGAAAGGACACATATGGCCAAACTCCTCACATGTACTGTCTAAGGTTGATAAAGAAACAAAATTGATGGAACGCATGCATCACGTCTGCCAGCAGGTCCATGACATTTTGGAGAAATCTAATGCCAAGTAAAAGCAGCGACATGATCAAAATTGGGTGCCACACAAGTTCGAGGTGGGTGACCAAGTTTTGTTGCATTTGCAAAAATAACGCCTAACCGAAGCTCATCGGAAGCTCATACCACTCTGATATGGGACTTACACCATTATCAACATTTTGGGAGACAATTCATTTGAGCTAAGGATTCCACCATTCCTTGGCGAACAACCAGTGTTCAATGTGGATCGCCTTCGGCCATATTTTCCACCATTACTAGACACATCTGACATTGCAGATCTCATGGAGGAACTTAACGCAATGCGGACCATTTATTCAAAAGGGGGGGAGGAATGATCCAGGTGGATATTGGTGGCCACCTGCCTATTCCACTTAGACCCCCATTATTATTTCATTCAATTTTTCAGTTCCCTTAATTGTAGCACAATTTACTATTTTTGGTAGTTTTTTGGGTCTTGAACTTCCCAAGCCGTTTTGAGGCCCTAAATGACATTTTTTTTTTAAATAATCGGCAATGAATGTGGGTAATCAATGTAACATTCATTATTAAAATGTGTATTCCCCAGATATATCTTTCTAACGAGGTATCATGTGCACCAAACAGATATCGTATGCAAAATTTACGACCCCAGGAAATTGATGTAAGAATTTACCCCAATGTGGCCCATAGTTTGGCATTTCATCTTTTAGGGTTAGGTTTCTGGATGTTTAGGGTTTTCCATTGTTTCTCAATAATAAATAGGCCTTCGAGCTATAGGTTTTAACCCTGTACAAAATTATCTGCAAACGAATCTAAAAAACAGAAAATAAACAATAGCGAGAGCATAAAACATAAAATAGATATACACAGAGATTTTCCCCTGGATCCCAAATCGGGACGACCAGCTTGATTTTTCATTATATTCCTTTTAGTGTTACAACACATATATATATACATGCTGAAGCATACATAAACTCCAATGCATTAACCCTGGATTAGAACATAACCATAGTTCCCTTGACCAGATCTACAAAATACCAGGGGCTGAAAACCATCATGCCCCAAAACCATGTGCAAACCCATGCATAAAACCATGGGGGGGTCCACCCGCCGAAAAATAGGGTCCAATTTTTTTTTCCCGGGGCACTTCCCCAGACCCTAAATAGGGGGGGCTTCTGCCCCCTATGACCCCCCTGTTGTGCCCAGTGCAACGTACAAGGGGGGCTTTCGCCCCCCCTGTGACCCCCTCGTGCGTGACTAGTTGTGGAAAGAATATAACACATACCAACATACACGGGGGCTTTCACCCCCACTGTGACCCCCCTGTGCGTGACTAGTCGTGGAAAGAATATAACACATACCCAACATTCTCCCACTTGTTATTTTATTTCCGCAGGGAGCCACATGAGAGCTTAGTCATTAGCCCAGCTCTGCAACACCAATTGTTTCTCTACACCAAGAGAACTTCTGAGTGCTCACAGACTTCGTCAATGCATATACAAAATTCTTCAAAGTGTCCACCTTTACTAGCAACACCCTTTTAGCCTCAGCCATATCTCTCACAAAGTGATATTTAACATCAATGTGCTTTGTCTTTGAATGATAAGCAGGGTTCTTAGCCAAGAAAATTTCACTTTGACTATCACAGTCTATCCTTATAGCTTGTTGCACCAACCCCATACTTGAACACAATCTCTGGAACTAAACTGCTTCCTTGCTTGCATGAGTAGCTGGCATGTATTCTGCCTCTATAGTTGAAAGAGCCACTACAAACTGTCTTTTACTTATCCAACTGCACCTCCAAATAGGATAAACACATACCCACTTGTAGATCTTCTTTCGTCTAGATCTCTAGCCCAATCTACATCAACAAAACCACAAATTTCCAACACTCTTTCCAATCATGGTCTTCCCTGGTAGCACAAGCCATAATCACTAGTGCCACGCAAATATATAAAAACCTGCTTCACTGTTGTCTAATGCTCCTTCCCTAGGTTTGACATAAACTTGCTCAACACTTCCACTGCATGTGCAATGTCTCGTCTAGTACAGACCATTGCATACATCAGGCTACCCACTGCACTTTCATATGGAACACGGGACATATCCTCCTCTTCTTCTTGTGTTTTGGGACACTGTTCAACAAACAGCTTTACACCTATAGGAATCAGAACATTCATCAATTTACTATCTTGCATATTGAACCTCTACAATATAGTCTCGACATACTTCCTTTGGTTTAACCAAAGCTTCCTCTTTTCCCGATCTCTCTTAATTTCCATGCCAAAAATATAGTTTGTAGCACCAAGATTCTTCATGTCAAATTTGGAGAACAGTTGGGTCTTCAAATCTTGGATAATTTCTGTCATTTCCAGTCAACAACATATCATCCACATACAAGACCAAATAAATAACATGGTCACCAATTAATTTAAAATAAACATAGTGATCCTCCTTGCTTCTAGTGAAGCCAAGTCCCTGTATATAGGTATCGAATTTCTGATACCACATCCTTGATGACTATTTTAACCCATACAAAGACTTCTTTAACCTGCATACCAGTTCTTTCTTCCCCTTCACCATAAAGGCTTCATGTTGTTTCATGTAGATCTCCTCTTCCATATCCTCATGAATAAATGTTGTCATCACATCCATCTTTTCTACCTCAAAATCAAATGCAGCAAGTAATCTAATAGAAGTAACTTTGGCAACATGAGAAAAAATATCACCAAAATCAATTCCCGACACTTGGGAATAACCTTTTGCTACCAACCAAGCTTTGTATTTCTAAACCTTGCCTTCTACATTCATCTTCTTCTTAAATACCCATTTTCTCCTGATGGGCTTCCTTCCAGCCGACAACTCCACCAGATCCCATGCCTCATTTTTATGCAAGGATGCCATTTCATCAACCATGGCCTCCTTCCAAAGTTTTCCATCCTCTGAGTCTACTGCCTCCCTAACGGTTTTGGCATCATCATCAGTTATAGTTAAAGCAAAATTTGAATAGAAGGCAGATGGACTATACCTTTTTGGTTGTCTTCTTTCCCGAACTGATCTTCTCACAACTGGAGTTTGTGGCTCTTCCTCTTCCGATTCTTCTTCTGTTGTATAGTCTAATTCATCCTCCTTTAGCTCAAACTCTATCTTCTCATGTTCCTTTTGTAGGACTTCATGTTTAACATCTTTCACCTCTCTAAACACCACATCTCGGTTGTACACAACCTTCCTTGTTTCTGGGTTCCAAATCTTTTAACCCTTTAAACCATCCTTATACCCAATAAAGATGCACCTTTAAGATTTATTATCCAACTTGGTCCTTTTCTCCTTTGGAACATGTACATATGCATCACATCCAAATACCCCCAGATGTGAAAGAGAGGGTTTCTTACCATTCCATACCTCATGTGGAGTCTTATCCTCCAATGCTGATGAAGGTGATTTGTTAACCAAGTAACATCTGTACCATCGCTCTCGCCTGCATCTCTTGTCCTAATCCCCACTAACAGCATGCTTCTGTCTTTCCATTAGGCATTTTGTTCATTCTTTTCAGTCCGCTTTGATGAGGTGTATGGAGTATTCTTCGTCGTGTTATACCACACTTCTTGTAGAACTCTTCAAATTCCTTCTCGCGAACTCCCCACCAGATCTGTCTCACCTTTATCTTCTTTCTTTGTTCGTTCTTCATCGTATTCTTAAATTCTTTAAATCTGTCAAAGACTTCAAATTTATTCCTCAAGAAATATATCCATGTATTCCTTGAGAAGTCATCTATGAATGAAACATAGTACACAGACTTACCCAGTGATGGAACCAACATAGGTCCAAACACATCAATGTGCACAATCTCTAATATCTTGTTCGCCCTCTTAGCAACAGAAGGAAAACTCACCCGATTATGCTTCCCATATACACAATGTTAATAGAAATTGAAATCCAGAGAGCTATTAGACATACCTTCTACCATACCATTTTTATGCAGTATCCGAAGGCCCTTCTCTCCAATATGTCCAAGCCTTTGATTCCATAGCATGGTCTTTTCTCCAAAGACCGCTAGGCTTTTCGCTCCACTTTCGGGAACCACAGAATTGTTGCACCCATCAATAACTATGTTTCCCTGAAGCTTGTATAGAGTTCCAATCCAAAATCCCCGCATTAATACCAGTGCTCCCCAAATCATCTTACAGGTATCTTTCTCAAACACTATTTTTACACCCACATCATGCATCTTGCTTACAGAAATCAGATTTCTGGCCAATGCAGGAATGTGCAGAACACTAGGAAGTGTTCTAATCCTTCCACCTTGCAGCTTCAGCTTGACTTTTCCATGTCTGATCATTCTTGCCTTCCTATCATCACCTAAGAAAACATCACTACCATCATATTTCTCATACTCGCATAACCACTCCCTATGGGGAGTGAAGTGAAAGGATGCACCCGAGTCAATCAACCATGAATCATGATCTACATGTGTATTTGAGGAAGAAGCCAAATACACATCCCCACCTTCATCCGAGGTGTTTTTTGCCTCTGTAGAAGGAGCATCATAAAATCCCTTTCCTTTCTCAGGAGCTTTAGATCTGCAGTCCTTTTTGTAATGCCCTTCCTTTCCTCATTTCCAACACACCTTTACAAACATTCAAGGAGATTTATATCTCCCTCTAGATTTAGATCTCCCACTCGAAACCTTATTCTTGTTTCTGTTCTGGGACCTTCCTTGTACAGATAAGACATCTCCATTATGACCCTCCATATTTATCTGTCTCATCTCCTCCTACAACAAGGCTGAGACAATGTCATCAAAATTCAAGGTAGTTGTATTGCTATCTATTGCAATAACCAGACTGTCCCACGAGTCTGGTAGAGAACATAACAAATTGATGCACTTATCTTCATCTGAGATTTTAATATCAGCAGATGACAGCTGACTTACCACAGTATTGAAGGCATTTAGATGCTCTATCACTGAGTCTCCATCCTTCATCCTCGGGTTATACATATTTTTCCGTGGGAATAATTTATTCACGAGAGACTTAGATTGGTACAAAGTCCAAAGTTTGTCCCAAAAATTCTTTGTTGAAGCTTCCCCAGATACATTCAACAATACCAAATATGAGACACACAACTGTATTGTGCTCTTCGCCTTCTGATCCAAATTTTTCCAGTCTTCATCTGACATTTCCATTGGTTTAGTACCTGGATCTACCACGATCCACTGGTCTTTATCCACTAGCAGATGCTCCATCTTGAGATTCCACAACTAAAAAATCTGACCATTCAATTTCAATCTCTATCTTTCCACTGCTCTCCATCTTCTTTCAACGCAAGAATCGATTCTACAGATCTCCCACTGAACAGGGTCTACCACAAGCCCGAGCAAAATCCCCTCAGCAGCAAAGGTGTCCCCTTGAAACCGAAACCTAGCTCTGATACCAAATGTAGGTTTTAACCCTATATAGAAATTATCTGCAAACGAATCTTAAAAACAGAAAATAAACAATAGCAAGAGCATAAAACATAAAACAGATATACACAGAGATTTTCCCCTGGATCCCAAATCAGGACGACCAGCTTGATTTTTCAATATATTCCTTTTAGTGTTACAACATATATGTATACATGCCAAAGCATACGTAAACCCCAATCCATTAACCCTGGATTAGAACATAACTGTACTTCCCTTGACTAGATCTACAAAATACCAGGGGCTGAAAGCCATCATACCCCAAAACCATGTGCAAACCCATGCACAAAACCATGGACAGGTCCACCCATTGAAAAATAGGGTCCAAAAAAATTTTCCCGAGGCACTGCCTCGGACCTCGAACAGGGGGGCTGCCACCCCCCCTGCTGCACCTGGCACAACGTACAAGGGGGGCTTTCGCTCCTCTGTGACACCCCCCCCCCCACCGGTGCGTGACTAGTCTTGGAAAGAATATAACACATACCCAACACGAGCCTCATTATAACACAATTCATAGGCATGTAACGCCCACATCTCCTCTCAGAGATAAGCTACCATCGCATGAGCTAGTTTATTTCCATTATATCTATAAGCATATTTTAGTTACTTGATATTAATGAAACAAAGTGTTATTTCTGATGCATTTTTTTATTTATGGTTATATTCGTATCCTTTTGCATTCCTGCATAAATTCAAATCATATACATTTGTTTATGTTGACTTTCAATTCCATATTTATTGTTTGTGAGGATATTTATTGCATTTGAGAGCTATTGCGTTAGTTCTAGATGATTTTTAACTCCAACTATTTTTAGTGAGCCCTTTTACTATCTATATTTCTAATTTAGGATCTTCGACTCTAATTTTGACTTATTAGTTATTCTAGGAAACTACTCCAGTTATTTGAATGCATACACAAGAGAAGTCCAGCCTAGTTTGAATTGGATTTTTAATCTTGGAGAGTCTATATTTATATATTCATGTTGATAAATAATATATCATAATATTAAGAAATTAGTTGTATTGTCTCCTTGGTTATTGAGTCGATTTCTTAGTAGTGTTTATTCTCTCTTCTTTCTTTTCTTGTAGTAGCTAGTCTACTATTTTTTCACACTTAGATCTTGTGCTTGTGCTTCAAATCATACACCATTAACCCTATATTTCCATTATAAGTATTATATTAATGTGTACTTACCTTAATATTCACATGGCCCACATCTAAAACACAACATTGTTCTTGCGTCCAATGCTTTGTTTATGCTACTTTTTTTGCCATTTCCATGAAAATCTTCAAGCATGGATCCCATGTTATTGTATTTCTATAATTTTTATCCAATTTCATGTATTCCTACCAAATAAAGGAATATCAGGGCTTGATAACAACATAAAAATGTGGTGGGAGTGATTTTAAAGTGTGGGCATCGAGGGAATAGTTGAGAATATTTTCTACAACTTACATTGTCAAAACTAGTAGTCTCTCTACATATTCAGTGTTTGGGAAGTTAGGAGTCAAGAAATCGATATTTCCTTTCATGAGGGTTCCTATCTTGAATAACCAGGTGGCATCCGCTTGGAATCCAAGAAGTTCCATTCTTCTACGTTCCCGCCAAATTTGTTTAAACCGTTCTTGAAATAATGGAAATTGAACTAGTATTGGCCTTAGTTTTGATAATGGTTCCTTAAAAATGTCTCTATATCTAGAAATCATAGTGGATTCACTCATATTCATTCCCTTCTTTTAGATAATTTTGTAATCTTCTTCACCTCAGTTTATGGGTTTATTCCACCACAAATATTTTTTATTCTACACACCATCAAATACATCAAGAGGCCAACTAGTATTGAATATGGAGGCTTCAATGTGAATTTTATCTTCTCCAATTTCTTGGGACAGGTCTCATTTGTAAGTTTTTAATAGTTGTCCAAAGGCGTAATAACTAGTTTTGCATTTAAAATTTGAAAATTTTCCAACCCCTTATCTATGCATTCATGGTAACATAATATTAATCTATGATTTTTGCAATCTCGTTTTATTCTCATAGCAGGGATTTTCTTTGTAGCCCCAAAATCCTTCATCATGTTTCCAATCTTATGTTATTCTCAAAACAAGGATTTTCTTTATAGCCCTAAAATCCTTCATTGGAAACGAATTAACCAATTTCTTTTATTGATGTTTATAGATTCCACCATGCTCTTATCTTTATATTATCTTACTTCCTTATTAGCCAAATAAGCCTTTCATATGAATTGTTAGGAATTAAGAGGGTATGAAAAGATACAAGTTAAATCATACCAACAACAACACTATTTTTACCTTTAAAACCGAAAATTAATAAAATCCATATAAACATTTAATTTTCATATGAAATATTAGACATTGACATCACATCAAAAAATAAAAATTTAAAACATA
The DNA here is from genome assembly GCA_034641835.2 of Pinus albicaulis. Taxonomy (NCBI): domain Eukaryota; kingdom Viridiplantae; phylum Streptophyta; class Pinopsida; order Pinales; family Pinaceae; genus Pinus; species Pinus albicaulis. Next base: position 1,116,040,160 of record CM076572.1, read on the forward strand.
ACAAAAACAACATAAATTTTACCCTTAAAAAACCCAAACCCAAAAAAACCACATCATTAGACATATTAGTATCTTTGACCACACTCAAGTAAAGAAAAATTAAAATGCTTGGCTGCATCAAAATACACTTACACAAAACAATAAAATACCAAAACCACAAAACCATAATCCCAAAGATTACACATTATTAAGCTAAATGTTGATTTCACCCAACAAAATTTTCCATGAGTCAAATTCATCCCAACATCTCCTTGACTATGTTGACTTCCAATATTAATTTACAATTTAATTAAATAGTTTTACGAAGATTTTTTTTTAATTTGTTACTCCAAGACCCAAAATCAAATCACCATTATTTACCTTAAACATAAAATATAACAAAACATTTTAGTTATGGGCTCTTACTTAATTGTGTCAACTTTATTTAAACATCTCTTTACTTAATTGGTTGATGTAATGCAATGTCCATGAAAATCATGTATTATTATAAAATAGATTTCAGTTGTTGCCGAAACAACACCGGTTAACACAATTTTTCACAATTTCTATCAAAATGTTCGTTATTGTCCCAACAACCATTAACTATCTATCAAACTTTCTTTTTCAAAGTAAGATATTTACCAAACTTAAAGGTTTATAATTGATAAAACCATGTCCAATATTATTTTAAAATTTAATTTAATGAGTTTACGTAAACAATTTTTTTATTTATGGCATGATAAATTTAAGGATCCAAGTGTATTAAGTGTATTAAAATGTTTTATTAGATCAAAATCCATAGGCACAAAACTACTTGAAAATTATTATTATTATATAATTTAAAATTTATTTTAATGATTTGAAAACAAAGTTAAGTTTAAGGATACACACAAAATTACTTAAAAATCCAACACTATTCCTAATATGATTTAAATATTTTTTTTAGTGAGAGATACAATGTAATTCAAACACTTAATTCAATCAAAATGAAAATTCAAATAAAATTGTGTTAAAATAAAATTTTTATATTATTATTTTATTTTTATTTTTATTTTTTTAAACTAGAACGGTTATATTATAGAAAAAGCGCTGATAGGGCAGTGCCTATACAGCCAATACAATCAAAATCTCAGCCAAAATAGCCAATACATCAAAACCACCATTAGCCTTTTAGGGGATAATGGTCATATACGGAGCTTCTACATTTAGGCTTATCATTCCCTCTTGTAGCGTGCAGCCTATGTTGGCCAATCTATCTGCTTCCTTATTAAGATCTCTGAGTATGTGGAAGACATTTACTGAGGGGAAATTCCCCAGCATTCTGTTGACTCTTACTAATTGTTTGTTGAGCACCGGGTTCTTAAGCCCCTTCTTGCTGGCTATTGCTTTTATCAACACCTCTGAGTCTCCAAAGACTGCTATTTCACTTGGATTTTCTTTTCTGACAATTTGACATGCTTTCCATAAACTTAGAATTTCTGCTTGATTATTGGTTTTCTGACCCAAGCCCCAGCTGAATTCTTCTTTATTCCCATTTGGATAGTAAATCACCCCACCAGCACCGAATCTTCCCAGGTTGCCTTTTGAGGCACCATCAAAGAAGACAGAACACTTGCCTTGAGATTTCCACCACTGGTGGAATATGTCCTCCGGAATGCGAATCTGCCAATTTTCCTTGTAGACAGGGCAAAATTTTGCTGGAGAGATGGTCTTGCCGGTGAAAGGAGCCAGCCACTTCCTTTCATCAGGTTGAAGAGTGTTATCCTCTTTGTTCTGAGAGTGAATCAAGGTTTCTGTTAGGAGGGATTTGTCCTGATCCGCCACTTTAGCTGCTGTCATTTCTTTATTGCTGAAGATGATTTCATTCCGGGCCAGCCAGATCTTCCAACAAACATATTTGGGAGCGGCTGTCCACACCTTATGCCATAAGGAGTTGCTAGCAGTTTTATGGGGGTAAGCTGAATTCCAAGAGAGAAACATGGAGTCTATCGCACATTGAGAAGGTGGGAGCACGTTCAGTCCAACCAGAAAAAAAGACCAAACCTCCTTCGCGAATTCACATTCCAGAAACAAATGACCTGAAGTTTCCAGCGCTGCTTTGCATAGAGCACATCGATGGGGGCCAGCAATATTCCTCTTACTCAAGTTTTCTCCTGTCAATATTTTGTTTTGGAACAAGATCCAGAAAAAAAGTTAATTTTGGGTATGCTAAAGCTGTCCCAAATCAACTTCCAAACAGCCAGTGGATGAGGCGAGTCTTTTTTGCTTTGGATTTGGAGGTATCCTTGTTTTGCTGTGTAGACCCCTATTTTCCCCCAGCCCCAATGATCTGCTTCGTCTTTGTGCACCGGGGCATAGTCAGAGATGGCGCTTTTAAAAGAAGCTCGCTGGGTATGTAAATGCGCTGGAGGCCTGGGTAATTTCCATTGCAACCAGTTTCCATTGGTATCCCATTCCGAAATATCATCGATTTTCCTTATTCCTTTCTCTTTAAGCCAGTCTCTTAACTCTGTGAAGTCGTTGGAATCGTCAAGGGGAGAGTGACCCATAATACTGTCTCTCCAAAGCCTGATGTTTTTCCCGTTTCTTGGTACTCTATACGGGTGAGATCTAAAAAAGTTAATACCTCTGCTGCATAGCTTCCATACTTGCGTGCCTTTTGGGGATTTGTCGACTGAGAATGAGGAAAGAGGCCGATTCTTGAGATATTTGATCTTGAAGATTTGACTGACAGGGTGTAGGGGATTGTTGATTAGTTGCCACAGGAGTTTGCAGCCCAGTGCCAAATTGGCGTGCTGGGGATCGCGAAGTTGCAATCCACCTTCCACAAGAGGGAGTTTCACAGTTTCCCAATTGATTAAATGAAATTTGCTGTGATTTCCACGTCCGCCCTTCCACAAGAAGTTTCGCATAAGTCTGGAGATCTGGTCAGAGATTGCTTTTGGGGCTAGCATCAGAGCTGCCTGATAAGTGGGAAGAGCTGAGAGGATAGCCTTGATGAGCGTAAGTTTGCCCCCAGTGGTGAGCCAGAATCCTCCCCACACACCTATCTTCTTCTTGAATTTTGAAATGACGTCCTCCCAGAGATGATTCCTGTTGGATCTTAGCGTAATTGGGAGCCCCAGATATTTCAACTTGTCCCACTCTGCAAAGCCAGTAAAACCCAAATCATTGGCAATTTTCTCAATAGTGTGTTGGTCAGTGTTCCAGCCATAGACTGCACTCTTCCTCTCGCTTATGAGCGCTCCTAAAACACTACAAAACTTCTGGAGAGTGTTTCTGAAGGAGTTTGCCACTCTAGCAGAGGCACCCCCAAGCAGGATCGAATCGTCGACGAAGAAGGCATGATTCACTGGATCGATGCCGTTTGCAATTCTAATGCCAGGGATATTTCCATTGTTTTTTTCTTTGGTAAGCTTTCTGCTCAAGGAGTCCGCCATGATAATATAGAGAAATGGGGAGAGAGGGCAGCCCTGTCTCAACCCTCTGGTGGCCAGAAAGAAGTTCGTCGGTCTGCCATTGACCAATGGAGCAATCCATGTCTTTTCTATACAGGCTTTGATAAGATTTATAAAGTCTTGACTGAACCCGAAGGAGAAGAGAACCTTGTACAAGAAGGATCTATTAACTCTATCAAAAGCATTACACATGTCCAATTTAATAAGCATACCTTGTTCTTTGCGGGCGTGACTGGAGTGCAGAGCTTCCTGGACTTGAATGACATTGTCCAGAATGTGACGGCCTTTCACGAATCCTCCTTGAGCTGGAGAGATCAATTTTTGCAGAAGAGGTTTTAGTCTGTTCGCCAGAAGTTTGGCCATTATCTTGTAGGAGGCATTACATAGTGAAATTGGCCTGTATCTATCAAAAGAGCCAGGATTTGCTTCCTTGGGGATTAGTGCAAGGAATGTGGAGTTAATTCCACCACCCACCTTAGCCTTTCTCATGATACCTTGAATCATTTTGAGAAGATCAGATTTGATTAACGCCTAGAAAATTTTGTAAAAATGGATTGAAAATCCATCTGGGCTTGGTGCTTTATCCGGCTCCATTGACCACATGATCTTGTAGATTTCTTCCTCCGAGACCAGATTCAAAAGGGAAGAATTGTCTTCAGAGTTAACAAGCTTCGGAATGTTTGATAGGAATTCATTGGTGTCCTCCTCGCTCCCATTCCTTTCAGCAGTGAGGAGATTATGGAAGTGTCCCTCGGCAGCAACCTTAACCTGTTCAAAGCCTTTACACACCTGACCACTGGCTAAGGTAATTTCATCGATATGATTTTTTGATAATCTGGCCCTGTACTGTCTGTGAAAGTAAGCAGTGTTCCTATCTCCAGCTTTAAGCCAAAGGCTGCGAGACTTCAAACGCCAGTGCTCCTCTTCATTTCTAAAGGAATTGTATGTTCTCCTTTGTGCAGCATTTTCCTCTATTAGGTCTGTTGGGGAGATGTCTTTTTTTTCCAATTCAAATTGTAGATCTGCCAACTGAAGAACAACATCTTTCCTCTGGCTGGTGGGAGTTTTAATGGCTTTCTTAATCCAATCTTTTAAGGCCTTTTTTGTGTTTTTAATCTTTTTCTCCCACACATAACTTGGAGAGCCCGTGACCTCTATTCTCCAAGCAGATTGAACTGTTTCGTAGAACCCTTCTATTTCTGCCCAGAGAGGGTTAAAACGAAATGGCAAAGGGCCTAAATATTCTTCATCCTTAATACATAGAAGAATTGGTTTATGGTCTGATGTGAGTTTTGGGAGGATCTTGGTTAACACAATTCTGTTATCCAGCATAATGGAGCTGCTGATGAGGAACCTGTCCAATCTAGCTGAGATATGGTCTCCCCCTGTTCTGTTGTTGGTCCACGTATATTCTCCTTTAACTGGCTTGAAGTCTACAAGGTCCCACTGTAGAATAAGATCTTCCACAATGGGAAGGAAGGGATCCCTCGAAGAGCTCCCGCCTCTCTTCTCTTTAGGATCCAGCACGATGTTCAAGTCACCTCCTAAAATTAAATTCTGAGGATTGTGCAGCTCTAGGAATTCTGAGAGTGACTTCCAGCACTCTTTCTTTTCATCATAATGTACAGGAACATATAAATTAAACAAAGCCAGAACTATATTGCTTGCTTTATGTCGAAGTTCAGTAAAAACCCAATGTTTAGATTCATGAGATATTTCTAGTGAAAAGAGTTTTTGAGACCAGAAAGTACCTATTCCCCCTGTTGTGCCTCTTGCACTGATTGCCTTGCCTGAGTCAAATTTCCACTTGATGTTGCTTGTGTTCAGAAGGTGCTCCCCCTCTATTTTTGTCTCTTGGAGCATTAGAATGTCTGCGTATTCCGTTTTCAGTAGATCTTTAATTGCTTCTGCCTTAGTGGGATTCCCCAGACCCCTACAGTTCCAAGAGACCATCTGCATCATTTAAAACTAGAAGGGGTAGGACCACCTCCCTTGGGGGTCCTAAATCTGGTATTCCTTCCGAGGGTCATCTCAATGGTGGTTTGACTGCCTAGGGTTTTTTGTCTTTCTGATTCTTCTTCCCTAGTTTCTCTATTTGATTTCCTACCAGCTCTCTTTGATGGCCTCTCGAAGGTCTCATCATCCGAGGATCCCATGATTTCTGTATTCTTCTTTTTAGACTTGATAATATCTGCGTAAGAAGGGGAAGAGGTGTTACCTTGGGAGGGGATTGAGATGATGCCTGGATCTGGGACGGCAATGTTGTTCATCGAGGTTGGACCATCCGGCTCTGCTTCTGGAGGGTCTGACTGAAGATTTAGAGATTCGAAGGGGTTTTTATCCGCTTCTATACTGGCATTGTCCTTACTTCATGCGGTTTGGGTGTTTGCATTTTCTTGCCCTGCTTTGCTCTCCACTCCTTTGCCTTTGTTTTTGTTATTCTGTCTGTTGTTTGAGGGCTTCTTTACTTGATTCCAATGTTATCCTTTTTCTTTCTCTGTTAGCTCTTCATTTTTTCTCTTGCAGTATCTTGCAAAGTGCCCGTATTCATGGCAGTGACGACATTTGAAAGTGAGCTTCTCGTAATCTAGCTCCTGGATGTGTGACCAGTCTGCTACCATGAGTTTGATGGCCTCAGGCAGCCCAACTTCTAGATCAACTTCAACACAAATGCGAGCACAGGAAAACTGGTCCTTCCTCAGCGCTTGATCTATGTATCTTCCTAGGGCGTTACCAATAGACTACATAGATCTCTGATTCCAGCAATGAAGGGGAAGATGGGGAAGTCGCACCCATATCGGCACCGCCGTGGGCACATCCTGAGCAGGGTCGAAATCTGGCGACCATTTATTCAGGTAAAGACCTTGAGGGCCCATAAAATATGGCCCGTTTCGGAAGATCAAGCTTCTATCTTCCACATTGTCAAAGATGAAAACAAAAAATCCTTTCCCCACAAAATGGCTCTTGATGCTTTCCTTAACCAGAGGAATCCAGCTCCTTTTTCCCCATTCGTCGACTGCCTTCGGGGAAGGCCAAAGCCCTGTGAACTGGCCGATAAGTCCCCTTTCTGCCAGATTCAGAGCAGATTTGCACGTTTCTTCCACCGGCAAAGACACCATGGGGATGTTAGCCAATTTCTTCACGAATTTCTGCTGAGAACCGGATGAGGGCCGGTTGCCCGATGCTGCAACAAGGGAAATGAAGGCTGCGAGCTCAGGAGGCGAAGGGGGGGAGGCCGCAGGGCCACCTCCAAGATCCATGATAGAGGTGACCGCTCGAAGGAGGGGCGCCGACCAGGCGCAGCTAGGGCAGCTACAGAGCTACCATGGGCGCACGCGCAGAAAAAGTTCCATCAAACTAATTTTATTTTTATTAATATTATTTTATTTTTATTAATTGTGTTTATTAATTAAGATAAATTTGATTTGGTCAAATTATGTGTAGTTTTTGAGCTCTTTGTACCATGATAATCTATGGTATTGACCTATCATATTCATGTAGAATATAGTTTATATAAACAGGGAATTAAACCAAGCTAGATCCATCTTAATTTTAGATTTAATAAGTATCGAAAGGCATCAAATCTCTTGAATCTATTGAAGAAATAGATTTGATCTCTCTAACTCTTGGTAGATTAGAAGTTAAGTTAAATATAAGTTGGTATATTATTCAAATCTTCGTCAATTGTGAATCAAGAAATATGGTAGATTTTATCATTTCTTTTTGTTTTTTAAGTAAGGTTATCCAAAAATATGGTAGATTTGTTGACTTGTTATGTTTGTGGTATATAAGCAAGGGTAAGATTGGAAATTTTTTTAATGTTTCTTTTATTATGTTTCAATATTTTTTTCACAAACAATAACTTGAAATTAAGTATTTTTTTTTTAGAATATATGAAATTAAATTGATATTATTTTTTTATAATTTATTTTTTTGCTTTTCAAGTTGTCTAAGTTCAGGCTTGACTTGTGGCTTGATAAACCGAGACACATGGCATCTAAGCTGTAAAAATCAAGGGTCATCTTGGCCACACCACTTGACTTAACGATACACCCCATCATTATGTTAGTGAGCATATATATATTTTTTAATTTATTAGGAAACATTTCCATAAACAATTTTTTTATATTTATTTTATAATATATTACAATGTTTAGAGATGAAAAAGGTAAATCTATTTCTCTAAATATTATAAAAGCAATTTCTTAAAATTAGAAAATCATGTTTTTTAAATGTAATTTTTGAAATCAATGGATACTCTAATTTTTAAATTTATATTTATGTAACTCTCATTGATTCACTAGTCTTAATTTAAGGTTTTGTATTTTTATACTAGAAAATATTATTTAATTTTTGTTTTTTTGTTTAACTCACATTGATATGCTATTTATAATATTTGTATGATATAAAATATTATAATTCGACATGATTTTTATTTATAATAATAATAAATAAATAAAAATTTAAAAATTTAATTTTAAAAAAAAATAAAACAAAAAAATTAATAAATAATTATAATATATACCAAGATACATATTATTTTTGGATCTACCAAGATGCTTAGAGTGATCAAATATCTTGAGGTGCAAACCTCTTCTGGAGTGAAAAGATATTTGATCTCTCTCCAAGCTTCAGATCGAGGGTTAAGGTGGATCTAGGGTGGTTAAAGTGAGAAACCAAATAGCCACTATTGACCTAAATGGATTTCACTAGTCCATTATTGTACTAAGTCAATTACCTTAATATCCCATTATCTAACTACCCTATTAACATGTAAATTCACACTCTTGTTATGGTAAAGATGTATAAAATAAAATAAAAATAAACCTATGTCAAAATAAATATTGTACTTTATTATTCTATTTTTATTTTTATTATGTAAACTTGACAACTGGTGTTTGAGCTCCATGTTTATAATAAACCATCGTATTGACCCATAGTATTCATGCCGAATACAACCTATTTAAAGGGGGAATTAAATCTATCTAAATCCATCTTATCTTGGGAACTAGCAAGCCCAGAGAAATAACAAATCTCTTGAGATTCAAAGAAATTTTATGTTTTTTGGAACTTGGTTGATCCAAAGCTAAGATTGATCTAGACTAATATATAGCAAACATTCTACTCATTTTAAGATCTTCATAAGAATTATGAATATTAAAAGTGAAGTGGATTAGATTGTGGGGAAAATTCTATAGTTAAGTACGCTTTAGCCAAAGGCTATATGGGATGGGTGACTTCTCGAGAAGTTCTCGTTACCGGCTACAAGCCTTCAGCCAAAGGCTAACTGGGATGGGTGACCTCTAGGGAAGTTCTCGTTACCGGCTGCAAGCCCCAGATGTGATGATTGACGCTATGTGATTCATTTCACTACTTTCAAACTCACTTCTTCGTCCGTGTGAGCATCACCGTGACGCTATGTGATTCATTTCACTAGTTTCAAACTCACTTCTTCTTCCCTGTGAGTATGAGTATTACCGGATGTAATGTGTGGTAAGTGGACTATTTCAAAATCATGAGAAATTAATCAATTACGACTACCTCTCATGAAAATCATCATAGATAAATGACTTACTTACTATTCAAAAATCATGAGAAATTAATTAGTTATGACTACCTCTCATGAAAATGATCATAGATAAATTACTTAGTTAACACAATTAAATTCTAAAAAATGATATCTCAAAATTAATATAATTTTATTTTTTTCAAAATTTATTTAAAAACATTTTCATTGAAAAAGGAAAAGAAAACATTAAAAATGTGCCCTATCAATACTCACATGCAGACATGATGTTGCTAGACTTTTGAGAGATGAAAAAAGTAAATCTAGTTTTTTAAATTTATGCTCAGGAAATTTAGTAAGGGTCAACGAATGACTTCATCCCCGTGCAACAACAATCTCTTTGTGGACGGTCATTTATTCAGTCATGGAGCACAACCCAAAAGCTAAGTTAAAGGAAAGAGGATTACCTATGGAAATTGTTTAAAGAAAATAGACTTACCTCTTTCATCAAAGCTTCTGAATGACGTGCAAGATCATTGACTTGGTTTACATAAGTCAAACTGTGAGGTGTTGTTTGCATAAATTGAATGAGATCAATTTTCTGTTTCATTTCCTAATAAAGTTGTTGCCATTTATTAGAAAATAAATCAGCATTTGATCTCATTCTATTTCCCAAAACAAGATCTGACATGGACTTATTTGGACCAAATCAATCATCTCGGAAGAGAATTTTTGATCAAACAGCTAATTCTGTTTTCTTTAAATGTTTTCCACAGGTAAAAAGAGAAAATAGCTATTAACTTACCCTATTTTACTTTTTGCTGGCTAACCAGTTTTATTTGATCACGGTCTCTTTTACTCGACCGTTTCACTTTGTTCCTTCCGATTCGACTTCTTCCTTACCGGTGATGGCACCAAATGATTGAAGTTTAATATATGATTGTGTTTATTATATATACACAACCTACGCGTGGAACCACTAACCTTCAAACGGAAAATCCAGCCGCACGACAGAAACCCTGCCGACGTTAACCCTGCCACTGATTGTTGCGCACTTTTTTTTTCCAACACAGTCGTAAGTTTTTATTCTTTTTGACCGACGAAACATAGGAAAGGAATTTATTTTACTACAAAGTTTTCCATGGAAATTAATTTAATAGGAAATAAAATGTGGTATTAGTAAATCAGAGTATTGACTCATAACATTGAGCAAAATTAGATTGTTAAGTTCTCTAAATGCAATTAAAAAATTTTATTTCAAAATAAATATATTTATTTATTGATATAGAAATAATAAAATACATATATATAACATTCAAATAATAAAATGATTGAAAAAAGGGATATTCTAAAAAAGATAGATAATATATTTAGGGCATTGTTCTCTGAGAGCATAAATTCGCTAGGAATCTCACAATTTTTTTTTTCAAAAAATCTGATTATAAGAGTGTTTGAATTGTGTTTGTGATGGTGGAAATAGATTCAACACCATAAAAAACTCTCTCTCACCCAAAATCTTGAAGTTTGAGTGCTATAATTAAGATTTCCCAAATTTTCTACCACATTTTGGAAAAAATCATGTCGGAATTTCCACTATTTCCATGTGAATTTGTGGTCTCGGTAGACTACTCTCATATTTACCATGGGATTCAATCCTTAATATCATTAACATATTGATATCGCGTAAAACCCACAGTCCCCAATTTTGATTTGCATAAAAAATGCCTTTCAAATTAACTTCCAAAAGGGCCTTCAATTTCAAAATCTGGCAATCTCAATTACCATATAATGAGACTTCTATATCTCAAATCCCAGATTTGAGATATTAGAATAAAATCCCTTAAGGTTTATGAAAACCATACAAACCTCAGATTTCCATTATTCTATGCAGGAGCTTCAATTTTTCTGTTTTCCTTATGGTTAAACCCATAATTAACCTCCCTTCTCAACTCTCAATTTTCAATTAAAAACCCAACAACCTTTATATCCAAGGTTTCCTTCACAAATGAAAACCCTTTTCAAAAGTCTTACGAAGGACTTTGGTTAACCAACCGTCGGCTCTATTTATTAAAATCCAAACCTTATACTAAACCAAGGCTTTATCATAGCATTGAACCATACGAACATTTCAATTCCGAAATCCAAACTTGGTTAAATTAACACCAAGGCATATAGATGTTGCTCAATCTAACATCCACAATATCATGTGAAACCTTCGCGACCTTAATTAAAATGCCACCACATAATTAATGTTTGAAACCCAAATAATCATAATAATTGGATTGTGGTCCCACATCAGAATATAACGTACCTTGTTAACTTCCCCACGACTTCAATTTTGATCTGATGGCCCACCTATTCTCGCATTCCAAAGGGCCTTTTTGGTGGACATCCGACGGCCATCGCATTATGAGAATGCTTGGGCTTTATCACATCAAAATCGCACGATAAAAGTGGTAATCGAATACCACTTTAGGACACGCGTCGTTCAGTTTGTGATATCGCATTTTTTTTTACAAATCTGCTTACCACTTGCAACGGTGCGCAATACTGCCGATTTCAATCTTCTAACCCATCGTTACTGTTCACGCTCTCGGTTCCCTTTTGACTCAAGGTTTTGTTTCTCACTGTCGCTTACAATCCCGCTTCTTCATGTGTTAACCTTTGTCTCAATAAAATTCTAATACGACACTGTGATACAGTTCCATCGTTATAAATACAGTGAAATCATCATATGTGACTTCAAAGTCAGACTCCCATTCATCGTATATACACAATTGGTGTATGAATCTCCTCTAAGATCGAACCTCCTCATATCTTTCAAGACCAACCCTTGTTACTTAGATTTGAGAACTATCTCTCTTCCATCCTAACGATTAATCTTAGACCGATGTATGCAGAGTTACCATCGGTATTCCATATTAACACACACATTCAGTAAGTGAATGTTCCCACTCGCACCATACAACTTCGTTACAGATGTGGCTTGCGCATCTACTCAGCCTTTCCAAGGATACATAACCGAACCCTCAATTCACTCTGTTTCAATCAATCCTCTGGGATCTCTCAATTGCATACTAAAGGCAATTCAAAAACCACACTCTGTTCATATAGAGAATTCCTCTTTCACCTTATACATGGAATCCCTATGAGGGTCCCGCCCTTCCTACAATAGATTCATTCATCTATCAATAAAACACATTTAGTTCGATTTACAATTCTAAGCGCATTCAATAAACATCAGAACATCGACATGAATGTCGATTTCACACAGTACATTTAAACCCCAACTACAGAGTTATTCATACATTGTTCATACAATTTCTTATTGGAAATCAAAGCCTACCACACAGAGTTAAATCAATTAATACTGGAACAATTCCTTTCACATATATAGATGAGTTCACTTACAGAACTTCTGATCCTCGGCCAGATCTTCAATCATTGGCCCTTCTACAACCTACCTTGTCTCTCCAGTTCTCTAAGTCTGTTTAATGTCGTTCAGGCTTATTTATGCAAAACCTACTAATGAATCGATTCAGCTTCTTTGACAGCTCAACAAAACTCTTGAAGTTCCTCAAAGTCCTAAATTTAGCCTAAATCTCTAAAAAAACTGAAACTGACTCTTCACATTCCTAACAAATCAACTTCTCTCATGTTCTCCAATCACTTGGGAACATTTACAATTTCTCACTAAATTTATTTGAAAATCACTCAAAAATTAATAATTACATAGGAAAGAAAAACATGAGACCCCCCTATGTATATTTACATACAAAGTATTTTCTTGAGCCTAATGCTCCTACATCAGACTCCCCATGTTAAAATGATTCATGATCTCCTGATCATGTGCTTCCATCCTTGTCTTCTTGGATCCCACACTTTGTTCTGTAGTTGATCATTTGCTGCAATACTCTTCTTCTGCACTTCACCAAGCTTCCATATCTTATTCTGTCTTGCTCCACTAGCTGCACTTTTACATTCTCTTTCTGTCTTTCTTTTGCTGCTGCTGCTCCTTTGTTTTCTTGTTGCTGTCCTTGTCTGAGACACCTTCTCCATCAATCTCCTTATCAATTTAATTTCTTTATCTAATATGTCTTTTGACTGTTGGATACTGCTCCCTCTTGATTGTTGAACTTCTGCTTCTGCTTCTGCTTGCTGAGTTCTTAATTTCTAAACTCTTACTGCTGCTTTTACTCTGGCTCTTGCTCTTAATTGCTGAGCCCTAACTGCCACCCAATCATCCATACCCTCTTTTTCTCCGCAACAGTAAAACTCTTCCTGATTGTCTCTCATGACAATTTCTCCACTCTCTATGTTCAGCAATTCCTTGGACTGGTATTTAAATTTCCAATCACTGCCATCATCTCCTTTCTTTTCCTCCTAGACCAAACATTCTTTAGTCCTTCCATCAGTACCTACAATCGTAAAACAAACATCAAAGTTATAGAATATTTGTGTCTCTTTCTCCTCTGGAAACACTTTAAATTGTTGCTTTATCATTTCCTCTGGCAACACTTCAATCTGTTGCTCTGCCATTTCATTTTCTTCTCTAAATGTTTTCAGCAACCAATTCAACCATTTGTTTTCAAGCATTTCATCAATATGTTGCAAACTTGTTTCAACATGTTCTTCTTCTTCTTCCTTGACAATCTTCCATAATTGTCTTCCATCTTCTTGATTAATTCTGGTAATCAAATCAAGCTCTTCAAGCTTAGCATTTTCATCTTCTACCAGAATAAAATTCTGATTTTCCACTGCTGTAGCAGTCCCAAAAGTCTGCCCCACAAGTTTCTCTTGGCCCATCAGACAAGCCAATTCTTCCTTGTCACCAACAGTAACAAGTTTTTGCATATGATACATGATAGCCTCACCTTCTTTCAACAGCCCATATTCATTCAAGACAACTCCAAGTGATGGATTGTCTTCTGCAGTCCATGTCAACACAGCCAACTTTTCAATTTCAAAATTACAAGACCCAATGGTCTCAATTGATGATCTAGTCACCAATTTTTATTTCTACAATTTTAAATTTTTTCCGAGACTCAGAAAACGTCCACTGTCTTCATTTCTTTGTATCTTCACATTCTGCAATTTCCAATTTTGAAATTGAGGCTCTCCTTCCTGCATTGAATCCTGTTTGTTCAGCATAATCTCCTGCAATCCAATTTCTTCATTCCATGGATTAAATTCTTCCACAGAATTCTCCTTCTCGATTTGACTATCCAGTGGTGTCAAATTTTCTCCATCACCAACAAAATATGTATTCACAAAATGATTGTTAAGACAAAACTCATAAGGCCTCAGTGCCTTTTCTTTCTCTGCCAGCATTTCAGTATGTTGTCCTGAAATTTCTTCCTTCTCTATCAACACATCAGTATGTTGATTCCAATCCTTCAAATAATTCTCGAGACTGTCAGCTAGTCTCTCCTCTACATCATCCTCTTCATGGATGTCTCCTTGCTCTAGTTCATAAAAATGAACCTTCTCATCCTCATTCATTTCTGCCTTTACAATCTGAACACCTTTTCTCTGTGTTTCTATCCTCTGTTCCGGAACACTTAACTCATGCCATAAATCTTCTATCTCATCTGAGAAAACATGCATACTGTCTTCACTATCTTCCTTCTTATCACAAGTCAAGTTTCCTGCTGTCACTATCTCTTCATCCTCCATCAGAATAGAATTCTAATCTGCCATCTCTGTAACAACTTCAGTTATCTATCCATCACTTTTCACTTGGCCAATTAATAAAAGCAATTTGTCATTATCAGCATTAATAACAAATTAATCATCATCAGACTTAACTGTCATGTTCCCATTGAAAAAAATTCTTTCACTAAACAAGGAATTTATGAATTCCTTTTGTTGCAGTAACTCAATATGATCTTCATTTGGAAGATAATCATCATCATACTTCGCTTCGCAATAGTCAGCTTCATTTATCACAGTTTCATCATATGAACTACCTTCTTCAATACCTGCATTCACACACATCTTGTCAGTTTTAAAACCATAAGACCCCATGGTCTCATTTGATGATTTGATCATCAAATCCTCCTGTTGTTCCAAGTCTTCTATACATTTCAGAAATTCTTCAATGGTCTTCTCTTCAGTCTCTTCATTTTCTTCAATTTTTCCAATTGATTTCTCAATTTCCAGCTTTTGGCCACCATCATAAGCTAAATCTCTTCTATTCCAATATGTTGGAAAGAAAAACCTTTCCCCAATTGTGTATGGACATTTTCAAAATATCTAGCTGTTCCATTTTCTTTCTTAGTGACAACATCAGCAGTTTTTTTACCTCCACATGTTTTTCTTGCAAACATACAAAATTTTTCAGATGTAGGGCCCTTGGACCCCTTGGTTTCACTTGAAGTTTCAGTCTTCAAGTCCTTCTCCAAATACTCAATCATTCTGAATAATTCCTCCTTCAGCCGAGCATTTATCATTTGCTCTCTCTTCATCTGTAGCCTATGCCACTTCACCTTCTTCTTCATGAGCCAACCAACTCTCTGGCTTTCCTTTATCGTCAGTTCCAATTTGTTGAACTGCTCCCAAATCTCAGCTACCTCTTTCCAATATTCTTCATCAATGAATTTCTTCCTCATGCCATTTTCTTTGGCATCTTCCTTCACTCTTCTGTTGTGGCCTCTCTTAGAACCTCTGAAATCTCTGCTATGGCTATCAGTAGCCATTTTCTCCTCCATGAATTCTTCACTCACAAGCTGCACTAAGCCTCTGCAACAGCAAGCTCTCCTACTGCCACTTACCTCACCAATCCTTTCCTCCGGATCTGGTATTTTGGTAAGTACTGGTCCCCTATCTGCTAGAACCTTCTGAGCACTCTCTTCTACTCTCTCTAGGCTTCACTCTGCAACTTCTCAATAACACATTTGTTCTTCTCTCATCCAACCTCTGTTGGGAATTCTCCAGGTTTTGCCACACTTTCTTCTTCACTTTAGAATCCTCTGCTGGACTCTTTCATCACTGCTCCCAAAGTTGTGATCTGCCTGCTGAGATGCTCCTAAATTGTCTGCAATCTACATTCTGCAAAAAATTCTTCAAACTAGAGTTAAACACTGCTCATCAACTCACCTTCTGAGTTTGTTCAACATCTACTTGCAATTGCTTCTGCAATTTCTCCCAATGTTCTATTGCACTGCGCACTGTCCTGTCAGATTCAAATTTGATCACCTTGTCATCACGATCACACCTGTGTTCACATCTTCAGAACATATCCTGGAAATCTTCAAAACACTTTGCCTTCAACTTCAGATTCTGCAAATCTGAATACCTTCACTACACACCTCTTCAAATCTGCAATTTTTGTTAAACAGATTTAACTTCAAATGTGCATTTCAAAAATTAAATTTTCAACCGAGCTATTCCAGCTCTGATACCACATGATACTAGGTAAAACCCACAGTCCCCAACTTTTATTTGCATAAAAAATGCCTTTCAAATTAACATCCAAAAGGGCCTTCAATTTCAAAATCTGGCAATCTCAATTACCATATAATGAGACTTCTATATCTCAAATCCTAGATTTGAGATATTAGAATAAAATCCCTTAAGGTTTATGAAAACCATACAAACCTCAGATTTCCATTATTCTATGCAGGAGCTTCAATTTTTCTGTTTGCCTTATGGTTAAACCCATAATTAACCTCCCTTCTCAACTCTCAATTTTCAATTAAAAACCAAACAACCTTTATATCCAAGGTTTCCTTCACAAATGAAAACCCTTTTCAAAAGTCTTACGAAGGACTTTTGTTAGCCAATCGCCAGCTCTATTTATTAAAATCCAAACCTTATGACTAAATGAAGGCTTTATCATAGCATTGAACCATACAAACATTTCAATTCCGAAATCCGAATTTGGTTAAATTAACACCAAGGCATATAGATGTTTCTCAATCTAACATCCACAATATCATGTGAAACCTTCGCGACCTTAATTAAAATGCCACCACATAATTAACGTTTGAAACCAAAATAATCATAATAATTGGATTGTGGTCCCACAGCAGAATATAACTTACCTTGTTAACTTCCCCGCGACTTCAATTCTAATCTGATGGCCCGCCTATTCTCGCGTTCCAAAGGGGCTTCTTGGTGGACATCCCACAGCCATCATGTTATGATAACGCTCGAGCTTTATCACATCAAAATTGCGTGATAAAAGTGGTAATCAAATACCACTTTAGGACACACGTTGTTCAGTTTGTGATATCGCGTTTTTTTTTACGAATCTTCTTACCACTTGCAACGACGCGCGATACTGTCAGTTTCAATCTTCTAACCCACCATTATTGTTCACACTCCCAGTTCCCTTTTGACTCAGGGTTTTGTTTATCACTGTCGCTTACAATACCGCTTCTTCATGTGTTAACTTTTGTCTCAATAACATTCTAATACGGCACTATGATACAGTTCCATCATTATAAATACAGTGAAATCAACATATGTGACTTCAAATTCAGACTCCCATTCACCGTATATATATAATTGGTGTATGAATCTCCTCTGAGATCGAACCTCCTCATATCTTTCAAGATCAACCCTCATTACTTAGATTTGAGAACTATCTCTCTTCCATCCTGATGATTAATCTTAGACCGGTGTATGCAGAGTTAGCATTGGTATTCCATATTAACACATGCATTCATTAAGTGAATGTTCCCACTTGCACCATACAACTTTGTTACAGATGTGGCTCGTGCATCTACTCAGCCTTTCCAAGGATACATAACCGAACCCTCAATTCACTCAGTTTCAATCAATCATCTGGGATCTCTCAATTTCATACTAAAGGAAATTCAAAAACCACACTCTGTTCATACAAAGAATTCCTCTTTTCCCTTATACATGGAATTCTTATGAGGGTCCCGCCCTTCTTACAATAGATTCATTCATCTATCAATAAAACACATTTAGTTTGAATTACAATTTTAAGCTCATACAATAAACATCAGAACATCGACATGAATGTCAATTTCACACAGAATACATTTAACCCCCAACTACAAAGTTATTCATACATTGTTCTTAAAATTTATTATTGGAATTCAAATCCTACCACACAGAGTTAAATCAATTAATACTGGAAAAATTCCTTTCACATATATAGATGAGTTCACTTACAGCACTTCTGGTCCTCGGCCAAATCTTCAATCATTGGCCCTTCTACAACCTACTCTGTCTCTCCAGCTCTCTAAGTCTGCTTAATGCCTTTCAGGCTTATTTATGCAAAACCTACTAATGAATCGATTTAGCTTCTTTGACAGCTCAACAAAACTCTTGAAGTTCCTCAAAGTCCTAAATTTAGCCTAAATCCCTAAACAAACTGAAACTGACTCTTCACATTCCTAACAAATCAACTTCTCTCATGTTCTCCAATCACTTGGGAACATTTACAATTTCTCACTAAATTTATTTGAAAATCACTCAAGAATTAATAATTACATAGGAAAGCAAAACATGAGACCCCCCTATGTCTATTTACATACAAAGTATTTTCTTGAGCCTAATGCTCCTGCATCACATATACAGATAACAAAGTAACATTATCATCTCCATCTTTCTTGATTTATAGATTAGGATCATTTTTTCCTCTCATAAAAGAATGAATAAATTTCCACATACCAATATCTTGGTGTTTGTTTCAAACCATATAAATTTTTCTTCAACCTGCAAACTAGATTCTAATGTCCCTATTTTACAAGCCCTTCAGGCTGAACCAAATAAGCTTTTTCTTTTAACTCACAATTCAAAAACGTAGATTTGACATCTAACTATTGCATTTTCCAATTATTGTTTGTAGCTAATGCAATCATGATTCTAATTCTGTTCAACTTAGCTACAGGTGCAAACGTATCTTCATAATCAATTCCCTCTTTTTTTGAATAACCTTTTGCAAACAATCTATTTGTATACTTATCAATACTTCCATCAACATTAAACCTGTATTTATACAACCATTTACATCCTACTGAAACTTTGTTTTTAAGCACTTATGTTAATTCTAATGTGTCATTCTTCATTATAGATTTATATTCTTCATTCACTTCATCTCTCCATTCTTTTTATTCTTTAGCGTCTTCCTAGCTCAAAGGTTCTACAACATTCATTACAGGAGACATTAATGCATAATATTTATACCTTATAGGTGTGTGAATTTGACGTGTTGATCTTCTTGGTGTTTTACTAGTTTCTTCTTTCTTTCAGCTTTGTGGAGTCTCTTCTCTTGTTCTTGGAGTGTCATGACTGCTTGATGCCCCTTGCTCTTTAACCTATACATGTTCTTGTGTTTTTTCTTTTTCATGTTCAACAATTGTATCTATTTTGACATAATCATCACTATCATACCATACACCATTATTATTCATTTTATCACCTCATCCACATTCTCATGAAACACCACATCCCTACCTGAAATCAATCTATGAGAACTGGGATCAAACAATTTTTTTGTATTTTTTTTAATCATCACAATAACCAATAAATATGCACGTAATTGAATTTGCATCAAATTTTTTTCTTTAATCTTTTGGAATATGAGAAAATGCCTTGTATCCAAAAGCTCTTAAATGACTCACTTTTGGTTTATACCCATAAAATGCTTTAAAATGAACTTTAAGCTCTAATCTTTTGGTTGGACTCCTATTTTTCAAATAAACAACAATAATTATGGATTCCTCCTTAAAACCATTAGAAATGTTTTTACTTGAAGCATATTATGTGTGAATCCCATTTCTTTTGCACATTCTACTAGTGTTCTATTTTTCCTCTCAAAACCTCCATTTTGTTGAGGTGTATGTGAAACTATAAATGGTTGTAGAATCCCATTTATTTTGCAATATTGATTGAAATATATTGATTTATATCCTCCCCCGTGATTAGATCTAAGAATTTTGATGCACTTTCCAGTTTTTTTCCACCATAATTTTGAACTCTTTAAAGTACTAAAAAACATCTCTCTTTTTTCTTATGAAATAGACCCATGTATACCTAGATCCAAAAAAATTAAGAAAATACCATGCTCCACCAAGAGATCTAGTTTTCACAAGTCCACATACATGAGTATGAATTAATTCAAGTATGCCCCTTTGTATTTTTTCTTTATGTGCAGGAAATTCCTCTCTATGTTGTTTTTTAAGTGCAATATCTTTAAGCATTGAGTTCTTTTGAAGTAATATTAAAAACAATTTACCGATCAAAAAATAACTATTACCTAAAAACAAGAACTCTAGCCCAAAAATGCTAAAAAAAAACATTAAAAAACACCCAAAAATGAGAAGTGTGTATTCCAGAAAGATGATTTTTTTACAGTAAAATTTCAACATTTTATTAAAAACCTTTTTTTTTTTAATTATTGATAAAACAAACTCAAAACAAAAAGTGTTGATGCTGGAATAACCAACAAAAAATATCGGGTCACAATTTTGACACTTTTTAACAATGAAATTAGATATAAAATATTAGGACTTTGAAAAATCATAAAATTCCAATAATTTTTAGACATGATCTTAAATATAAATATATCATGTCTCAAAGCATTATAATTTCACACAATTTTCATCCATATTGTTAAAGATAAAATATCTTTACTCTAAAAAACCCTAAAATTGTAATTGTTTTCAACCATAGAATTTAAGATAAAATATCATAACTAAAAAAACCTTAATATTTTGACAACTTTTCAACCATGGAATTAAAAAACTTAAGTTTATAACATATTTGAATCATAAAATTATGGACAAATTATATGACTATTTTTTTTATTTTTTAAATGAACAAGTAAATGAAAGATTCATTATTCCAAGAGTAATTTTGTATTTTAAAGGCTAAAAGTATAGCTCTTTTCAAATCTTAGCCTAAGACAACTTATCTTATTGCAAAAAAACCTAAAAATCAACCATCAAAACTAATTGTGCCTTTTCAATGAGGCATTAAATTTTCAACATTTTTAAAAGGATCTTATAACAGATGCTAACAATAAATAACATCATGGCAATATCACTGTATAATTTAAAAATTCAACATTATTTTCTAATATTTTTTTACTTTTAAACAAAATATCAACAAATGATAACAATAAATAATATCATGGAAATACCACTACACAATTTAAAAATTCAACATTAGTTTCTAATAGTTTTTTACTGTTAATCAAAATATCAAATTTGGTATATTGAATATAACATAAATTATTTTTGTAATTCATTGTTGCATTGTGGATATTATAAAGACATGATTTTTTCATGATTAAAACATATAATACAAGAAACATAGATATGACTCATAACTTCCTGTAAGATCATATGGAAGTTAAAATATTTATTTCAAGTTACCATGCAAACATCATTTACATAAAATGTCTTAGAGACCTATTCAAAATTTGTCATAAGTTTTGGCACACCATTAAAACCTACATCTACAAATGAATGATTGGATGCAGATGATGATGATCCAGATTCTTCTCTTTCGTCAACTAGTGCTCCATCTGAGTCAACATGCATGCCCACCATTTTAGGTTTCAAAATTCTTCTAGATCTACGACTAGATTCAACAGATTCTCATCTCAACATTATTTCTTCTAGTAGAAATTTCTTGAAAGTCTCTATGGTCTTCAAGTGAAGAGTTCCTCTCTTTGTTAAATTGAAGTCATACACAATCATTCCAACATAATCCAATTTTAAGAGGTCTGTGTGGTGACGATTTATATTTGTGCCCTATATTTTTCTCTTTCTGTCAATTTTTTATTAACTACCATCTCTGGCTTATTCACATCATTTAATGGGTGGGTATTTGTGGCATATGTTGAGATTCAAAAAGATGATGAGCTTAGTGAAAAGAGTCACCTTCATTAAGTGGGCCCGCAGGCTATTTTTGGTGCAAGTCTATTTTTAGACTATGTCTATTTTTAGACATGGTGATCATATTTCAGAAGTTGCAGGATGTTATTTGTGGATGGTTGGTCAAGTTGGAAAAATAGATCAAATTATATTTTTAGAATATTGGGCGAAGTCTATTTATAGATTGTTGATCTAAAAATAGAAGTGTCGATTATTATTAGCTCTTAATAATAATCTGACGATAAACAACAACTTATTCTCTTGGAGCACTTAGTTTCAATGCACAGATTTGGAAAATCAATGGGCTGAAGGAATTACGCAATTCCTAGGGTTTACTGGTGGTTCATGCATGGAGGACTCAGTTAGAACTGAAGTGGAAAAGTTATGATAGAGTTAGAAGAGTAGTTCATGGAGTTGTATTCAGTTTAACTCAGTTAGACTCAGTTGAGCTAGTTGTATCTAGTCTAACTGAATGATACACTAGTGAGAGTGGAGTGAATCAATTAGTTAATTAATTCACAAATAATAACTCATTAATCAACTGAACAAATATAGCAGTTAACTACAGTGCATGGCAGTTCCAGTGGATACCCAATGGAGAGATAGGTGAAAGGGCAAGATGGACTATCTGTTGTGACTATAGTGATGCATTGATTTCACCACACACACATTGGAGTTTCCAATGAGGATTGCACAGTCAAGGCAAGGGTAATTTGAATTCATTCAGAGCTATTCTTTAGCAGGGATTGCGCAGTGGAGGCAGGCTAGCAGGAGGGCAGAGATCGGTGCATGGATTTGCAAATTTCTTCTATGTTAGTGTGTGACGATTGATTGTACTGAGAGCTTGATGTAATAAGATTTGTATGAGACTGTTACATGATATCCATGATACATAATATATGATAGTTGGGGTTTTCAGCTTCAGGATTTCCTGTTAAACAACTGTTTTATGTGCGATTGTTTTTATTTATGCTTCACATGTGTTTGCAATTAATTTTCTGCAAAAGATTAACAATGGAATGATTTTGTATTTTGCAAGAAGTTAAATATTGTGAGATCAGGGGAATCTGGATGTATGCATGCTTAGTGTATACTAATTTCTACATGGTATCGGAGCAGTGTTAATTCTTGAAGATTTCAATTATGAAGAATTGTTGAGTTTGTGCTGGTGGACAATTCAAATTTGCTACAGAAAATTCTTGGTGCAGAAGTTGAGTATACGTTGAAATGTCTTTCAATGGGTTGTGATTGGAGTATGCCCTTGATGGGAGCTCGGATTACATAGCCTGGAAGGATAGGATGGAGGTGGTGCTGGAGGATAATGGACTGAAGGAGTTCATCAATAGTGATGTTCCTAAGCCGGGATCTAGCAATGTTGCATTACTTGACACATGGAAAAAGAAGACAGCAAAGACAAGAAGAACATTGTTGGAAGGTGTGAAGGACCATATTGTGTCTAGCCTTCACGCGAAAGCCACTCCATTCTTAATGTGGAAGGCTTTGACAGATTTTTTCCAAAGCAGAAGCGACCAGAGAAAGTTGGCGCTTAAATACAAGCTCAGAAAAATAAAAATGGAGAAGGGAGACAGTATTCCAAAATAACTCACGAAGTTTGTCCACTGCAAGGATGAACTAGGAAGTGTGGGGATTACTGTTGATGATAAAGAATTGGTGAGCTTGGCTCTCCTTGGGCTTCCAAAGAGTTGGTATAGCTACGAAGACTCTGTCAATGGATGGGAGAAACTGCTGGGATGGGAGCGACTTTGGTCGGATCTTGTGCAGGAGGAGATAAGGTGGGGTACTAGGGATGGCTCTTCATCGAAGAATGAAGATGAAGATAATTTTGCTTTGGCTACCAAAGAAAGGAAAGGGAAGGGGAATAAATTTCCTTCAAAATTCAAAGCTAAAGGCAAGAAGTAGGATTTTTCCAAGGTGGAGTGTTTTCACTATCACGAACATGGGCATTTCGTCACTAACTACCCACAGAAGAAGAAGAATAAGAAGGTTGTTGCATTTGCAGCTAGAGAGGCCTTAGCCTCGCAATTTGAACTTGATTTCTCTTTGATTGCGTGCTTGGTTTCAAGCTATATGGGATCGGTGTGGTATCTTGATAGTGGTGCATCTTTCCATATGACGGGAGACAAGGAGTTTTTTAGTGACTTGGAGGAGTAGGACCTCCAGATGCATATAAATATGGGTGACGATGGTCGATACAGTGGGACTGGCATTGGGACCATTACCTTTGAGAGGGATTCTGGAAATCCATTCTTGTTGAAGGATGTTATGCATGTTCCAGGTCTGAAGAAGAACTTGGTCTTGGTCGCAATGTTGGAAGACAAAGGTTATGATGTTGTTTTCAGTGAGTGAAAATCATTCATTCGACATAAAACAATGGGTCAAACCAAGAAGATAGGGATTCGAGTTAAGAATCTCTACAAGCTAGAGGTAGATGGATGCACTGAAATGGTGGGAAAAGCAGAATAAGTGGTGAGCCAGGATGAGGGCGAATTATGGCACAGGAGATTAGGCCATCTTCACCATGGCACTTTGAAGATTTTGTAGCAAATTTCTACTCGACTTCCAAAGGGTACTCTTGCGCAGTCAGATCATTGCAAGGGATGTACTATGGGTAAGTTTGTGAAGACCACATTTCATGAGAATGAGAACCATGCTTCGGTGATCCTGGAGAGAATTCACACAGACGTGTGTGGACCTTTCTCGGTTGCTTCAACAGAAAAACACAGGTATTATGTTATATTTGTTGATGACTATTCTCGTAGATGCTAGATCTTCTTCATGCAGAAGAAGAGCGAAACATTCTCAAAGTTCTATGAGTTTAAAGCTTTGGTGGAGAAGTAGTCAGGGAAGCAAGTGAAATATCTACGGAGAGATAATGGTGGTGAATACATCTTAGGCGAATTCAAATACTTCTATAGCAAAGAATGAATTCGAAGAGAACTCATAGCGCCTCATAACCCACAGCAGAATGGGGTCACAGAGAGGAAGAATAGAACGATCATGGGTGTTGCACGAGCTATGTTGCATGACCAAGGCCTACTGATGCACTTGTGGGCGGAATCATGCAACACTATGGTTTATGTAAAAAACCATTGTCCTCATAGAGTACTTGGCATGAGTACACCTGAAGAATATTTTACTAGTAAGAAGCCTGATATTTCTCATTTGAAGATTTTTGGCTCATCTATTTACATTCATGTGAAAAAGGACACCAGGACGAAGCTGGAGTCGACTGCAGAAGTTGGGATATTTGTGGGGTACACAGAAACACCCCATAATTATCATGTGTATTTCCCAGACAGTCAGATGACTGTGGTGCGACGGGATGTAAAATTCAATGAGGTGAAAGCCATGAATTTGTCGCTTGAGAGGGAGATACACTTGCATGCAGAGGAGGAACTTCTTATTCCCAAAGATGAGCCTCTAGATGTGGATTAACCACAGGAGGATATTCATGGAGCGAAGGAGTCCACTCATGCAGAACCAAACATCATACAAGGCAGAAAGAATACCACAGAAGTTGAGATACTGAAGCTCTATGCGGAACAGAATGTAGGAGTCCCTACATCACAGCACAGACAGAGACAGTCACCTAACCGATTTACTGGATACATGGCTCTTATGAGCAAGTGTATCGTGACAGAGCCATATTCTTTTGAAGAAGCAATGCAGCAGCCCACATGGGTAGATGCCATGGTGGAGGAGTATGACTCCATTGTCATAAACAATGCTTGGGAGATTGTTCCAAGGCCGATGGGAAAATCAGTTGTAGGATCAAGATGGATCTACAAGGTAAAGCAAGCTGCTGATGGGAGCATCGGGAAGTATAAGGCAAGATTTTTTGCTTGAGGCTTCTCATAGATCTAGGGGATTGATTATGAAGAAACCTTTTCACTTGTCGTACGGTATTCTTCCATAAGGACCATCCTTGCTTTCTCAGTGCAGATGGGTTGGCACATTCATCAGATGGATGTGAATATTGCGTTCCTTAATGGGATCATTGAGGAAGAGGTGTACATTGATCAGCCTGAAGGATTTGAGATCTTCAACAGCGAGTCACATGTGTGCAGGCTCAAAATAGCATTGTATGGGCTGAAACAAGCACCTCGTGCTTGGTACACTTGGATCGACAACTATTTCACTGGCCTTGGCTTCACCAAGAGTGAGGCGAATGCAAACCTGTACCAAATTGTGGTGGAGGGTAAGCTTTTAATCATTTTTCTTTATGTTGATGATTTAATACTAACAGGTGATGAGTAGTTGATACACTCATGCAAGGCAGATCTTGCAAAGGAGCTTGAGATGAAGGATTTGGGCCTCCTTCATTATTTCCTTGGATTTGAAATATGGCAGCGGGAAGGTGAACTGTTTCTGTCTCAAGGCAAGTATGCCTAGGAGATACTGGAGAAGTTTCACATGCAAGGTTGCAAGCCTATCGACATTCCTCTTCCAGGAAATCAGAGGAAATAGGATGCTACATCAGCAGAGGTAGTGGATGCCACTATTTATCGATAGTTGGTTGGTTCACTCATGTATTTAGTTAATACAAGACTGGACATATGCTATGCGGTGAACTAGCTTTCACAAGTGATGGTTAAGCCTACCAAGCTCTTTTAGAAGGCAGGAAAGCATGTCCTGAGATATCTCAGGGGCACATCTAAGTATGGTTTATGGTACAGACAAACGGATGAGGTGAAGTTACATGGCTTCATAGATGCAGATTGGGCAGGCAGCCCAACAGACAAAAAGAGCACATCATGAGGGATTTTCAGTATCATATCTACGGAAGATTCTTGGTACAACAGGAAACAAATATCTGTGGCACTTAGTACAGTAGAAGCAGAATACATGGCAGCAAGTCAAGTTGCATGTCAGGCTATCTGGATGAGGAAGATCCTGGTTGGTTTGTTTGGTTCACATTTAGATCCTACAGTGATACATTGTGATAATCAGAGTTGCATTAAACTCTCGGTTAATCTTGTGTTTCATGATAGATCTAAACATTTTGATATCCAGTATCATCATATCAGAGATTGTGTGCAACGGAAGATCATTTGCTTCAGTACATTCCTACAGAGGATCAGGATGCATATATTCTGACAAAGGTGCTCACTGGGAGCAAATTAGAATACCATAGAGGCAGGATCGAGGTGAAAGATAATCCCTATCTTGTTGAGAGGGAGTGTTGAGATTCAACAAGATGATGAGCTTAGTGAAAAGAGTCGCCTTCACTAAGTGGGCCTGCAGGCTATTTTTGGCGCAAGTCTATTTTTAGACTATGTCTATTTTTAGAAATGGTGATCATATTTCAGAAGTTGCAGGATGCTATTTGTGGATGGTTGGTCAAGTTGGAAAAATAGATGAAATTCTATTTTTAGAATATTGGGTGAAGTCTATTTATCGATCGTCGATCTAAAAATAGAAGTGTCGATTATTATTAGCTCTTAATAATAATTCGACAATAAACAACAACTTATTCTCTTGGAGCACTTAGTTTCAGTGCACAGATTTGGAAAATCAGTGGACTAAAGGAATTATACAATTCCTAGGGTTTACTGGTGGTTCATGCATGGAGGACTCAGTTAGAACTGAAGTGGCAAAGTTATGACAGAGTTGGAAGAGTAGTTCATGGAGTTGTATTCAGTTTAACTCAGTTAGACTCAGTTGAGCTAGTTGTATCTAGTCTAACTGAATGATACACTAGCGAGAATGGAGTGAATTAATTAGTTAATTAATTCACAAATAATAACTCATTAATCAACTGAACAAATACAACAGTTAACTACAGTGCATGGCAATTCTAGTGGAGACCCAGTGGAGAGATAGGTGAAAGGGCAAGATGGACAATCTGTTGTGACTGTAGTGATGCATTGATTGCACCACACACACATTGGAGTTTCCAATGAGGATTGCGCAGTCAAGGCAAGGGTAATTCGAATTCATTCAGAGCTATTCTTCAAGAGGGATTGCGCAGTGGAGGCAGGTTAGCAGGAGGGTAGAGATCAATGCATGGATTTGCAGATTTCTTCTATGTTAGTGTGTGATGATTGATTGTATTGAGAGCTTGATGTACTAAGCTTTGTATGAGATTGTTACATGATCTCCATGATACATAATATATGATAGTTGGGGTTTTCAGTTTCAGGATTTCCTGTTAAACAACTGTGTTATGTGCGATTGTTTTTATTTATGCTTCACATGTGTTTGCAATTAATTTTTTGCAAAATATTAACAATGGAATGATTCTGTATTTTGCAAAAAGTTAAATATTGTGAGATCAGCGGAATCTGGATGTATGCATGCTTAGTGTGTACTAATTTCTACAGCATACCAATGTACTTCAAAAAATGTAATATCTTCATTTTATTTAATGACCTTTATAACCATCACAACCTATAATGGATAGCCAAGTGGATCTCCATATTCTAACACTGTTATCATACAACCCTCCTTAACATCATGCACAGAACCCAAGTAAAGGAATTCCATGGCTTTATGTTGTGCATGTGATCTTCTAGAACCAATATAGATTTTTCTTTCCTCTACTTGTGGAGAAATAATAATACCTTGATATTGTTGTTGTTGAACAATGTGTATTTCCTCATGTTCATTTGGCATATTTTGTGTCCAAATAAATGGAGACTTAAAAATCTTGTATCATCATTTATTGATATTGAAATCATATCACTTTGATTATTGAAAATAGAATCCATCAAAATCAAAGTACTCGTCTATATCTCTAATACATATTTTAATTTATTCCAGGCATTCACAATAATTTATCTCTCTTATGCCTTTGTGCATTATGGAGTTCAGCATCTAATTGTAATAACAATATCTTTGATGAAAATATTGAATGCTCTGGAATGAATTTCAAAAATCCCCCATTCTGTGAAATTTGAATACTTCTTACCCCATATAAGTGCTATCCCATCAATTTGTTTGATACGAAATTGATTTTGGAAGCTAATTTCATTAAGTTTTTCAATGAATTTCTCTTCACCATGCAATCCTAGAATAAACCTTTGCATGTCAATAGTTTCTTCTAACACATGAAAAACATGCTTTGGAATGTATGATTTCTTAATACATTCAATTAATGATGGTAGGCTCCCAACATTTTTCCTCCTCAATGTTACTGAAAAACGACTGAACATCTAATCAATATGGTCATGAGTATGCCCAACAAAATGGAAACCAACCTTTACCTTTTCAACAATTCTCAATTCAACGAGCATGTTTAGATACCTAAAAAGAACTTGATTTTTTTTTTCACGGCTTGTGTTGTCTAATTGTAGATGTAGAACTTCAGGAAGAATACTAGACCAATGAGAAACCACCTCATGGACTATAGTTATGATCATTTTTCAATCATTATGAAAATAGTGATTTGTGAAGTAAACCCTTGGGAACATATTCCTATTAAATACCATACAACCAACCAAGTGAAATTGAATTAATTTTCCTCCTGTAATTTTTTTGGTGTGCGAACAAAATGTGGCAGAAGTGATTTCTTTTGGTCCATATCATCAATTATCAAACCCAAATATAGAACTTCAGGAAGACTACCAGACCAATGAGAAACCACATCATGGATTATATTTATGTTCATATTCGCATCATTATGAAAATATGGAGCTGTGAAGTAAACCCTTGCGAACATATTCCCATTAAATACCATACAACCAACCAAGTGAAACTGAATTAAATTTTCCTCCTGTAAATTTTTTGGTGTGCAAACAAAATGTGGCATAATTGCTTTATTTTGGTCCATACCATGAATTATCAAACCCAATTCTTTATTTTTATTATCATAACACTTCTTTTGATGTTTATACAATTTTTTTCTTTGACTTGTTTGTTGATTGTCATGTTCTTGAAGTGCTTTGACAATGTTGTGAAACCAGCTCCAAAAAGAGAAGAAAAGAGATATCAACGCCTTAGAAATAAGCAACTTCGAGGGGGAAACCTCCAACACATTACATGAATGAACAATTTTTAGATGATACAAATGACAAAACCTCCTTTCTATATAGAGGAGTCCATGGGACCATAATGTAATCCTAGTGGGGCCACAATGTAATCCTAGCCGGCCTAACAATAATAATGTAAGGGCACAATAATAACAATATGGGGGTTATAGGGGTACAATAATAACAATAAGGGGGGCTACACTAACATAATAAGGGACTACACTATTAATATAGGGACTTAACATGCTCCTCTCTTTCAAACAAGTGTTTTCCTCAACGCTTGATTATTTCTTGATGCTTTTGTATAAAATTATCATCCTCCCATGTGGAATATTCAACAGGAAGGTTATTACACTTGCTAAGATACTCTGAAATTGATCGTACTTGTTGAGTTCTTGTTTCTGTGACTGCTTCAGAACTTCTTTCGATGTGATGTTGATCTTCTTGTTGTTTCATTAGATTCTGCACCAAATTTAGGTTATCCTTTGAGAGTTGGAGAACTTGTTGTTGATGCTTGATGTGATCTTCCACTAATTTATCATCCATATTAGCCATTATTTGATCCTTCAAACCATCCAACTTAGCCTCCATTTCTGATTTTAAACCATATATGTCATCTTCGGTTGCTCTTCGTGAGGTCGAAATTTGTTGCACTTGGTACCGTAATTTTGATATTTCATACTGCAATTCTTCCTCTTCATGCATCATAGTATAGCTTTTTTAGGGCTTAATGGGTATGGAATTCTTTTTAGGAGGCATCTCAAAACCCAATACTGAAATATATGCTCAATAGGCCCTTGGAATAAATTCAACTTGATTCTTCAAACAAGACTTATGCAATTTGGAAAAAAAATACACACCTTTTACTTGCTTTTGAGGAGCTCGATATTGAAATTGACTTATATCTATACTTGCAGATCCTCAATATCTAAAATTTGGCCCTGTATTAGTCCTCTGAATCTTCTTTCAAATGCCACAAGTCTGACTTGATTTGGATTCTTCAAGAGAGAGTTATCTCCAATCTCCTACAATGACCTAATTATGGACTGGTTCAGTAGAGCGAACTTGTACGACTTGCCACGTGTCACTGTTTCCTCATTTGGCTCTGAAATTGATAGACCAAAAACTAAATTCTGTGTGCTTGTAGCCACTTTTTACAACATTCCAATCCGATGCTCAGAGAGAGAGCTATGAAGATTTTCCCACAATCACCTCTTTGAGATGAAATTCAGAAGCCTCAAAAAGCCCTAACTTCCACAGATCATATATCTAAAAATATTGCGAACCAATATCTGAAATTGTGCAACGATGTTCCTCAGGATTGCGACTTCGTACTCTAAAAATTTCAACTTCTAAATCTTCATAGAAAAAAATTTATTACGAAAATACCACGATGACCTGTTTAGGTTAAATTCAAGAGCCTGCAAAATGACCTAACTTGCACAGATCATATCTCCGAAAATATTGCGAACCAAGCTCTGAAATTTTGCGACGATGTTCCTCAGGATTTTGGCTTCGCACTCTAAAAATTTCAGATTTTGACCCTTCGTAGAAAAAAAATTTATAGCGAAAATTCCACGATGACCTATTTAGAGCAGTGAAACCCTAGAATCTCAAAGCTCTGATACCAAATGTTGTGAAACTAGCTCCAAAAAGAGAAGAAAAGAGATATCAACGCCTTAGAAATAAGCCACTTCAAGGGGGAAACCTCCAATACATTACATGAATGAACAATTCTTGGATGATACAAATGACAAAACCTCCTTTTTCTATATATAGGAGTCCATGGGACCAAATGTAATCCTAGCAGAGAGTTGATAATCTAGCCTAACAACAATAATAATGTAAGGGCACAATAATAACAATATGGGGGTTACAGGGGTACAATAATAACAATAAGGGGGGCTACACTAACATAATAAGGGACTACACTATTAATATAGGGATTTAACATGACAAGGTAATTTTCACATAAAATAAAAGAAACATATTAATAAATATATTTTCATAGTTAATAACTATGAAATTTTAAAAAATAATGTTATGAACGCATACCTCCTTCTGCCCCTTCACATTTATCATTTTTTTCTTTAAGAGAAACACACGTACTACAAACCCCCATACTTGTCTTCTTAGGGATACAAACATTGTTAAATTCGTTCTTCCATACCATTATAAAATATGAATATTTAATAAAGTTACCAACTCCTTCTGCACCTTCTGCATATTCTTTGTATAAGTTGTAGATTTCTTGTCTCAAGAAATTATCTGCAATATGTATTGTGTCTTTATATGGCATACAATCTACATGCTTTGAAAAAAAGTCCTTTATCCATGAAATACTAGTATTTTTTAATGGCCCAACCTTCCGTCTATAACGCACTTTTGAATAGTATATGGGATCCTTTTCTAGTATTTCATGGATTCTTGACAAATGAAAATTACCAATTGAATGCAACATTTTGAAAGTCTTTTTTGGAGCAATACATTCCAATAATTGTAAGAGCTACATTCTGGTGGGCAATTTGTCCTTTTACAAAACGTTACTTGTTACTATAGTCATTTTTAGTTACAATACCATGGGTAAATTCCATGGGTGGGTAGATACCATGAATGAATACCATGGGTAGATAACACTGACAATACCATAGATGGATGTCACTTATAATACCACGGGTATATTCCATGAGTGGATGAATACCTATGGGTGGATGAATACCATGGGTGAATGAATATCATGGGCATATGACGCTTTCCATTCGGATCAGTTACTTATGTAATTATGTCATATTTTTCATTTTTTTAAATACCATAAAAAAATTTTGTTCCTTTTAACCAATGTTTTTTTTGTTTGTCAAGTTTTCTGTGATCCTTCGGGCTTGACCTCAGGCTTGAGGAACTGCAACCCAGGTGAATCTAATTCGTCAAAGTCACCCAGGGATCGCACTTGAGCTAGGCCACACCAGCCCTTAGCTGACTGGATTTTTTAGCATGTCACCTCCCCCTAGCGCCACAGGGCAACACCACTCTCTATGAGGTTTGATCTTGGGTCACCTTGCTAACAAGGCCCATCCTCAACTATTTGTGCTAGTGATACTTGACAATTTTAACTAACTTTAAATAAAGAGTAATACTTATTATTAATAACAAATTTAGATACCTTGCGAGTATAAAAATTAACTTTAAAACTTTGATTAAAATGAAAGTGCTATATTCCACAAAAATAGAAACACCACCAACACATTAATGAAAATTTCACATAACAAAAGCAACAACGCCACTTTTTTTATTTCTTACATTTCCTCTGTGTTATTAAGCTTATTCTATGCATTATCACAAACATGATTTTGCAGAATTTTTTCTTTTAAATCGCATAAATTTCCATTTAAGTTGAAATTGGCATAAACTTTAGCATGTGTGCAGAATCTCGAACACCTTACCTAGCTAGCAATGTAAATATATGAATCATGTACATTCTCATTTAAATTCATAATTCACAAAATTAGAAAAAAAAATTCACAAATATTTTCCCTTTTACATTGGAAATCGTATAAACCTTAGAAAATTGTGGTGCAAAATGTTGAATGCCCCTCCTGCACGAAAATGTAAATGAAAAATGTTCTTTGAGTGACAAAAAAATATCGAATTCCCCTCCTACACGACTATATTATGTGTATTCTTTGATTTCTCACAAAGGATGGATAACATACACTTCAAAGTTTGGGATTCACAGAACATTGTTTTTCAAAAAGGAATTCTGTAAACTTTCACTTTAAAGTTAGAATTCACATAAACTTTAGGCATATGTGGGGTAGAATGTCTAATTCCCTTCCTGTGCGCCAATGCAAATCCATAATGCTATTTGAGTGATTTCTCCTTGCATTTCCTGCACTTCATCCCTTGTCCTCCCTCTTAATCAACACTGCTTTTGGACCTTGGATTTATCCCTCTCTTCTTCTCCTCTGTGGGGCCACAAGAAAATTAAAGAAATTCATCAATAATATTATCAGAAGCAGTGTTTTCAGTGTTCACCCAGTCATCTAATTCATGAAAAAAGTTATCCAAGAGGATAAACGTGAAATCTCGCAAACTAATTTGAATCATATGGATTATATAATGCCCAGAAGCCCTCAATATTTGGTTGAAAATGATTCATAATTCCATTACATCGCTACAATTCATCGTGACAAGGACGTCTCGACTATCTCATGTGAAACCCAGGGAAACCTCCTAAACAAATCAAATAATAGAAGATACCTCGGGAATGCTATATGGAAATGGCCTTCATCCATCATTTCCACATATCATTGTGGAAACATAATCTTTATGGGCGTGATGTGATAGCAGTGGAGCTAACCAGGATGAATCCATAGATTCATGCTTAAGTTCCAACAATTGTTTTCAGGAATTCAAAACCTGATGAATGGAATGGACATGTATTATTATTCAAAATATAATTATTGGATTGTTGGATTTGAATAAATAAAAGGACCCTGAAATTTCCAATGATGATCGTACTCAAAGTCAAATTCAAAATTTTCCTTGACGTGTATCTATTGTTTTCTGGTTACCAAGTTCTAGTATTGTTTGTTGGCGGTCATTGCTGCCATTAATGAACATATTATTGGTCATCCGAGTATAGGACGAGATTCAAAGGTATTTCCAGTTGGATTAGTCTATACATTGGAAAGATGAGAAAAATTTATGGTACTCTCTCATACCTAACATGGCATGGATGTATCAACATCCATACCCAGGTCACATAAACTCCAAAAATTCACAATTATATACACTCCCATTCTCACAAAATAAAAATTGACGTTCATGCCACCCAAGAACCTCAAAGGATATGCTTGCATGCACTCAGTCATTTTTCACTGTGACTAATGAAAACATCATACAACAAGACATTGGAGATCGCAGAAAGATGTATCGAAAGAAGAACACAAATGCCATGAAGATATCTCTTGAAATGAAACAACTTTGTTTCAGTTATGATATATTTTGGGATCGTATCTTAGGCTTGCAAAATAGGGTCCTCATTGGGTAGTGGGAATTTAAGTGCATGGACAACCCCAAGACGTAGGAGTAGGTGACAAAAAAATCTAGAAACCAATTCTAAATTATCAACCAAAGGTGAGCGTCCTCATAAATTCATGGTTTGGTATCCACATTCTACATCAAGAAGATGTAGATATCATCCTACGATCTCTATGGTTAAATGACGTAAGTTTCCCTCAACTTCATCACAGATGTTTTGATTTTAATCCACTAACTGAGGATCCCCATAGACGTATGGTTTGGGTCAAATTGCAGGGTCTACCACTTGAATTATGGACTAAACCGGTTATAATGATGATTGAGAACATGACGTTAAATGCATCTACCTAGATGCTCGCAGTTTGTGTGCCATTGATAAGAGGGTGTCCTAGCTTCGTGTTGAAACAAATATCACATGTGGTCTGTCAATGAAAATAAACCTTATTTGGGGTACCACTTCAATTTGCTAGCATAATGACTATTGGGGATTTCCTTTTCAGTGCTTGGCCTGCCACCATAGAGGTCACATTATGGCTAAATGGCCACAACATTTTTCAGATTTCATCAAAGTTGTATGCTACAAATTATTCTAAGGAGTATTCTTCATTTTAGGTAATAATTTTACTCCTATGATCTCCCCTCTTATCAGTTTGGATGAGAATGTATTTACTAATGATACCTCTAATCAATTTCTCTATAGTGTTGATAGTTCCAATGGTTTTTACCTGCCCCGTCCTATAAATTATCCACTCTCCTTTGTTGCATTTGTCCACCCGTCGAGCTCTAACTCAATTTTGGCCTTTTATCCTTTTCTATCTCCTATACAACCCCCTCATCCTACTTCAAGTGATGCCCCTATATCTGAGGACCCACCCATATCACCGTTAGAGGGGACCCATAATGTGGATGCGCCCTCTGCACCTGATGTCCCTTTGCAGGGTGGTGATCATCATTTTCAATTCAAATCCTTCCATGAAGGCTCCTCCCCCAGTCAAATCAATTGGAAGTGACAATGACATCCTAATGTGAAACCCTTCCATGGACCTTCTCCCACTCACTATTCATAAGGAATGTTCTTCGACTTCGAAGCGTGTTATAAGTCCAAACTCGACCATGAATATCATTGTCTGACATAAGCATAGGGGGTCAAACCAGTGGTTATAATTGTGTTTGTCATCCTATTGCTAAGACCTTTAATTATGTGGAGGAGATGGATCTCTATGAGGTTTCGATCATTGATTTTGATGTTCCTCGAGCCCTTACAGCTTCTATGCCCATGACCTCTATTCTCCTATGAAGATTCTATCCCTTAAATCATAGGCTTAGGGGATGCCTCCAAAATATTATCCCTTTGGAATTTGATTAAGTCTGTTAATTTGGATATTCTTCTATTTCAGGAAACTATGGTTGCAGGGGATAAGACTCGGTATTTCTTATTTTCATTATGTACTGGTTGGAAATTTGCTTCTACTAGAAATTTGATTCTAGTGGATTGGCTACTCTATGGAACACTAGATGGGTTTATTTTATGGAATTCAAATTATTTGTAGGTTTATTTTATGGAATTCAAATTATTTGTAGGGATCCTACTAATTGGGTTCTTTCAAGGACCTCTACATCATGTCCATTTATTAAATATTTATGCGCCTTATCATGACCATCGGTATTTTCGTCAAATAATGGAGGATTGTGGAATTCTGAAAATGGAACACTTATCATCGCTGGAGACATGAGCCTAATGACCTTTGGTGAGGATTTTTGGGGGAAAAAAAATTTTATGGAGACTGAGGGGTTCTTTTTTTAAGAACGTTTTTGCTTAAAAATTCCTGCAGGATAGCTTCCCTTTTCCCATTTGGAATACTGGCCGTGTTGCAACTAAATACATTAGAAAAGAGTCGGATAATTTTTTGGTGCATGAAAATTTATAATACCAGTTGGGTTTTTTAGTTCTTAAGTCTCTCCTACAACGTTGTTGGACTAGGTACTCATTATTCTTCAATGGAAAGGTGATCGAATTTGGAAGGGGCTACCATTTAATTTTAACCAATCTTGGTTTTTTGAGTCATATTTATGTCAAGTTGTCCAAGATTCTTGGTCTATGGATTCTAATTTGGAGGGTTTGTCTTGCATGGAGGTTTTCATGGACAAGCTTCGACTCCTCAAAAAGAAGGTTCGAGTTTGGAAAAAAATAATAAAATGTTGCATGTAAAGGAACTTAAAAATATTTATGAATATATGGATCATCTCTCAGCCCCTTCGAACGTAATTTTTACATATTCAACACACCAACAAAGGATTAAGGAAATTGAATTAAGGAAATGGAATATTTTAGGCATTTGGGAATAGGCGAGGCCACTTAAGAGTTGTGTAACATGAATTAAATTCGATAATACAAATTCCAATTTCATCCAAAAATTTTCCTCTAATTGTCGAAGTGCAAATACGATATGGGAAATAAAATCTAAATAAGGTGAATCCTTCACCCGTAATGAGGAAATTTAAAGAGAGGATAAATCATATTTTCGTGGTCTTTTCGAGGAAAGGGAGATGGTTGATGTCGACAATCAACTAGAATTTATTGACACATACCCTATAATGTTCTCGGAGGAGGAAAATTTGGTTATCGACAAGCCTATGTTGATGGATGAGGTCTCTAATGTCCTACAATCCATTTCCGGGGATAAATGCCTTAGACTAGATGGATGGAACATCAATATCTTCTCTCACTTTCTGGATATTATGGGTCGTGACTTACTAAATATGGTTGAGGAATCTTAATCAAATAGGCAGGACTCGGGTGTGATTAATGTGAATTTTATCACACTTATTCGAAATTATTCTTGTCCTACCTGTTTATAGGATTTTCATCCTATCTCCTTGTGCATCATTACTTATAAATTAATCTCTAAAATTATTGCAAACGAGATGAAGGAAAAAATATATGCTTTCATTTTTGTGGAATAGTTCAACTTCCTTCATGACTGCTAGATCCATGATTTTTTGAAATCACCTAGGAGTGTATCCACTCAAAAAAATCTCTTAAAATGGAGGAAGTCATTCTTAAGTTGGATATTCACAAGGCTTATAACAATGTTGATTGGAATTTCCTTCGGATGATCTTGTTGAAAATTGGGTTGTCTATTTGTATTTTTTATTGGATTATGGCATGTGTCTCCCTGATAAATTATGTTATCCTGCTCAATGGAACTCCATCACATTTTTTCAGGGCCTATAGGGGCCTTTGTCAAGGATTTTTTTATCTCCATTATTGTTCTTTCTCGTTATTAATGGGTTGAGACACAACATATTGGAAGCTAAATGCACTCGAAACATTGTTGGTTTACACAACACTAGGAATGTGTTTTTCTCTCACTTAATGTTTGTTAATGACATGCTCTTTTTTGGATAGGATGTTGGAATTTCTAGTGAGCATAATTTTGAAATAATGCCTCATTGTCCTTTCTTTAGAAGCTTTGTCATGACTTTAGAGATTATTATCTTTCCCGTCTTCCCTGCAATATCATGTAATTCAACTTCCTTTCCTTCCGATAAAAATTTCAATAAAATTTCTTGAAAATTAAAAGCTATCGTCCACAAAGATTGTAACCATTGTACTCATAGTACAACATCAACACCTCCCATTGGAATGGTAATCATTGGAATATTCAATACATATTCCCCCATGGTTAGCTTGATATTATGGCATTTTCCAGAGCAATTTATAGTCCCTCCATTTGCAACCATCACTTGACACTATGGTGTTGGGTATAGGAAGAAATTCAATTCCTTGGCTACCTTACAATGAGTTAACTTATGGGTACTACCTGAATCAATCGACACTATTAATTTTTTTCTTCTTGATATGTCCTTCTATCTTGAGAGTTTGAGAAGTGGTAATTCCTACCAATGCATTACAGGATATGGTTGGTCTCATTTCTTCTTTCTCTAGGGTTGGTTTCTAGTGTATATCCTCTTCTTTTGAAGTTTCATGTTCATTTTCTTCCTCCTCTTCACAATCTATGTAAAATAATTTATTGTCAGCACACTTATGACCTTTAGTGTATTTTCTATCACAAATGTAGCAAAGCCCTTTAGCTCTTTTTTCTTCCAATTGTTTTGGTTACAACCTTGTAGGTTGTGGAAGTCTAGGAGTAGCAACATTTCCATCTTTATAGATGTGAGGGGTAGGCTTCCTTGTCACCATAATTTTAATTTCATTTTTTCTTTTGAGCATGAATGCCTTCTCCAATTAATCAAGTTCCCAAAGGCGAACCTCATGTTCGATGTTATCCTTTAAAGTCCCTATGAAGACATCAATCATGTGTTCCTCTAGAATATCAGTTACCCTTATATTCAATTTTTGGAAGTCCTCAATGTGCTCCACCATTAAACCCTTTTGTTTGAGATTTATCAATTGGGTAAATAAGGTGATGCTCTTTGTATCCTCATAATTTTCTATCATTTCCTCCGTAAAAATTAACCAAGCGACAATTTTTTTATGAGAGAAAAGCCATCGATACCATACAAATTTATTTTGTTCTAAATGTAAAGTTGAAATGCATACCTTTTCTATGTTTTGCACATTATGGAGATCAAAATGTTGCTCCATCTATAGTATCCATGTTATGGGATCCTTGCCATCAAAATTCCTCATATCGAATTTTAGAATATGGTGGGTCTTCAATCCAACATTAGAGTTTATGAAATCACGATTAACATTTATTTTTTTCTCATCATGAGTTTCCTATACTACCTTTTCGCCATTAGAAATCATTTCTTGTATCAACTTTGTCAAACCTTCCTTCAAACCTTCCATGTCTTCTTTTAGATCATTCTTCATGTCTTCCATGTTGTCTTTAATTTTTTCATCTATCTTAGCTTCCATGTCACCCATCTTAGCTTCCATGCCATCGATCTTAGCTTCCATGCCATTCTTCAAAACTTCCACGCCTTTCTTCAAAACTTCCATTTCATTTTTTGTTGTTTTTTGTGAGAGAAAAATTTGGTGCACTTGGTCTTATAATTTTGATATATCATGTTGCACTTCTTCCTCTTCATGAGTCATAGTTGTTGGGCCATGAAAAAAGGTACGTTTTACCCTCATAATTAGCTCGATTTATTACTTACTTTCATATGTTTACTTTCACTTGGGAAATAGATCTAGAATAATTAATTGTAAACAAAGGGTAAAACTAATTATCAAAAAACTATGTGATTATTGGCATAAAAACTAACTTTTGTTGTTTTTATGTGTAGGAAATATGAACCAAATAACTGTTGTTCAAACGACTGAACATCAGTGGCCAAGAAAAGGAAAAGATCGTATCTTGTTCATGTGAACCAACGAAAGATGAGGAGAATCACGCTTGTGTCATAATGAAATCTACTGGACAGCTGTGAAATCCTCAGGATCTCCTGATCCTGAGGATTTGCTATTATCCATTTTGTTTTCCATAGGTTATAAAAGAACGATAGGTGAAATAGAACGGGGGAATTTTTTACCTATATGTTGTAATTTTACATTATTCACATTCCTTCAAGATAGAGTTTTCGCACTCAACGATATTGTACTTTTACTATTGAATTTAATGAAAGAGATAGCGGTTCCTTCATAATCGTGTTCTGAATATCTTCTGGCAGGGACTTCTGGAGGCTCTAGGCCCGGTCACTAGGAGCTCTATTGCTTTTCTATATTATATTCTTATTTTCCCTTTCTGCAATTAATCATTTCTGTGTTTCATAGAATTGAAAGTGATTTCATTATCATCAACATTGAGTCATTTGCATTTCCATTGATTTGAAGTCTTAATCGCTTTTACTTTCCGCATGAATTTTATTCTTTCATTTACCAGAGTTATTCAAGCGTTTTGATTGTTGTTCATTACAAGTGATGTTAATTGGTTAATCAATAATTGTGAATTTCAATTACATAACATGGATAAGTTACTCATTGTTCAATTGTTGCAGTATTCTCTTTCTGATTAAATAGATTTCCATAGATATTGATTAGTGATTATGGTTAAGTGTGAATTCTTTAATTCTTGCATTCTGGTTTTCTTCCTACATAGAATGAGTCAGAATTAAGCTAATTTGATTGATTAAAGTTATTTCATGGTTTCTTTCAGAATTGTCTTGATTGAACTTCGAGAACTAGACATTACTTCTTGCAACGATTTAGAATTGTTAAGCTCTTATTTCACTGGCATAAACTTTGATGAACACTCTTGAAATAAACATACTTACCCTGGGCTGATAATTAATGTAGGTATT
Organism: Pinus albicaulis; assembly: GCA_034641835.2. Lineage (NCBI taxonomy): Eukaryota > Viridiplantae > Streptophyta > Pinopsida > Pinales > Pinaceae > Pinus > Pinus albicaulis. The sequence continues at coordinate 1,116,081,264 of CM076572.1, forward strand.
AGGATTGCTTTTAAATAGTCATATTAATGCACCAACATTTTGGCGTCGTTTCCAGGGAAGCGCCATGGTATGCAGATGTAGCGAATTATCTTGTAGTAGGAAAAATGTCGAGGCATTTAACAGCAAAATAAAGGAAGCTGATTTTCCAGCGCAGCGCCCTATTTTCTTGGATTGGTGGATATCTCTTCCACACAGGGTCTGATATCCACATACGCATATGCATTCAAGAAGATGAAATTTACGACATCTTGAAGGCCTGCCATGACGAACCTTGTGGTGGACACTTCGCAGACTACAAAACTGGGCACAAAGTATTACAAATGGTCTATTATTGGCCCACTATTTTTAAAGATGATAAGAAATATGTGCAGGCCTCTGATAACTGCCAAAGGATGGGCAGCCCCGGTCAATCCGAAGAAATGTCGTTACAGCCACAATTGGTAATAGAACCTTTTGAACAAAGGGTGTTGGATTTTTTTGGCCCATTCAATCTGCCATCAAACCAGAAAGCCTACATACTGGTTGCTACAAACTATGTAACAAAGTGGGTTGAAATAGTAGCTTTTCCAAGAGCTACAAAAGAAACTATTATTAATTTTATTTTTGAGATATTTGTGCAGTATGGTTTACCTAGGGAAGCGATAACAGACGGAGGGTCACAGTTTGTAGGAAACAAGATTACAACCACTCTATGGAACCACCACACCACACATAGAATCACTTCTCTGTATCACCCGCAGGCGAACGGGAAAGTCAAAAGTACCAATAAGGTCATTGAAACAATTTTTACCAAGACAGTTTCGACACATCGGCGGGACTGGGCTACTAGACTGCCAGAGGCCTTGTGGGCTTATCGCACAACTTGGCGAAATACTACTGGATATTCTCCATACCAACTTGTATTTGGCAAGGAACCTATTTTTCCTATCGAATCTGAAATAAAGACTCTTAGAACAACTCAAGAAGTGGGACTAGACTTGACGAAGGCTCAAATTAAAAGACTTCAACAGATAAACAAATTAGATGAAGCCTGGTTACTTTCTCTACAGTGTACCACAATTTTTCAGTAGCAATGGGCTAAGTGGCATGATAGCCTTATCAAGAAGAAGATGTTTCAGGAAGGAGACTGGGCACTCCTCTATGATTCCAAATTTCAAGACTTCCCGGGTAAATTAAAAATAGTATGCCTCGGCCCATATGAAATTCAAGAAGTGCATAACAATGGCACTCTCACTTTGACCACCATAGATGGGTCCGGCTCTTCCTTCCGAGTAAATGGACATCGGGTATGTTTTTATCATAAACCACTCACAAAGGATTATTTTTGCCAACAGGTACATGACGACCCCGTTATGCAAATTTTAGCTGCAGGGAGTAATGACCCGGCAGTTTTACTTTCATGAAAATCCGTTTCCTTTCAGTTTGTAAATAGTGTATATATTTTCTTGCATTTGATTGTATTTTGATGTTTTTAGATAAGCATCACTATAAAAATGCAAAAGCCCCCTTGTTTTCATTTTTTCCCTTCTTCTTTTTTGTGTTTTTTTGTTGTTCAATCAATTGAACAACTGTTGTTCAGTCAATTGCACAGTTGTTGTTCGATCAAATGAACAACCAAATTTTCTTTTGCGTGTTTTTGTTGTTCAATAAATTGAACAATTGTTGTTTATTCAATTGAAAAGTTGTTGTTCGATCAAATCAACAATCGATTTTTCTTTTTGCATGTTTTTTATGTTCACTCAATTGAACAACTCATATTCAGTCAATTGAATAGTTGTTGTTCGATCAAATGAACAACCAATTTTTCTTTTGTGTGTTTTTGTTTCAATCAATTGAACAATTGTTGTTCAAACGATTGAACAGTTGTTGTTTGATCAAATGAACAATCGGTTTTCATTTTGTGTGTTTTTGTTGTTCAATCCATTAAACAGTTGTTGTTCAATTGATTGAACAATTGTTGTTCGATCAATTGAAAAACTGCATTTTTGTGTGTTTATGTTTTGTTCAAACAATTGAACATTTTTTGTTCAATCGATGGAACATATGATATTCGATCAAATGAACAACTGCATTTTTATATGTAATAAATAGTTGTTCAATAAAATGAAATTTGTGATTTTTGTTGCCATACATTATGTCATGAAAATCATCTTGTTAGATGGGGAATGTGTACCTAGGAAAGAGAAAAACAACGATATTAATAACATTATGATTTTTTTTACCTTTGATGGGTATCTTTATTTTCGGTAATTGATATGGTTCATCTATATAATGGCTTGTTGGATATCTCCTCTTCAGACATATTATAAATGATTCATTATCTTAATACCATGTCGGTTTATCTTTTTACACTATCAATGGATGATCCTCTTTGGCATTATGACTTAGGAATAAGGGCATAACTGTTATTGGCATTTTTTTTACTTCTCACACCATGCCTAAATCTTAAGGAGGTAATGAGCCTCCCTCCATTTATGATGAAAAATAATAAAATAATATGAAAATCTTCTTAGAGAGGATAGGGGGTCTCATCATGAGTCAGTGTACCATGATCATAAGGAGGTAACAACTGACATTCCCATAATGGCCGCCACACCAGGGAAATGGCCTTCTAGATAGGTAAGAACTGCTTGAAGGACAGGAGGTCTCATCACGAGCCGGCCTGATCACTTTTTTAAACCCTTGTGAATGTCACTGTGACTATCTGGTTACCATGCTAGCACATTGGTCTCTCTATAAGAGTAAAAAAATTATCTAAGTCCTAAACAGAGGATTCTGGCTCATTTTTGGGTTAAAAAGCAACCCTGTCGAGGCTATGGATGCTTGTTGGCAGCAGTGGCTCTGCTTGTGGTATCGGAGTTTCATGATAATAGCCAAATCATTCTATATTCCCTTATCTCCTACTGACTCATTCCCAAAGACGAATTTACCATTTGAACAAAATTATCTTTATATTAACTAATATGCATGGTAAACTACACTTTCATATAAATTAAATTAATTATGCCTAATCACTTGACACCAGCAGTTGTTATCATTACTTACCTATCATGATTTGTCACATATTTCCATCAGGGGAAAAATATTTTTCTCATAATAATTGTTTCTCCAATTTTCTTCTTTTTGGTCATTTCCCCACTATTTTTATGATTTGTGTTGACTTGACTGATTTCTACCATATGTATGTTGCTCTAATGATTTTTCTACTGCATTTATGATCCTTAATGTCTTTCCTCTTTTTCTACGCTCTAAGGGCGTGGACGCCCTTCTCTAATTGGAGGGGGAAAGGTGCACATTATGAGCAAGCATGCGAACTACTTATTAAAATCCGTCGAAACTTGCTGATGCAACAAACAAATATCATTGCATTTACATTTTTTTAAAACGGTTTCAAAGTATTGCATGCAGTATTTGTGTTGTTCCATATTAACAAAGTCGTGAGAAGTGCATGCAGAAGTGTGAATTCGGTCTCTGAAGCACAGTAACTATGGGTGGGAGATCTATCCGAAACGAACACTCAGTACTCAATATCACAGAGAAGGCTCGCACTATTCTTCAATGCACTGGCTGGCTTCCCTATCTAGACAAATTACAAGGATTTCACACTGAGATAACACTAGAATTCTTGCAGAACCTGCAGGATGGACACACAATTGTAAAGGGCAGAGATATAGCAGTGTCGAAAGTTGTAATAGCTGAGGTCTCTAGACTTCCAGCAGCAAGAACAAGGTGGACTGATAAGCATGCCCTCTTACACAAAGCAGTTGTAGTGTTTTAGGACCCAGACGAGCAATTGGTACGCAAAGGAAAAGGGATTCACCCTGCATATTTGAAGGAACCTTGGAAAGAACCGTCAATCACCGTTGAGAAGTATATCACATGTGACGGACGTCAAGATGTGGTAAAACCTCGAAAACTCAAACTTCTAGAACAGAACCGAAAAGAAGGCTTGAAAACAAAAATATAACTCTAATGGTCGACATAAAATATATTTAAAATTATTTATCAGACAATCCCTATGCCAGATTGAGCCAGAAGAGTAAGAAAAAAAACACATGTATAACATATATGTATATAAATAAATCCAGATAATTCCATAGAAAGTTAAACGCAGAGCAAGACATTGATAGTAATAACAAGACATTGATAGTAATAACCCTCATGACAATTGACGGGTAAGATAGTTGACCAACAGAACGATACTCTTCACAATCGTGAACAAGGCAAGACGAGAAATTATATTAAACTAAATACAAAACTTTAAGAGTGGAAAATCCCTTATGGGTACATTTACATATTACGAAAAATCAAATCGGCAAGCCTTGTTGAATGCAACGGAGCCAAACAACTTATAATTTAGGTACAGACTCATATTTCAACCGAACCCTCTAAGGGTGGAAAAACAAGTTAAACCCTCAATCACTTGAGTGAGAAATAGCATTGTTAAACCCTTAAAAATTGAATATGTGACAGAGAGTAAAATGAGTCTAGAGCGACGTATTGCACCTGTGAAGGGGAGCGAAATGCGTCAGTGAAGTAAGCCGCGGAGAGCTTGTCAACATAAGGATGCAGGAGGTAAAAGGGGTTTTACTTGTGCAAGAAATGCAATTGTGGATTAGTACTGGGAAATGAGAGCATAAAAAAATCATGAACTATTAAGTAGAACTGCAAGAACAAAAATTATCTTACCTTGAATCCATGTGGGTAGCAAACTCCTCACGCCCGCATCAACCTAAAACGAATAGAAATCTTGAAGGAGAGATAATGATGTCTTAAAATAACAATGTCTATTGTGCAGTTAAGGCTATGAGTTTACCTTTGATGGGGTCGGCGAAGTGAACTCTCCTGACCAAAAATCAGAACGAAGAGCACAAATTGAGCTAGGGTTATTCTTAAGCCCGCAACTACAAGACCACTATCTCCACCAGGAACCTAACAACCAATAAAATTTTCAGCTCCATAGCCGAGATGACTTACAAACTTAACGGCAAGAATGGATAGAGCGCAATGAGCATACTGTGTAAAGCACAAGGCCTATAGCCATACCTAGTTCAAGATCACCGAATGAGCAAGGGAAAACTCGTTGGAGTTGCAGAGCGCCATCAAATGAGGCAACAGAACAATGAGGGAGGTCGGTAGGGTTCAGGGGTTAGAGTAATACCCTAACCACCTCAGTAACCCTACTAGTCGTAGATCTCAAATGCATACCGACGACGGAGAGGCTCACAGGTGGCGCAATAAAAAATATGATCCAGGTGGATATTGGTGGTCACCCGCCTATTCCACTTGGGACCCCACCATTGTCTCTTTGAGTTTTTCAGTTTTGGCACAACTTACTATTTTTAGCAGTTTTTCGAGTCCTGAACTTCCGAAGCCTTTTTGAGGCCCTAAACAACGTTTTTTGGGAAAACTGAGAGCAACATGGGTCCACATGGACCCATGTTGCTCATTCAAAATTCGTATTCCTCGGATAGATATTTCTAACGAGGTATGGTACGCGTCAAACGGAGATCGTATGCCAAAGTTACGCCCCTGGGAAGTTGAAACACCAATTTACCCAAACGGGGCCCATAATTTTGGCGCTTCATCTCCTAAGGTTAGGGTTTTCGCTGTTTAGGATTTTCCATTGTTTCTAAATAATAAATAGGCCCTCGAGCCTCATTGTAACTCAGTGTAGAGGCCTGTAGCCTCCACATCTCTTCTCAGAGATAGCTACCAGCGCCCTAGCTAGTTTTATTTCCATTTTGTCTATAAGAAAATTTCAGTTCTTTGATATTAATGAAATGAAGTGTTATTTCCGCTGCATCTTTGCATTTATGGTTATGTGTTTATTTTGTTGCATGCCTGCATAAATCCGGATCATTAGTATCAGAGCGGTCTGCTTTTTCTCGATCCTTCTTTGCATGTCCCCAACGAGGTTTTGTAAGATATGGAGTTAGCGCTTTATCTAGTGGGAATCTTTGCAAGACCACTTCTAAACCCATTTTGTTTCATGGGACAAAAGAATGATGAGAGAGTAGGAGATCCTCATCGTAGTTATTGGTTTTAATAGGCCTCAAAAAACAAAGGAACGCGAGGATGGATAACTTTGCCCAGATTCTTTCACATTTATCGCTTTCACCTAAAATAAGATCCCGCATCTAGCGCCCACTCCTGAGGTGCGACTTTTAAGGTACAAGTAAATTTCAGACATTCCCATATTTGAGGGTCACACAGATGCTACATGTCGAGATAGGGATTTGTTCTATTAGAAGGATATTTCTATCTATGACTTTTCCGACAGGGAGAAGATTATTTTTGCACTCCTCAAAGTCGCCCCATGTCAAGGACTAGTGGGAAACCCAACAGAAAAAGGACAAGACAGAATCCCTCTCCTGTTTCAAATTTCACCTACTGGAATTCTTTCTAAGACGCCATCAAGGAACAGTACTATCCCGTGGGGAGCTATGAGGACAAGTACATACAATGGACCACGCTATGACAACAAAGGGATCAAGATGTGCATGAGCTGACGAATCTGTTCCATACCCTGCGCACAAAGTTGGGTATCAAAGATTCAGAGAAACATCCGGTGCTAAAGTATCGCAGCTGTCTGCACAAATACATTCAGGAGGAAATGGAGTTCCTTGACATCTCCTCGCTTGGTACGGCATACCGGTATGCTGCCAAGATTGAGCAATTTAAATGTATAAGCGAGACTTTGGATCATGAACTGCAAGCAAGGGAAAGGTGTACGAAGCCGAGGCGGAGTGCTGGACAGAGCCAAGGCATGGCGGCTAAAGACAACCCACCAAAGCCACAAGAAAAGAACAACACCGTAAAGCCAAATAAGGACACGGGAAAGTGGTGTGAGTTCCATAAGAGCTCCACTCACAACACAAGTGAGTGTCGGGCCAAGCAGTCGCTAGTGGCCGAGATGAGGGCTTCTGAGTCAGATGCATGCTCCGACTCTGAATCAGAACCTGAAAAGGGGAATGAAAAAGGGAAATAGATTATTGATGCGGAGCCCAATGCCATTGTTGCCACTACAAAGATCCAGAAGGAGGAACCGGAAGATCTAGAGGAGGAGGAACGTCTCTTCCACTCCCAGATGTGGGTAAAGGGCTCCCCTGTACAGTTCATTGTCGACAATGGGAGCCAAAAGAACCTCATTTCAGCAGACGCCGTGAAGCGGTTGGGCTTGCCGACCACAGCTCACCCACATCCATACACCATCTGGTGGCTTCACCAAGGACGAGATCTCCGCGTCAGCCGGCAGTGTCGCCTTCCCTATAGCATCAAGCCCTTCACGGATGAGGTATTATGTGACGTTGCTCCTATTGATGTTTATGATGTATTATTAGGACAACCATACTTGTGGAAGCGTCATGCTGTGTATGAGTCTCAACCTCGTGCTGTTATTATTACTTTGGGAAATAAGTTGTACAGGATACCAGAGGTACCACCTCCTACGACTATCTCTTTGGTTACTGCAAAACAATGCAGTAAGCTCATTTCCCAAACCAGGAAATTCGTTTTCCTGATGATCCGCCCCCAGGGCAAGAAGAAGACTGTGGCCACGACCTCCAGACAGGGCCCCTCTGCACCACAACAACAAATGGATAAGGTCGTGGAGGAGTACGAGGACATCTTCACCTCACCCACAGGGGTTCCTCTGCACTGCCAGGTCAAGCACCCGATTGATCCGACCCCAGGTGCGCCACTACCCAATGGACCGATCTATCGACGCTCTGTTCTGGAAAATGATGAAATCAAGAGGCAGATTCAGGAGCTGTTGCAGAAAGGTCACATCAGACCAAGTTCATCGCCCTGTGGGAGCCCGATCGTGTTGGTACAGAAGAAGGATGGGACGTGGAGACTATGTATTGACTATCGGGCGCTGAACAAGATCACTGTCCGGAATAGGTACCCAATCCCACGGATTGATGACCTTTTGGACCAACTCAAAGGTGCAAAATATTTCAGCAAGATCGACCTGAAGTCTGGGTATCACCAGGTACCAATTGAACCCTCCGATGTGTGGAAGACTGCTTTCAAAGCCAAGGAAGGCCTTTTCGAATGGCTGGTCATGCCTTTCGGGTTGACGAATGCTCCCGCCACCTTCATGAGGATGATGGATCACATCTTGCGGCCATTCACCAACTCATTTGTAGTGGTGTACTTGGATGACATTCTGATCTTCAGCCAGACTTGGGAAGAGCACCTTCACCACATCCGACAAGTCCTCCAAACACTGCGGTAACACAAGTTGTGTGCCAATTTGGAGAAGTGCACTTTTGGCATGACCCAGGTTCAATATCTGGGATACATTATTGATGAAAGGGGGATGCATGTGGATCCAGCCAAGATCCAAGTCATTCGGGATTGGCCAACCCCAACCACTATAACAGAGCTTCGCAGCTTTCTGGGTCTTGCTAATTTCTACCGTAGATTCGTGTTGGGATTCTCTCATATCACTTGGCCCTTGAGTCAAGTCACCAAAGGAGGAGCGAGAGAAAAATTCTTTTGGTCGGAACCTCAACAGAAAGCGTTCAAAGAATTGAAAAATCGCCTCTGTTCTGCCCCAGTGCTCACCTTACCAGACTTGCAGCAGCCATTTGAGATCGAGACAGATGCCTCTGACTATGCTATTGGGGCAGTTCTTACTCAACAGGGACATCCAGTGGCATATCACAGTGAGACATTGTCTGACACAGTTTGCAAGTATCCCACTTATGACAAAGAAATGTATTCCATTATGCAAGCTTGTCGACAATGGAAGCATTACATTTTGGGGAAGGAAACAATCATCCACACAGACCACCGGCCCCTGCAGTTCATACAGACACAAGGGAAGTTGCAGAATGATCGCCATCAGAAGTGGTCCACATATCTGCAACAATTTCATTTGAACATCAAGTACAAGAAGGGTAGCACCAATAATGTTGTAGACTGCCTCAACCGACCACCGATCGTGGCGCTCACCACCGTGCTCAACTCTTGTGGGCACGAGACTTCTGATTGGCCGCTTCTCTATGAGAGTGACCCAAAATTCGGCCACACTTACAAGGCACTCTTGGGGGGCACACAAGTTCCAAATTTTCACCTCCAAGATGCACTTTTATGTCACCTGGGACACCTTTGTGTTCCTTCAAGCGAGCGTGCCAAGATGATATGGGAAGCACACTATAGTCGAGTCGCTGGGCATTTCGGGGTCGAGAAAATAGTAGCAATCCTACAGAAGTATTTCTATTGGCCGAACCTTCGAAAGGATGTCGAGAAGCACATCAGATCCTGCACTGCTTGTGCCATTGCCAAACCGACCATCAAGAAGCAAGGCCTATATACTCCTCTACCTACCCTTAGTCGACCTTGGGAATCCATCTCCATGGATTACATGTCGGGCCTGCCTTCTACTAAGCAGGGAAATGACTGTGTTTTTGTGGTCGTCGACAGATTCTCGAAGATGGCCATTATAGCGGCCTGCAAGAAGAATATCACAGCAGAAGCCACTGCTAAACTCTTCTTTGAACGAGTGTGGGTGCACTTTGGGATCCCACAGTCTATCATATCATATCGGGATAGCAGGTTCCTCAGTACATTTTGGTCCAGCCTCTGGTCGATGTTGGATACCAAGCTCACCAAGTCCACAGCTTTCCATCCCCAAACAGATGGCCAGACAGAGGTCGTCAACAGAATGATTGTACACATTCTGCGCATGTACAATTCAAAGCATCCACACACATGGGACGAGAGCCTCCCCTATGTACAACATAGTTATAATCGAGCTCTCCACAGTTCAATCGGCCATAGCTCGTGATGACGGGCTAATACCCACAGTCTCGATTGCTTAAATTTTCAAATTCAATCGGTGTGTAAGTGTATTCAATTTCATTGCCCAGTCAATCCCCAATCTGGGCAATCTCACAACATTCCTTTATTCTATGCTAACAAATTAAACACTTAAATTTGAGAGCGTTAATATCTCAAATCTCTGAGATTTGAGATATTAAATTCAAGTCCCTTATGTCATTGGTGTTCAACCTGACATTTGAACTTATAATAAACCCATTATATAATGATCATCACATATCAATCATCATATATACTCTCCGACCCGAATTTTTATTAGACCCAATCGACACTTAATTGCCTCTTCACTTTAATCTTTTTAACCCAAACAAATAATGAAAGCCTTCAACACTTCCTTGAGCTCACGCACTGGTTGAAATTTCTAAGTTTCACAAGATAATACTATAGACCTTGGTTAATTAATCACCAAGGAATTGCCCCCATTCCACTTATATTAAAACCGCCAACCACAACCAAATACATAAACCATATGGATACTCCAACCAAGGTTGGACTTATAATGAAACACAACCTTTCTTCCCATAGTAATCGAGCCCCATTGTCATTACCATACCACGGCTTGAGTGACTTACAACTATGGGTTATAAATACATCTCGGTCCACAAGGGTTTGACCCTGAACCCATTAAGATTTACGCCAGCGATTTACACAATACATGTGGGCCCGTCGACCAGTTAACTTTCCTTGCCCATCAACGGCTGATGGAATGTCGTACTAGCCTTGACGATCCAACGATCCAAACTGGATATCACGCGAGTTAATTGCACGATCATTAATTCGCAATGAGAGTGGTTAGTGGAACCCACGTTTAGCCACGCGTCAATCAAAGGCACATATCGCGTTATTTTGTCAATTACAGCTTACCACCTTTGTGGTTGCGCGATACACCGGAATCCTACCTTAAAACCATCTTTACTGCGCAGTCTTCAAGGCTCCGCTTTAAAGTTCAAGCCCATTAACTCCGCTACCTTCCACAGTTGATAAAACCCGACAATCTTGCTTCGTCAACAATGAATCGACCTTATTTTCATCACAGGTAGAGTTCAATGCTCCTTGAGCGTAGTTGTTCTCCGACAGAGCCTCTGTTTGCCTACTCCAAACCAGAACAACGCGTTCCACTTATTCATCGAGGATAAGCGTTCGAGGACAGACAGAGATTTATGGAAATTCACCCAGGACAACTACAGTCAATCTATTCACAGAAGATGTGTATCTAAGGACAGGCACGGAGGAAACAAGAGGTTTCCTCGCAGAGTTGATTCTAATTCAACCACACGCAAGAAATGGCCAGGGTTAACTCAATTGTGCCCTCATTAGGGTGAAAAACACAATTGAATTCACAATTCCCTTTCGCGGAGCCAAATCGAACTTCTCCAGCCTTATATGGACAAACTTTACACCTCTTCTCCTAATTAACTCTTAATTCAGGGGTTTAGTACGCACTTTTCTCACCACAGAATTGCCACACAATCACTCCTTAACACACAGTCTATTGTCATGGCTCTTAACACAGTTTCTACCACTCAGATTTCCATACCCTTGCTTATTGGACTCGAGCTCAATTACACAGAAATCCATTATCCTTCATCAAGAAAACATATATACATTCACACATGATTTAACTTGACAAATGCACAATAATACTAAATCAAATTCCTCATTCCTCTGCCTGCTGCGTACAGCAACTGTGGTTTCGGATTTCTGATGGCCTTCAACTCTGACACCATGCGGTCTATGCGATTTCTCTCTCTACAAGTCTCTCGGACTCTGCTGGCAGAGACAGAAGCCACTATCTAACTATACCAATGGTAGTTCAGATTCTTTGGTGGTCAAAGCTTCTTCAAATTCCTATAGTTTCCTAAATTTTATTCATGCTCAGCCAGTGACGGGCACATCACTACCTTTGCCCACTAATCATTGAGCAGACACACTTTCTCTACAATTAGCTAAAAATAATTTAGATAACGCATTTCATAGGAAGCTTACAAACATGAGGCCCCTTGCTATTTATTTATGTACAAAATGTTGTCCTAAGGCCTAATGCTCTTTGCATTTATCCATTGGGCTTGGGATTCCAACCACTATGTCCCATTGACATAGCCATGCCGTTTGCAGCTGCTCAGGCCGATTCAGCTCATGTCCAGTCTGAAGTTGAAAAATCAAGTAGCTTCATCGAGCGCATTCAACACATCCGCCAGCAGGTTCATGATATATTGGACAGAGCCAATGCGAAGTACAAGCAGCGCCATGATCAACACCGGGTGCCACACCACTTCCAGGTGGGCGACAAAGTATGGCTACATTTTCAGAAGGAGCGCCTCACTGGACCTCACCGCAAGCTTCGCCCGCTCCGATACGGACCGTACACCATCACCAAGGCTGTAGGTAACAATGCCTTCGAGCTTAGTATTCCACCATTCCTTGGTCTGCACCCAGTCTTCAATGTGGATCGCCTTCGTCCTTACTTTCCACCTCTACTGGACACCTCGGACATTGCAGAACAACTCACACCAACAGAGTTAAACCCAGACTGCATGGAACAGGCCACCACAGATTTTATCATGGACATGCAAATCAAGAACACTTGCCAACAGAAGATCCAACTGTATCGGGTTGTCAAAGCTGGCCAACTCCTACACCAAGGAAAGTGGTTCACCAGGGACCAAGTTCAGCAGAAATTTCCTCATCTCATGGAGGAACTTAACGCAATAGGGACCATTGCTTCCTAAGGGGGGAGGAATGATCCAGGTGGATATTGGTGGTCACCCGCCTATTCCACTTGGGGCTCCACCATTGTCTATTTCAGTTTTTCAGTTTCGGCACAGTTTACTATTTTTAGCAGTTTTTCGGGTCCTAAACTTCCGGAGCCGTTTTGAGGCCCTAAACGACGTTTTTTTGGAAAACGGAGAGCAACATGGGTCCATGGACCGATGTTGCTCGTTCCAAATTTGTAGTCCTCGGATAGATCTTTCTAACAAGGTATGGTACGCGTCAAACGGAGATCGTATGCCAAAGTTACGCCCATGGGAATTTGAAACACCAATTTACCCAAACAGGGCCCATGGTTTTGGCGCTTCATCTCCTAGGGTTAAGGTTTTGGCTGTTTAGGATTTCCCATTGTTTCTAAATAATAAATAAGCCCTCGAGCAAAGTATCTCAGGGATATGCTTAAGTTGGGATGGAAGAATGTGCTATTGTAAGCACACCTATGACTACAAATTTCAAGATGAGTAAGGATGATGAATCTCCTTTAGTATATGAAACCCTCTACAAATCAATGATTAGAGGTATTTTATATTTGACAACTTCATGACCAGATATCATGTAGGAAATATGTATGGTGGCAAGGTTCCATTCAACTCCTAAAGAATCTCACATGCTAGTTGTTAAAAGAATACTCAAATACTTAGAAGGAACTATTGATTTTGGACTATATTACCCTAAGAGCACAAACCTTACGTTGACAACATATGTCGATGTAGATTGGGCAGTAAGTGTTGATGATTGAAAAAGCACTAGTGGGAATGCATTCATTTTAGGAGATTGTCTTATATTTTGGCTAAGCAATAAAAAATCATCTATATCTCTCTCCACAACTGAAGTCGAGTATATCACAACAAGAAATTGTACAAAAATCCTATGGATGAAGGAAGTCTTGAAGGATGTTAAAATAGAAACAAATTAACCTATCACTATATATTGTGGAAATATTGGTGCAATCAGTCTTTCAAAAAATCCAGTCATGCATTCAAAGACAAAACATATTCCAATCAAGTACCAATTTCGTTAAGAACAATTTGCAAAAGAGAACATTAAAATGGAATATGTCAACACTAAGGAACAAATTATAGACATCTTTAGAAAACCTTTACCTCAAGAAGCATTTGAATATATTTTTCAAAAGATGGGGGTCATCTCTCTTGCATCCCTGTAGGGAATCCCTCTATTATTGATGTCAAAGGTGGAGAAAATGATAAGGGGGGTAGCAAAATGTTAGGGGGAGTAATTATTAATGTTTCTATCAATAACAAAGGGGGATATTGTTGGAAATTGCTATTGATGTCAAAGGGATGTCTAGACGAAGAAGAAAATTGCATAGGATTAAAGAGGACTTTAAGCCCTTTCCAACGAATATTTACATGCCTCCTAATTCCTCTCCATTGAGGAGAAATTAAAATTTTAAGTTAAAAACCACTTGTTTTGACCTCTATCAAGCCGGTCTACTTAAGAACAATTCAACCCTTTTCGCAACAAACATGCCGATTTAGTGTATGATTGAACGAGTATAAATAAGAGCCATGCCTCTTCCATTTCGACCAAAAACTCGGTGCAGACAAGAGAAGTACTCAAACTTATGGAAAATAAGAAAAAAGGTTCATATCTCATGAACCTTGTTGCAAAGTGTAGAAGAAAAAATTGGGATTTCGTTTATGGTTATTGTGATTCTTGGGTTATGGTATTTTGGTGATTCTTTAATCAAACTTTGGAGAAGAACATTGACTATCATTGTAGCAGAACTCGAACATCTTGTAGCATTGTATTTTCCTCTCTTATTTGCACAAATTTTTAGGCCTATATACATAGATTTTGACCTAAGAAAAAAACTAAATTCATCCTGTAACAGGGTCTGCAATTTGGCCTTGAGTTCCTTGCAATTCGACCTTAATTCCAGGCCTTGGCTTTGATATTTTGGACCTGTAATAGCACCCCCTCCTCCATGAAAATACTCGAGACTAAAGCCCAGAACCTGGCCTTTTTGGAATTGTTTCAGGGTCTGTATTTTAGCCTCATTTGGGAAGACCTTGTTGAGCCTTTAAAGCATATTTGGAGACATTGTTGAAGGATTTTTTTTTGTATAGACGTCGTGCACATGTTGACCTCAGTTTGGAGACCTTTTCTACACATTCTTGGTATCTTTTCTATAGCAGAATTGATGATCTGTAAATTGCCATGGATATTTCACTAGACAGTTCCTCATGACAGATTTGATAAAATTATATTTTTAATATGAAATTCAACACTATTGTAGTTCTATTTCTTTTTAGATTTATGAATCTGCAGAAAAATATTAATAGTGCATGCATGCAAATTAGAAATTATGTAGAAAATAGACAAAAGTGAAATAAAATCTCACGCACATTTGACACAAGATATGACATGGGAAACCCTTTCAAAAGAAAACACAACTAGAAGGTGAAGATATTGTGCTCTCTTTCTTTGAATGGAAAGTATTTGCGAGTACAAAGAATTATATCCCGTGTCCTGTGGGATACTATAATGCACAAATTCTCTCTATTTTCTCTATGTCCTATCCCTTTCAACTATTTTTGCTTAACTATAGAATATATGCAAATAATGGAACCCTTTTCCTCCTAGTGGCCCAATTATAACATAGCCCAATAGCTTGTTAGTGTTTAAGTTTCACTACCTCAATTCTCAACCATAGTTACAATATAGAATCTTCTAGAGTATTATTCATCATAATCACATGGCTAACCCATTTTCCATGAATAATGGGGATGCCATGGCATCCTCTAAGGTCAAATTTTGAATGACATAACTTTTGCATACGTACTCCAATTGTTGCAATTCTTGTGTCGTTGGAAATTGATTCACTAGGGGAATTTTGAGTTCTAAAATGGGCCCCCTAAGGAGATTATAAAATAATAGTGGAAATAATAAAGTTAGATTTTATTACTTTATCAAATTTTAGAGGGAAAAAAGAAAAAACTATTTTTTCAACTTATCCCTCTATGGGTTTACTCAAATTTTGAATACTCATTGGATGCATATTTTGATTCTTCATCCAAGGAATACCCATATTGCATGCTTTCGATGGACCCTCGTACATGAAAAATTAGAAATACATGAAAAACATGATTGCAATCATGTTTTTTCATGTATTTTTCATTTTTCATGTGGTAGGGTCTATTGAAAGTATGCAACATGTGTACTACTTAGATGAAGAATTAAATTTTGCATCCAATGAGTACTCCCACTCAAAATTTGAGTAAAACATTAGGGAGATGTTGAAAATACAAGTTGAAAAAATAGTTTTATTATTTTTTAATCTTTTTACCTTTTTACCCCAAAAATGGTGAATCATCTCCCATGGTTGACATCATCATCTTAAAGCCTATTTGTTCTTATAAAGTTTATTTTGGTTGTACATTTTTCTTAGGAGGCACATTTTAGAACTCAAAAGTTCTCTAATGTGTGTGTACAATATGAAAAAAAGGTTCTATTATAAGCATCAGTTTTTTATCCCAAAGAAATGCCATTTGATGTCTCAAAATGCTCTTAGAAGGTTCTAGACCCCAATTTTCCAAACTAGGTCCTGCCGGTAAAAATATTCTTGCGAGCTGATTCCTCCACTTTTTCCACTCTGAAAGCATCGAGATGGATGAAAAACAATATAATGATCTAATATGGATCAATCGAAGAATTTTACGTAGAAAAATCAAAGACACTCCTTGAGCATACTTGAAGACTTTTCTTGAAGACACTCCTTGAGCAAACTTGAAGACTTTTATGTAGTAGACGTGAACACACTCCTTGAGTAGACTTGAAAATTTTTCTATTGTAGACTTGAAGACACTCCTTGAGAAGAATTGAAGACTTTTTTTGTATACTTGAAGACACTCCTTGAAGCAGGCATGAAGACTTTTATGTAATAGAATTGAAAACATTCCTTGAGCAGACTCTGGATCAAGATATTTGAAGGATTTGGTGCAGATCTTAGAGCAAACTTGGAGCATATTTGGAGCAGTCTTGGAAGCATCCTTGAGCAAGTTTTTTGAAGACATCTTGAAGTAGACTTTGGATCAGATCCAGAAGTTATCTTAGAGACATCTTGGTAAATCTTTAAAGTATATTAGAAGTGGTTGTTTAGGTTGGATCCTACGAGGATTGGTGTCCTCATTGCAATCAAGTTGGTGCCTAGATTTGTGTTTTAGGCTTGGAGTCATCATTTAAGGTTGGAGCCTTGAAGAAGTAAGAGATTTTGTGGTACATGTTGGAGGATAAATTTTTGTAGAGGATTGTAGTCCTCATTATCTATTAATTAAATTATCGTTTGTTCTACATCTCGTGTTATGGTTTAACTTGTGATAAAATTCTTAACTAACATAATATAAAAATTGAAATAAATATGATTCACCTGCCCCTCAGTATTTCCAACACACACCCAAGAATATATCTCAAAGTCACCAAAATAATAAGAAGATAGATATCCTTACACAAGGAAGGAAACAAACACTAGTGGCCCTTTTGCAGGCAACATTCTTTATACAAGGTTGATAGAAAGAACAAGCACACATTTCCCCAAAAGTATCCATGTAGATACAATAGATGGGCCATAGGAATAACATTTACAAATAAAAAGAGTAGGTGGTGTACTTTTATAGCAAACCTTGTATGTCTAAACTAAAGAAACTAGAATTGGACATGCTTGAAAAAAAACAATTTTCAAGCTATCTTAACAATTATTGACAAAAAATTATTTATCTTTCTATAAATTGGCACAAATGCTTTCAAATTGTTTGGCTTGTAACTATGGTTGTTCTTATCATCCAAAAAATACAAATTATATTTTTCCTTAGTCAAAACCATGTGACATTCTACATGCAATGCACACATTTTATATCAACAGAATTATTCTTCCATAAACTTAGATCATACTCCATCATATTGTCATCTAGCAACATGTAAATCCTAGATTCATGTCTCAAAATTTAGGATTTTTGAAACAAAGAGGCTATATAATTTTTTATACTTCCAATCTAGAGCTTGATGAAGACTTTACTATTCTTTCTAGCTAACTAGTTTCCATTTCCATCTCGCATTTAAAGGGATAAGAAATAATGTCACACCTTGGTTTTCTACCTTGCTTTGAGAAGCCATAAATTGAGAATTAGCCAATGATTTCAAGTGCAAATTTTGGCACCTACCATTGAAGTTTCCACCTACTGAAGTCTCTACCAACTTGAGGAGGTCATCTTACCCATGATCCTTAAGGGTTCCCACATTTTGGAGATCATTTTACCTTGGTATCAATGACACCTATTGAGGGGATCGACTCATTCCATGGTTCCATTGTGTTTCTTCCACTATTATATTTATGGTTATATCACACGTGGATGTTCTCTTAGAAGGTCGCAATTTTGAATTAATATTCTTTTATATTTTTGGATCCATGAGTTAGTCTATCTTCAAACCAAGAAGGTGCCCTAACAATTTTCTATCATTTTAGAAATGTGTCTAACATATTTTGAAGATTTTTGTTATAGAAGTTGATTACCATGGAAGATATTGGCTACGAAAGATGTCAAAGTGTCTATAAAAGATGATTTTTATGAAAGTATTGAAGAGGTAGTGAACACAAATACATTTTTAAGGTCACACTCAAGAATAGACCTTAGAGTCACCAAAATAAGAAGATAGAGATCCTTGTAAAAGGAAAGAAACAAATTTTAGTGGTATTTTTGCAAGAAAATTTCTCTATACAAGGTTGACAGAAAGAAAAAGAAAACATTTCCCTAAAAGAATCCATGTTGATAAAATATATGGGCCATACGAATAACATTTACAAATCAAAAGACTACGTGGTGTATCTTTATAACAAACCTTGTATGTTTATTAGAGGAATTTTGAGGTCTAAAACATGGGCCTCCTAAGGAAATTAGAAAATAATAGTGGAAATAAAAAAATAAAATTAGATTACATCATCAAATTTTAGAGGGAAAAAAGAAAAAAACTATTTTTTCAACTCGTATTTTCAACTTATCTCCCTATGGGTTTATTCAAATTTTGAGCGAGAACACTCGTTGGATGCAAAATTTGATTCCTCATCCATGGAGTACACATCCTATTTGATTCCTCACACATGTCACATGTTGACTAGTATAAAGGATGTGCATTTTCCATTGTTTTTTCCTGTTCCAATTCCTGCAAATCTATGGCCTTTAATTTTCCAAATTTGGTAAAATAGGAGAATAAGTCATGCAAGTTTAATTTGTAAACTGCCTCTCTTCATGAATTCTCCTTGTCAAGGTCTCTATTCCACAAAATTTACAAGAATTTAACTCATTTAAACCCCAGCCTTGTCTTAAAAGAGGAATGTATTTCGTTTAAGGAAAAATCACCTCCTAGGCAAAAGAACCTCGTAAACCAATGAAATTAGCCTCATAAGTGCATTATTAGGCTGAAGTAACCTTCTTCGCTGCTAAATTTATACTCCTTAAGATCAAAAACTCTAAGCCTATTACTTGTGTGTGCACCGCCATTCTCAAGCTCAAATTTTGAGAACGTCTTCCCACCAACCTATCACTCACACTATGCAAAACGTGGCCACTCCTTATTTGTCACCTTGAATCTTGGAATCATTCTCTTTATTCCTCCTCAGTTCGTCAATTAAGCATTTTTCTTCAACCTGCCACCCTATCAAATGGCCTCTTCATCTACAGGGAGTTATGAAAACGTGAGGGAAAAGGTAAAGAAAAAACCTAGGTCTAAAAAACCCACAAAATAACCCAGAAATTCCAGTAAGATTATGAAAAATTCTGGTAAATATTTTTGAAAATTTGGGTTACAATCGTTAAATTTTAGTATTTTGGGTGTCCTAAGGGTTTTTGATGGTGTTGAATCTATTTCCATCATCAAAAATGCAATTCAAACACTCCAACTACCTTATTTTTTGAATTTTTTTTACCAAATTTCGGTAAAAAATTGTCATCCGAGCTATTCTGTTGCGTCGGTACACAACTCGAAAGAAAAATGTTGATATGATGATGACATCCACCACTGATATCTACTCATAGCAGCTTTTGAGCTAAGAAATTCCATTCGTGTCTTGGTTGAGCAGGTAGATGTCTTAAAAGTTGATGAGTCATGTTTTCAGCTTCCAGACCAGAGGCAAGAATTGCAATTGGCTAAAACAAAACTTATCTAGGAAAGAGAGCATATAGGGAGGCTAGAAACTGAGTTGGAGTTGTTGAAGAGAGAAGAATCTAACAAGATTTCATTCAAAACAATCAAGAAGGTAGTATGGGGGGCCATAATAAGGACAAAGGATAGACACAGGAAGCAGTTGGAGTTTATTCAATATGATCAATCAAGAAGGTAGTATGGGGGGCCATAATAAGGACAAAGGATAGACACAGGAAGCAGTTGGAGTTTATTCAATATATGATCGAGATCGTGAGGAGGGCGCACAAGGAGATAGAGGCCATTAAGGAGACCATTGGAGATTGACCTGCCAAGGCAGCAGTCATAGTAGAATTCTTGAATTGGGTGTCAAAGAAGGAGATCACAAAGGTAAACCTTGACCGGTTTCAATGTGTAACGAGGGCCAACAAAATAATAAGGAAAATGAACTAGGTGATGATGGCTAAAGAGGAAGCGAAGGCTTTAACAAATGAGATGGAAGGATTTAAAAGAAAGTGTGAGATGTTTCATCACAAAAAAATCAACTTTCTTCGATGAAGACGGGAAATTGCTTCCCAAATAATCCTTCATGAAACTCCTAACTACAATCAGAGAAGACCGTAGAGGCCTTAGAGAAGAAATTCACGCACTTCAAGGAAAGGATATCATGAAGTTGTATGATGACCACCATGATTTTTTTTCTTGCTCAAAAATATATTCAGGGAGTGAGGCAAAATTGATTATGAAGACATTACTAGCTTTGAGGGAGCCATCATTGAGACCTAGTCTTGTGACATCCCATATGGTAGGGAATGGAGGACCCTAATGGCCCTGTACAAATGGGCCTCCCAACCTGGATTCACCCCAATTGGTAGTTACTTTTTTTATTGTTGTAAGCTATTCTAGGAAAATTTGAGCATTTCTCTTCGAGCTTTACAATCTATTTTGGTTTAACCCTACCCATATCATAGATAGAATTATCCGCAACATAAATTTTACTCTGTGATTAAACAACTCCTTACCTATTTAAAGTATGTTTCCAATTATTATTCTAGGTTTTATGTAAGTTTCTTCCCAGTTGTCCCCAAATATTTTGCTATGTTGTTCCCATGTCTGCATCATTTTACCATGTTTGAATGCACGTTGGACAAGTAACCTTGAATATAATCATGATTATAGAAGACCAAAGGATTAAGATGATCTAGTAACTACAACACTAGAAAGCTAAGATGTAATTTGTTTATACTTTCTGTAGAAGTCATAATAAAAGTTGTTCAAGCCAATAATTCAGTGTCCAATACATAAATAAAGATGATGAGTTTATTTGATTGAGCAGCACCTATCCCACAATAAAAATTAGAATTTAAACAGCCATTAAAGACAATTTCCATAAAATAAAGTACTTGAATTGTTTTGCATGAAGTGCAAATTTTCCTTGAGTAAAACCTAGTAACCAAAGTTTTCAAGAAATCAACTATGATTTGTTTAAATTTCGGTAGTTTCATTTGTCCTTTTGTTGTCAACAAACTTGGTGAATCCTCCAAACAACCTTATTCTAGTAATATATTATGATGATGCAAACAATGCCTCTTGCAAATTTTCTCAGTTGACAATTTAATCAATTTTGATATTAAGGAATCTACTAGAGGCCTCTAGATATCCCAATTTTCAAAGAATTTATTTGTAAATTGAACACAAAGCAAATAGTGTTCGGTAGCACTAATCAATGAAATAAGAAGTAAAACATTCTTCCTCTTATTTGAACATAAAACTTTTGACATCATTTTTAAAAAAGTCATTCCAAAGTAAAGAAACTAACTCCTCGAATTTTGTTGCTTTAATATTATATCTTTTTTTCTAAGTTAATAATTAAGTATTATATTGATTCCTTGGCTACTTGATAATCACCCCTAAATAACTATAAACAATGGGGTTTATGAAACTCCCTTATCAACCAATAGTGTAGAAGCTCTAAAACTAAAAACCCATCAAAGTTGTTTTCTTTTCTTCCTACACTTACCTTGAATCTAACATAAGGAGTGGCATTTTAAGTAGAAAAGCATTCCTTCACCACATCATTAAAAAAAGCCTTGGATTGTTCCAATAGAAAAAAAAATCCAAGCACAAGACTAAGTAGAAATCAATTTGTCAAAACCTTGGAGAGATAAAAGGAGGCTTATAATTTTCAGATATCACCTTACTCCACATGGTACTTATGGTACTTTAAAAGGGATGTATTGCACTCCTTTTAAAATGGCTAAATTCCTAGCAACCCAAAAGCCCCAAGTTGTGAGGCTTATAATTTTCAGATATCACCTTACTCCACATGGTACTTTTGGTACTTTGAAAGGGATGTATTGCACTCCTTTTAAAATGGCTAAATTCCTAGCAACCCAAAAGGCCCCAATTGTGATTAGGGAAGGAGATTTAAAATTTGTAATTCACTATAATCATTAATCTATAAGAAAGTACAAGTGAGGTTAGTTAAAACTAAAACTTGTGATGATGTAATATTCTAGAATCGTTCATCTATAATATAGTACGAGTGAGATTGTGATCATAGTTGATATATGCATACATAAATGTGTAGAATGTATAATATAGTTAATTGTTTATGATTTCCTTTTAATGATTATGGATCTCTCTTAGAAGAAAGATGTAGTGTGTAGTCCCCAAAACAAAGTTGTATTAGGAGGATGGCATCAATTAGATTTATGTTAAGTGGTTGGGAGGAATGAACGTTATCATCCCTACTCAAGGTCAATTCTCGTAAATGACATGTTGAGTTCATATAGAGTATATTGTTGTAATGGCTTCGATGCTTGTTGAAATAATATTTTACCTTTACCTAAGAGTTGAAAAGTGAGATACTTTGTTAACTAGGTTAATTTGAAATTAAAAATAAAAAGATGACATAAAGTTTGAAAAGCTATTTTATATAATAATTTGCTAAGATGAATGTTGAAGTGGTCAAAATTATTACATGCTAAAATGGCTTTTCCCATGGAAAATGATTGTTATGACATATAAATATATGGGTCCATATGTCTTGATCCAAGCCTAGTTACACTGATAGCCATGTCTATTTCAAAGAAGTTTAATTTAATTATCAATGATTATTAAGTAGATTGTAGAGATTTAACCTCCACAAAATATGTTGGAATATTCTTATAGTAGTCACTAATCAAAGGTTAAGATTTATCTCCAGATTAGTGATTCTATTTAATTTATTTATTTCAAATTAATTAATTAAAGAAAACGTCTTATCAACATGAATCATATTGGGCATGTGATTGATAAGCCATGGCATTGGCACATAGTATTGTAGCAAGTGCTATTTACAAGTTATGAATATCATGGTAAAGTGGGGGTGAATATCCTTGATAAGAATATTGTTACATGTTTTTTAAAATGTATCATATATTAATTCATTTTATAGTTAATAATAAAAATAATTTAAACAAAAGTTTTTATTTAGTTGATTTTTATGATTTTTTCAATCTTAGGCAATGTGAGATGTATTATGGAGTAAGTGTTTTGATGCTTATCATGGATGAATGCCTTAGTTTAATTTGCAAAGTGAGTTCCTCAAGCGTTTTTTTAGGGTGCTGAATCCAATTATGCATTCAAAACTGCATTTTAAACCAGAAAAAATCATAATCATGGTCGATGTTGTATTGTCAAATTCCTGCTAGAAAAACCGTTTTGTTTATTAATTAAAAAATAATTTTAATTTATATAATTGTACTCATAAATAAAAAGTAATTGTTATCATAAATATAAATTGACATCATAAATACATTCACAAAATGAAATTGTGTAATTAGGTCATCATTGTGACACTAATTCAAACTTTAGTGAACATAAAACCTTGGATTATAAGTTAATCAAATTTGTTTATGAAATTCATAAATATTTCATAAACAAATTTGATCAACTTATAATCCAAGGTTTTATGCTCACTCAGTTTTGAACTGGAGCCACATATATATATGAAAAGTGCATTTTGACTTGAAGTGCTTTATATTATTTATTTTATGCAGTGTGTCTATCCTCAACTCCATAAAGGTGTCTTCAATGCATTACGTTATATCAGTGTGCACCTATGGAGAGACAGATTGAGTATCACCTCCTGCATTATCGTGAATGCATTAAAACTTGATGAACCTGCAGAATTATCCACAAGTCTACTCGGATTTGTTCTGAAATGAGCCAAGTCTGCCAGTTTTGGTCAAATTCAGTGAAATATATTCAGATGTGCCAAAACTCAGAGTATGACCATGACCAACACTCGAAGAGTTTGACCAAATATCTTGAATGCATATGCATTGAAACAAGACTTGATGAATCTACCAAATTTGGAGCAAGGCTATTTGGCTGGGCTCTTAAAAGAGATGTCTATGCATTCTCGTCAAACTTAGTCAAATATGATCAATTTTGTCAATATTCAACAAGTTTAACTAAGACGCGGTGACCTTGACCAACACTCAGAGTTTGACCAAGTTTGACACATCTTTACCTATTTGGAGTATAAGCCAATATAGTAGAAAAAATGGCCCTTAATTTCCAGCAAGTTTTCTTTATAATTCAAGCAAGATTTTTGACAAATTGTTGAATTACAAGTTTTAATCATTAAAAATGCAGTTTAGAGTTTGTTCCAATAAGAATTGGGAAAAATCCATCTACAATGTCAGATTTTGCAAAATTGGAGAATTTTATTGCCAAAATTTCCATTTTCCATTGCCAGATTCCATCTAAAAACCTACATGATAGGGAAGTTTGCTCCAAGATTACACAGCACCTCACCCATTTTCTCCCGAGTTGATCCCACATTTTTGCTGAGATGTTCCAGGTCTGCATCATTTTACCATGCTTGAATGCACGTTGGACAAGTCACCTTAAACAAAATCGTGACTGAGGAAGCACAAGGAATCAGGATGATCTAGTAACTACAGCACTAGAAAGCTAAGATGTAAATTGTTTATATTTTCCATAGAAAAGTCATAAGAAGAGAAGTTCAAGTCAATAATTCACCTTCCAGTAAGTGAATAGTGATCATGAGTTTATCTGAATGAGCACTGCTTGTCCTGGCATAAAAATTTTGAACTTAAACGTCTAGCTATTAAAGATCATTTCTATAAAAGAAAGTACATGAATTGTTTTGCATGAACTGCAAAATTTTCCTCAACTAAAATCTAGTAACCAAAGTTTTCAAGAAATCAACTCTGATAAATTTAAATTTTGGTGGTTGAATTTTTCCTTTTGTTGTCAGCCAGCTTTGGTGAATCCTCCAGAACAGCCTTTTTCCGGTATAGATTGTAAAGATGCAATCAATGCCTCCTGCAGAGTATTTTCTCGGTTGTCAATTCAGTCAACTTTGATATTGAGGAACCTATGAGAGACCTCTAGGGATTCCAATTTCCAGAGAATTTCTTTTTAGATTAAACCCAAAGCAGATCATTTTTGGCTGCATTAATCAATAAAATAGGAAACAAATACTTAGTTTATCCATCTCCATGTTTTTTGAAACTGTAGTTTACCCCTATCCAAGTTTTTGGAAATGTTATATGCTGAATTATTCTACTAAAGGGAGCGATGCTATTTTCTGTGGGATTCAAGGAACCTCTTGTCATTGTCTGGTTAGTTTGATGTGCGTGTTGACAAATTTTGTGTACAAATGGGATGATTTGTCAAGGGTTGGTGAGTATTTGGTCTAGTCATGTAACTATTCCTATTGGAAATCATGTAGTATTTACTATTAATATGGAAAACAATACGAATTTACGTCCTACAACTATTTTTTCCTTCCTAATCTCTGATCATTTTGTTTTTCCAGATATATTTTGGAATAAGATACTGTGCTTGAGAGTTTGAAAATAGATGGCACAAAATCTATACCCTTTCAATTTTATTTCAATAGAGCTATCACATGTAACAAGTTCTCAGTGAGAAATAGAATGCTGAGCAATTAGAAACGTCTATTACTTAGTTTGAAGGTTGATTGATAAAGTGTTTTCAAATCACATGGATCTAGAATTATCTTCATATAATGGGTATATCTAAATTGTTTAATATCCTCTATCCGTAATTGGACAAATGCTTATTGTGGTTCATTTTTTCTGAATGAGACTTGGGAAAAAGCCATATTTTCATTGGTTGTTTCTTCTGTCTGACCAGAAATGAAAACATCGCCAGACAGAAAAGTAATCAGAAGACAAGGTATAGGATCTGATAGGCTACAAATGAGTCTCTAAAGGTAAAAGGAATTAATCCTACGAGTAATCCAGAAAGGAAGTTGAAATAATACTTCTTTCCTCCAAGACAGCCTTTCATGAGACAAAGAAGATTAGATCCAGTCGGGGGCCACCACACCCCAGATGATAGAAACTAAATTTTGATGTGACCTGGAATGGGAGGTCTTAATCATTTTTATGAATTCTTTATAAAGGACACTA
The DNA here is from genome assembly GCA_034641835.2 of Pinus albicaulis. Taxonomy (NCBI): domain Eukaryota; kingdom Viridiplantae; phylum Streptophyta; class Pinopsida; order Pinales; family Pinaceae; genus Pinus; species Pinus albicaulis. Next base: position 1,116,107,495 of record CM076572.1, read on the forward strand.
AGAAGGTGGCTCAGGTTAATGCTCTAGCAAATAACGCAGTTTCCCTACGTGTGGTGATTCGATCAGGCTTAATGACGAAGAGATGCAGGATGCTTTTGACAAGATGGATGGTTAATGACAGAAATAATTTCATCTTAAAAAGGTTGCCACTTCATCTCGGCGCCTTGATAGTAGCTCAAAGCTTTGAAGGAAAGCCAATAGTAACTGGAAGTGGTTTCTACTTAGAAAGCAAGGGAAAAGCATGGCTCCATCTATGCATAGAAGAAACATAGCAGCTTTTTCTCAGCTGTAAAACAGGAAGGTTTCGCACTGATAAGATGGCAAAATACAGGAAGCAACAGAGGAGAACTTCCAGACCCGGAACTAAGCAACTCAGAAAGGTGGCAGAAGAATGTGACAAGAACAGAGGCCTTGATAGTCCTACTAGCCGTACATTGATGGAAAAACTGAAAAATAAAAAGCAAAAGATTGAAGGTGGATCTCAAAGAAGGTTGAGGATCAACCTGGAGAGGAAATATCTTTAACTTGGCACCAGATATTGTCAAGAGACCAGACAGTAGTTTGCCAGCCTTGAAGGATAAATCCGAGACCTAAAGGCACAGCAGCTTAAGCATGATCCTGAAACCTAAAGAGGCAAACAAAAGTGGAATATGGGACAAAGCTCAGAGAAACAGAAGATATCAGAAGCCCACCTTCTTTCTATAGCTAGCAAGAGCTTTAGGAAATCTCAGGAGTCCAAGAATTCAGATTGAGAGGCTGTGTAACATGTTTAATCCAGAAAAGAATCAAATATAGTTTGGAAGATCGCTTGCATCAGTTGAATTAGAAGATGTTTCAAATGTTGTAGCTGACGAAAAACTCTAGAGAGTTTATTCCTTAAGATTTGAAGAGACTCTTAGGCACCATAAAAGGACAAACCAGCAGTCACAAGTTAGTGGAAGCTCCGAAGCAGCAGGAGCTTCCAAATGCTCCCACCCTAAAGCATGAACTGCGGTGCCTTGATCTCATTTTATTTTTGACAATAAAGTAAGCACGTCAATAATGACAGTATTACAGGCCTGGACACTCAGAAATTTTTGAAACAGTTTGAAGCAAAAATTTCATATCCAGATCACTGGTTTTTGAAATCTGGCAGACTAATCTGGATCATCATAAAGTGCTGTAATGCTCCTTATGTGTCAATAGCAGAAGTCACATGTAGTGCTTTAATAATTTTTAGGGTGATGATAGACCTGATCTGTTGAACACTGGGGGGGGTTGGTGAATCAGTGTTCAGGTAGCCCAAAAATATTTTCAGTTAGCTCTTTATCCTTATTTTGTTTATGAATTTAACAAAAAAATCATTACATAATTAAACAAACACAAAGGACACCAGAGACTTAATATGGAAACCCATAAAGGGAGAAAACCACAATGCTTTTCTTTTCTTTAAAATGGTGATTGTAGGCATCCACCTACAGTTACAAAATTAGCAAGCACCCACTTGCAGGATATTATCCCTTTCCTTCTTTCGCAGGCTCTAACCCACTGGAGACACCTATCCCCAAGGTTTAGTAGGCACCCACCTACTGGGAACACCAAACCCCTCTTTATCTGTGAATTGAGTGCAATTGTTGAAAATCTGATCTATTTTCTGTTATGTTCCTTTTTTGTCTCACTCTGTGCTCATATCAGCAACTGCTATTACTTGACAAACACCATTGCTGCAAACATACCATCCTTGCTGTTTGTCTTACACATTCACAAAGGTTCCACGGTACATATAACGTTTGCTCACTCTCTCCTCTTTTCAATGTCTTCTGAGCTTTTGGCCACCTTTCTTTTCTGTGAATCAATAGCCTGTTCAGTCAATATTTTGCTGTATATATATACTTCGATCCCTCTTATTACCATGGGTATCAAACCATGGTATTAACCCATGGAATTGTTTTCACTATGACTGGATCATGCAATCTTCTTGACCAGATTAGCACGCCGCACTCTGTTCACCTCCATCTTCGTCAATGGCGCGGGAGTACTTAAACTCTTTTTTTTTTTAGTTAGCACATTGCCCATACACTAGACCATGGGCTAAGCCTTTTAATCTTCCATTGCAGCTTCGTAAGCTCTAGGAGTTGTACTGCCTAGCCCCCGTGACCGTGGGTTGTGAGTATAGGCTTAAGCACTGCTCACTGCTCTGTCAGTGGACATTCATTGCCAGTTACATCACTTTCATCCTGACAGTCCAACAGACAGAACCATCACTTGATGGTGCAACAATTGATGGCAATTTCTCTATCAGTCAGCCTGTTGCTCATCGTTCGTCAACCTTCATCTACATCGCTTGCCAGCCATCAACCTTTGTCTAGACCACATGTTGTGCCGATGGCCAATTACCATTGGGCAGTGTCCGATGGTCCCCACTTCATAAAATCGCCAAAATATCTTAACATTGCAAAGCCTTATAAAACAGCCTCCTGGTGGGAATCTCGAGGCTTGCCACATCACCTACCCTGTCACTGCCACATATCCTCCACATCATTTGCTATGTGTCATCTACATCATCCTATATGACCAATTAGAGCCTGACACATGTCCTCTACTGACATGTACCTACCAGGTGTACTACCACATGTCACTCACCAAACATCCACTTGGCCTATCAAAAACTACGAATCCACTTGCCACGTGTCATCTCCTTAAGTTGTCAAGACATCACCTAAGCCATGTGTACCTACCACTTAGCATTTAAGTGAAGGCACCACTTGCCCTGCCACGTGTGCCAGCCACTGTTCACTGCTCATTGCTACATTGTGTGCAAATCAGGTCTCAACCAACGATCCAATAAACACCTAGGTTCTTATGCCAAGCTCCCTGTGACCAGTAGCTATGACCGACGGCTAATTTTGTCGGCCACTTCCCCCCTCTTTGTCGGTTATGTTCGCCATCTACAATATCTCTAGTCGAGTTATTAGATAGATACCTGAGTGCTTTGTTCCAAGCTCCCTGTAGGCTGTGATTACAAGTTGTGACTAGCGGCCTTGCCCACCGCTCACCGCTCGTCACTCTTCCTCCTGAGCTTGTGTTTTATCGTTTGGTGTTTGGTCCGATGGGGAGCCTGTTACCCACCACTTCGTGGGTGATATCCCTAGGAGAAATTTTTTCTCCATGATGGACCTCAGTCAGCAGTCAGCAACCCCTTGCAGCTTTCAATTAGCTCGTTATGCCATTTCTCTGCCACCTGAGCCAACCATGTGGTCCCTCACCCATCTATATTGATCGTATGTTTGAAGGTGGGCCTCCTGAATCTAAAGGTATGTCTTGTCATTTGGTAATTGAGTATTGGGTTTACTTATCGTAGACACTTTTGGGCATGGATTGATGAGAGAGATTTTGCAGAAAGAGTGGGCTTAGTTTGTGCTCCTGTCCCCTTGATCTCTTTTGGATGTTACCCTTGGATCTTAGTCCCGTGGGATCTCCTTTATTAACCATTTGGTTCTAGGGTGGTACTACTTAAGAAACCCCAATTTTAGGTGTGTGGTCCAACTCCTTTATCTGCATATATTACTCCCTTTCCACTAACTATACCCCCATTCATCATTTCTCCCACCTGGGTCCACATTGCCTCTTGGGTCCACATAAGGTCAGCCTCCCTACCCCCTTGCCCCCACCTTGGGTCAGACCTAGTAAGATGCCCCGGAGGTTGAAGTAGGTAAAAGAAAAAGTAAAAGCATAAATGGCCATATTCAACAGGAAATTGTACCACAAAAATGAAAAAGATGGTAGGGACAAAAATAATTAACATGTGGGCAAAAGCCAATATATGAGCTCTACCCCATATCCATGGTCATCACCCTGGTTCCATAAGCCCTCGATGAGCCTCCTCTATTATTCAGGAACCCATGATTGTCCCAACCCCTGGAGGGCAATGAACCGCCCTACCTAAAAAGGGGTAATCATTGCTATATCTTACACATCATGCTCTTGTCATTTGAGCCCCAAGCAGTTAATTAAAAAAAAATTCACAAAAAGCATAATGCATATAAAGAAAGGTAGAAAAATCAAGGTCAAGGCACCTCATGTAGCATGATTGCTCCCTCCTACACATTATATACCCAAGTGTGGGCTTCCTCTTATCTAGCTACCCTATGCCCCAATTATGTGGCCCGGGATTGCCCCTATCATTCCCTACTCCATTTCAGATCTTGATCATGTCCCACCAGCATTTGAAGGATGGATCTTGGACATACTATCCCCTCTAAGGGTAGAAACCACTTAATAAGGTACCTAGCTAACTCCCTTTGGAGCCTGGAGACACTAGTGTATGCCAAAGCCCACTACGGAAGGGCATGCCATTATGAAGTGCCCACTTTGTTGTCTATGGTTTGTAAGCTCTTTTACACGATTACTCTAATGACTTGTTGTACTGGAAGGCTAGGGGATGCATTAGATCTTATACAAGATTGCAGGATAGTGTCCAATTGGGTTTGGTCTCCCTATATGGGGTCCTAATCCTCCAGAGGGCTACAATGGCACATATAGGGTGTGTGTCGAGAGCCATGGGCCTCCAGAGCAGTAGACAGTACTCCATGGATTCCTACAGATGTTCATAGATTTCAAGAGATCCACCTTTGGGACGAGGAAGGTGCATTTGGTACACCATGCCCAGCTGACCCCACAGGTGCACCACACACTTGGCAGGTGTCTCAGGGCTTGTACGATGACACGACAGCATTTATTCCAGCATCTGAGCCATCACAGAGGGTCTACAAGTATCCTCGACTCATTTGGAGACCCATGAGGTCATTTGTGAGCCCTCACATCCACAAGGAGCACCAGTGGTTTGTTGTTTGGAGAACAAGGGGCCAACCCCTTGTCCAACACTTTTGATGGGTCCCATGCATCATTATGGCACTCATGCACCCCAGTATGCCTCCTAGAAGGCCCTACGACATTAGTTGACCTCTTATGAGGCTTATTATTCCATGTATGAGCTAGTTTGGTAGGCTTGTCACCAAAAGTTAGGGTTATTTGCACATTATGTTGTTTTTAGGGGCTAATGTAGGCCCATACGCTAAATTGAACTCCTAAATGATGTATAAATAGGAGTTAGTCGAATTCATTTGTATCATCACATGGATTGGGATCTCTCTCTCTTAAGAGAATTTCACATTTTTCCCTTGGTGGATATTTTTGGATGATGGATGAATTTTGATGTATGGATTTGGGTTATTTCTATCTTGGAGCTTCTTATGTGCAAATGTAATGTTGGTTGAATATACTATCTAACATTGTAAGTGTAAATTTAATGTTATTTTTCTTCTTGTCTCATACTATTGGATTTCATTATAATTCGCGCTAATTGTTACATGATTAAAATGTGGAATTATGTGTCTATCTAGCTTATTCTATGTATGGGCCATTTTTAGATGAATTAAATGTCCTAGAGATCATTTTATCTCGATAATGTTGCACCATTTGTATGAAGTATAAATGATTGAAAGTCACTTTTCTTATCTTTCCTCTAACATTGGACGATGTTGACTTTCTGGGCCCCGCCTTGAACAAAAAACCGAATTCTTCTTCATTATTATCCTTGACTCCGTATCACCAAGTGAATTAGGCATTGGTCCCTCACAAAAGGTTGATCATTTTCCTCTCTTTTTCATATTTTTCCCCTTTTCCCCAAGTCTAGCCTCATTAGGTCACCTAGGGCATCAATTTCCCAGGAATCTAGCCACAGGAAAACTTTGATATCCTAGAGGTAACTGCGCTGGTGGTTCCCCTCACTCTCCGAATTTGGGTCAATTCCGACTATGGAATCTCTGGATACCTCAAGCCCTAGCTCTAGGATCAAGTTTTGCCTAGGTGTTCCCAAGGCTAGAACCTAGTAGAATCAATTTGGCATTGTTGGAACAAAATTCTTGTTTGATCCTTTCCCCTCACCTTGACCAGGTTAAGAACATCATTGGGTGCCAAAATCCATCCCCCAACCTGAGTTGGGTCCACTTGGCCTCGTGTGGTCCCATTCTTCATCAAAGTTGATTTATCAAGGACTACTCAGGAATCCAAGTTCCCAAAGGATTCTAGGGATTGAGAACCCCCTTTATAACTCTCATTCTTCTACCTCAACCCTCCAATCCTCACCCCCTCTCCCTAGAAGATCAAGTCCCTTGCTTAAAAGGCAAGCAAGTCTCATTCTTCATTCTATCTTAGGGAAAGGGTTTCTAGGGTCACTTCACACTTATTCGTTGATCTATACTTTACAAGTGACTTCCTAAACTACCGGGTCTCCTCCCATCGGTGAAAGTCCGCAATGAGCAGTGGGCTAAGCCTCCATCGTTGCCCTTGACGTAGCAGTTTCCCTCATAGGAACTCCTGCTGGTTTGTGTGGTAACATTTTTGGTGCCGTTGTCGAGGAGGAAGCAGGTCTGCCTCCCTAGCGAATCATTGAGGAATTGATTCATTGACGACACTCTCATTATTCCTCTGGCGACTCCATTCGTTGTCAAAAACCCTAGTTTTCTTTAAGGTGACAATATTCCTCCTCTAACTAGGGCATTGTTGCAAGAAGAAGGGAACGTGAACCATCACCTGGTGGAACCGCCCACCTTCCTAAGTTTGAAAAAGTCAGTGACCTCACTCCAAAAATGGCAAGGACTTCTAGCACTGACAAAAACAAGATGACCAAAAGTGAAAGACATTTGGTCAGTGTATTTGCTCCTTTGAAGTCGAGTGATGATCCCAAACCATTACCTAAGAAATACAGCCGATGGTTACCCAGATTCAAAGGAGATGCCACTATGAGTGCCCGTGACTTTGTTGAAGAATATTATTGGCGCCTGTCCCCTACGATGATCTTTGATGAAGATAGGATCATGATGCTTTTTGCTTTATCACTTGAGGGACAAGCTAGAGAATGGTACCTTAGTCTTCCCCCAGGATGCATTGGTGACTCTGACAAGTTGGAAGACCTATTCTTGAAAAGGAACCTTCAACATTGAAATTTTTTATTAAATATCAAGGGGAAGGGAAGACATCCAGGAATTCATTCAAAAGTTTGATAGGGTCGTCCGGGATATCCCTGATCACCTAAAGCCCTTTGATGCCAACATCCTTAATAAGTTTGTCAAAGTCGTAGGGGGCCACCTAACTTATGCCTTAAGAGATAGGAAACCCTCCACATTGGCCGAACCTAAATAGATGGCAATGCAAGTTGAAGAAAACCTTCGTATCTCAAAAATGAATGTTGATGACCTCCCCAAAGCCAAAACCGAGACTAAGGAGGAGAAATCAAAGGATCAACACGAAGAAACCCTTTTGGATATCCTCATGAAGATGGAAAAGCTTACTGAGGAAGTCCATTCACTAGATCGAATTGTTATGAACAAAATCACCGCTTTGGAGAAGGCCCAAAGAACAAGTTATATTCTGAAAGGGAAGCCTTTTCCAAGAAATCAAATTGAGGAAGATAAGCCTAGCTCATCTCAAGTCCCAAACACGTTGGCTCCAACCAATGCCGTGGACCAAGATTCATCCTCTGAAGATGAGCCTAGTGAGAGTGATGAGAGTGATGATGATGAAACAAACGAGCAGACTAACCTTGTGGAATCCGATGTATTCAACATTCTGCTTGGGGGTTCATACACACATCCTCCCATCAATGAGGTCAAAGCCAAAGATGAGAAAGAGGAACCAATTCTAAATGTTGAGGAGCGTAGTGGAAGATTCAAAGGGGTCCAATATTCCCGAAGAGACTATAACAAAGACCCCGCAACCTCCAAAGAACCCAACAAAGAGGACTCTCTTCCAAGCATGATCCTCCCAAAAATGTCCCCTCTAAAGAGCCTCCTAAAGAGAAAGCCCTTTCAAGGGATCCTCCAAAGAAGGATTCCCAAAATAAAACTGAACCTAAAAAGCCGAAACATCAAAAAGAACGAAAAGGGAAAACACGTTAGGCTCAACATTACATGGATGTGTTGAACATTAGTTGTCATTGATGTCAACCCAAGAAGCACCAAGAGCTACTCCGATCTTGCATGGGCATTTTTATTTGACAACTTACTCTATTATGAGTCAAGGGTCTTTTGGATGGATTCTACTCGTCGAGACGTTTCCATTGACATATGGCATACCACATAATTCTTCACGGTTTGAGAGATATTCGTGTTTGAAGTTAGTAACCCCTGTCGGTGGGCTAAAACCCCATGGGGTTATGGCATGGCACTCATCATTGGTTTTGGTCATTGAATAGTCAAAAACTAATAATGTTTTAAGCTCCTAAAAGCCCTCCAATGTTCAATTGTTGAAGACCCTCTCAACCTAAGCATTTTTATAAATTGTGACACTCATTTCCTCCTCATGCAAGGATTTCGCTGCTTAAAACAGGTCATCGTGGAATTTTCTCTCTAAATTTTTTTCTACGAACCTTCAGAAGCTGAAATTGAAACTCATTTGAGCCAAAATCTTGATGAACCTCGTGACAAAACTTCAGATCTTGGTTCGCTATATTTTTGAAGACATGATCTAAGGAAGTTAGTGTTTTTGCAGGCTCCCGAATTCCATGTCAAACAGGTGACCTTGGGAAAATCGTCATAACTTTCTCTCTGAGCATTGAATTCAAATTTCGTAAAAAATAACAGAAAGATGGACTTTAGTTTGTTGGGTATTGTTTTTAGGACTGAAGGTCGAAATAGTGACACGTGGCACTTTGTACAAGTTCGCTCTACTAAACTAGTCTATAATCAGGTCATTGTGGGAGATTGGGCATAACTCTTGCTTGAAGAATCCAATATCGATCAAACCTGTGGAGTTAAAAAGAGGATTCAGAGGGCCTACCATAGGACAAAATTCCAGACCTTGGAGATTTGAAATTACATAGATATACAGTAGATTCAATATCGAGCTTCTAGAAGGTAAGAAAAAGTATGCATTCAAGGATCATTGCAGTAAGGACCGCACATCAACAGTCAAGGGTAAGTCTACTATAGCAAGGTATGTATGATTAGTGTTTGCATTTGAATTTGAATATCATCTCTGACATGCGTTTTTGCAGGACAGTGTAAGTATTTTGTATGTATGTTTGTTTGGGTTTTGTTCATAAATGTTGAACGTATGTACATTTGAATTTTGAATATTTCTCTGACATATGTTTTGCAGGACAGTGTAAGTATTTTGTTTGTATATTGGTTTGGGTCTTGTTCATTAATGCATGTGAAGGAAGGAGGACACAATAGGACAACTCGACACATACTGGAAGGACGTGCAACGCCAAAGTACCATTACTTGAAGCAAGCACAACAGTACCTCAACAGCTGCTAGTGATCCAAGAAGCAGTGTCAAGTCAAGTATCAGGTCGTGTCAAAAGTTAGTGTTGTAAAAATCATCATTGTAAAATTGTAAAAGAGTCAGACTCATTATTGTAAAAGAGTAAATTTGCCTAGAGTTGAAGAGGCATTGTTGGGAGGTATAGGAGTCATTGTTGTATAATGTTATGGTTGGGTTGCAGGTCATAATGCGATTGGGCGATTCGTCTAGTTCAAGAAAATATTTGTGAATCATATTGTATCATGGATCATCATCCCTGGTACAGGAGTCCGTACACTTGTCTTATTTCTGATCATTATAGAGTGACAGGGAGGTGCTAGGTTGGTGCATGAAGTCGCCTACAGGTTGGAAACTGTGAACACTTCAGGGTGGTAGGTCGGTCAAGGATGTCGGGGCATGCATTCAGTTGACTACTGAAGAAACCAAGGCGTTGGGGCATCCTTCCAATGGGAGCTAAAGAAGAATGTATTTCTAGAATTTTAGGAAGTTGTAAGTTGTAACTTCCATTTCAGTTACAGCTGAAGATTAAAGAATTTATTAGAAAAACATTCGGTGGTTTTTGACCCGGAGGGTGTTTTCCACCTAAAATTCGTGTGCCTATTGTGTTATATTGTTTACTATTGTTACTGGATAAACATTAAGAATAATTGAAGATTAACTAATGCTCTGAAAATATTTAAAAGTGCTAATTGCTAAGGAATACCAATCCACCCCCCTATCAGTATTTCCAACAGGATGCTGCTATTGGGAAGATGATCGTATCTGTCCCTTTGAAAGAGATTGCTAGGTTTCCCGAACAACAACAGCAAATTAAGAATTCCTTGGGTTCTGAAGAGGAAGAACTACCCAAAGACTTGCAAAACATTCACATTCCCAATCGTAACCTCGGACACGAACCTTTTATGCTCATTTTGGCTATCAATGACCTTTATCTCCATAATTGTATGCTTGACTCAGGGGCTTCCGCAAACATCATGCCTTTAATTTTTATGAAGCAATTGGGTCTTAGCATCACCCGACTATACAAGAAACTGTGTGGATTTAACTCTGAACCTGTGGAAGTGGAGGGACTCATCAAGGATCTTAAGGTCGCTTTGGCTAGGAACCCTAACATATTCCTTCTCATGGTTGTTGTTGTCATTGATACTCCTCATGTGTGGGGAACGCTGCTATCTAGGAAATGGGGAGCCACTGTTGGGGGTCATGTTCGAATGGACCTATCATATGCTACCATCCCTCAATCTGATGGGACCCATTTTATCCTTCATAGAGAACCCACCTACCTGTCTCATGTGGTTAAGCCTGGACCCTATTATGAAGGGCATGACATTGAGAAACCTTCTCCCATTCTCCCTTCACAAAAGGTCTGTATCCTGAAAAGGCCAACTCACAAACCAAGCAAAAGGTGGAAGCCTAAAAGAGAATATAAAGTAGGGGAATTGATCTTAGTGGACAAAGATTTGTTTCCCGTGAAGATTCATGGGAAATTTGGGGATGACTATTAATACATTGCTAAACTCAACGACAAACTTTGGCCTCAGTCGGTCAAGATAAGTCGCATCACTCGTTTCCTTGATACTTGACAACGTACTATATGCATGTTAGAGTAGGATGCATTGCATAATGATTTTTGCATTAGATCTAACCTGATATGATATTTCTCATAATAGATAAGCTGCATTTAGACTAAAATTGCATCTTTTTATTACTTGTTGATTTTATGGGCTAACATTAAGCATGGGTGATCATAAGACACCATGAAAGACATGATGCCTCGTGGCTCTGATCATTGACATGTGCAGATAACAGGTCTACGGTGACCAAGAGATTGTTGGAGTTCTCGTGACCTCTCGTTCAAGTAGCCTTGCCCACTTCTTCGAGAGATCACGTCCCAGTTGGAGCCAGATGTTACCCACCACTTCGTGGGTAATATCCTTAGGAGAATTTTTTTCTCCATGATGAACCTCAATCGGGAGCCAGCAACCCCTTGCAGCTTTCAACTAGCTCGTTGTGTCATTTCTTCGCCACCTGAGCCAGCCATGTGGTCCCTCACCCTTCTGTATCAATCATATGTTTGAAGGTGGGCCTCCCGAATCTAAAGGTATGTTTTGTCATTTGGTAATTGAGTATTGGGTTTACTTATCATAGACACTCTCGGGCATGGGTTGATGGGGGGATTTGGTGGAAACGGTGGGCTTAGTTTGTGCTCTTGTCTCCTTGATCTCTTTTGGATGTTACCCTTGGATCTTAGTCCCGTGGGATCTCCTTTATTGACCATTTGGTTCTAGGGTGGTACTACTTGGGAAACCCCGATTTTGGGTGCATGGTCCCGTTCCTTTATCCGCATATATTACTCCCTTTCCACTCACTATACCCCCATTCATCATTTCTCCCACCTGGGTCCACATTGCCTCTCAGGGTCCACATAGGGTCAACCTCCCTAACCCCTTGGCCCCACCTTGGGTCAGGCCTGGAAAGATGCCTCGAAGGTTGAAGAAGCTAAAAGAAAAAGTAAAAGCCTAAATGGCCACATTCAACAGGAAATTGTACCACAAAAATGCAAAAAATGGTTAGGACAAAAATAATTAGCACGTGGGCAAAAGCCAATACATGAGCTCTACCCCATACCCATGGTCATCACCCTGGTTCCATAGGCCCTAGATGAGCCTCCTCTATCATTCAGGAATCCATGATTGTCCCAACCCTTGGAGGGCAATGAACTGCCCTACCTAAAAAGGGGCAACCACTACTATATCTTACACATCATGCTCTTGTCCTTTGAGCCCCGAGCAATAAATTAAAGAAAAATTACAAAAGGCAAAATGCATATAAAGAAGGGCGGAAAAATCAAGGCTGAGGCACCTCATGTACCACAATTGCTCCCTCCTAGACATTATATACGCAGTTGTGGGATTCCCCTTATCTAGCTACCCCTATGCCCCAATTATGTGGCCCAGGATTGCCCCTATAATTCCCTACTCCATTTCACATCTTAATCATGTGCCACAACCATTTGAGGGATGGATCTTGGACATACTATCCCCTCTAAGGGTAGAAACCACTTAATAAGGTATCTTGCTAACCCCTTTGGAGCTTGCAGACATTAGCACTTGCCAAAACCCACTACGGAAAGGCATGCCATTATGAAGTTCCCACTTTGTTGTCTATGGTTTGTAAGCCCTTTTACACGATTACTCTAATGACTTGTTGTCCTAGAAGGCTAGGCGACGCATTGGATCTTATGCAGGATTGTAGGATGGTGTCGTCCATTTGGGTTTGATCTCCCTATATGGGGTCCCAATCCTCCAGAGGGCTATAATGGCACATATAGGGTGTGTCGAGATCCATGGGTCTCCACAGCAATAGACAGTACTCCATGGATCCTTACAGATGTTCAGAGATTGCTAGATATCCACCTTTGGGATGAGGAAGATGCATTTGGTACATTATACCCAGCTGACCCCACAGGTGCACCACACACTTGGAAGGTGTCCTAGGGCTTGTACGATGACACGAAAGCATTTATTCTAGCGTTTGAGCCTTTACAGAGGGTCTACAGGCTTCCTCGACTCATTTGGAGACCCATGAGGTCATTTGTGTGCCCCCGCATCCACAAGGAGCACCACTGGTTTGTTGTTTGGAGAACAAGGAGCCAACCCCTTGTCCAGCACTTTTGATGGGTCCCATGCATCATTACGGCACTCATGGACCCCAATATGCCTCCTAGAAGTCCCTATGACATCAGTTGACCTCTTATAAGGCTTATTATTCCATGTATGAACTAGTTTGGTGGGCCTGTCACCAAAAGTTAGGGTTATTTGCACATTATGTTGCTTTTATGGGCTAATGTAGGCCCATACGCTAAATCAAACTCCTAAATGATGTATAAATAGGAGTTAGTTGAATTTCTTTGTATCATCACTTGGATTGGGATCTCTCTCTCTTAAGAGAATTTCGCATTTTTTCCTTGGTGGAGATTTTTGGATGATGGATGAATTTTGATGTATGGATTTGGGCTATTTCTATCTTGGAGCTTCTTATATGCAAATGTGATACTGGTTGGATATACTCTCTAACAATGTAAGTGTAAATTTAATGCTATTTTTCTTGTTGATGCATACTATTGGAGCTATAATTAGGGCTAATTGTTGGATTAAAATGTGAAATTATATGTGTTTATCTAGTTTATTCTATGTATGGGACATTGTTAGATGAATGAAATGTCCTAGAAATCATTTGATCTCGATAAGCTTGCACCATTTGTATGAAGTATAAATGCTTGAAATTCACTTTTCTTATCTTTCCTCTAACATTGGACGAAGTTAACTTTATGGGCCTCCTTGAACCAGAAACCGAATTCTTCTTCATTATTATCCTTGACTCCATATCCCCAAGTGAATCAAGCACTGGTCCCTCACAAAAGGGTGATCATTTTCCCCTATTTTTCATATTTTTCCCCTTTTCCCGAAGTCTATCCCCATTAGTTCACCTAAGGCATCAATTGCATCAATTTCCCGGGAATCTAGCCACATGAAAACTTTGATCTCCTAGAGGCAACTGAGTTGGTGGGTCGCCTCACTCTCCTCTGAATTTAGGCCAATTTCGATGGTGGAATCTTCAGATACCTCAAGCCCTAGCTCTAGGATCAAGTTTTGCCTAGGTGTTCCCAAGGCTAGAACCTAGTAGGATCAATTTGGCCTTGTTGGAAGCCCTAGCTCTAGGATCAAGTTTTGCCTAGGTGTTCCCAAGGCTAGAACCTAGTAGGATCAATTTGGCCTTGTTGGAAGAAAAACCTTGTTTAATCCTTTCCCCTCACCTTGACCAGGTTAATAACATCATTGGGTGCCAAAATCTATCCCCTAACTTGGCTGGGTCCACTTGGCCTCGTGTGGTCTCATTCTTCATCAAAGTTGATTTATCAAGGACTACTCGGGAATCCAAGTTACCAAAGGATTATAGGGATTGAGAACCCCCTTTGTAACTCTCATTCTCCTACCTCAACCCTCCAATCCTCAACCCCTCTCCCCAGAAGATCAAGCCCCTTGCTTAAAAGGTAAGCAAGTCTCATTCTTCATTCTATCCTAGGGAAAGGGTTTCTAGGGTCACTTCACACCTATTCGTTGATCTATACTTTACAAGTGACTTCCTAAACTATCGGGTCTCCTCCCATCAGTGAAAGTCCGTAAAGAGCTAACCCTCCATCATTATCCTTGATCTAGAAGTTGCCCTCATAGGAACCCCTCTTAGGTCCCCTACTGGTTTGTGTGGTAACAGGGCCCACGCTAGAATCATGACCAGCTGGAACCTTACTTATACTTCATCACTTCAACTTGAGTTTTCTCTTTATTCCTTGAGAGTTAGGACAAGTTCCCTATACCGTTGGAAATCTCTTAGAGAGAGCTATCTAACCAAACACTTATTTTCCTCATTTGAGGTAAGGAACTGAAGAAGAAATGCCTACAAAGATATCACTTTCATTCATGACTTCAAGCTAGGCATCAACACACATTAACAACATATTAACACATCAATGACCATACACTTACCAAGCTCCCCCTGAACTAGACATCAATGGCAACACTTACTCAATAGTCTACCACTGCACTCAACATGATCATAGTCAATATGTAAAGGATGGCTTAGCAAAAGTATGATTGTAAAGCAGTAACTTTTTGAGTTTATATACTTCAACTATTTTGAAGGCTCATCAAACAAAAAAAAGAGGATACATTCATTGCCTCCTTGCATAGCCTTTTCTTAATTACTAATGTTAGTCTATTTTGATATTGTTTTTTTATGTAGTTCACAAACCCCAAAGATTGGCAATCGCTACAGCCACAGAATATTTGTACCAAGCAGATCTACCCAAACAGATCACTTCCTACCGACTCAACCATGGAGCCTAACCCCTAGAGTGTTGAGAGAATTGAACCCGTGACCTTTCAATAGAAAAAGTGCTTTAATGATAGGAACTCAACCAATCGAGCTAACCCTTGAAGTTGTCTATTTTGACATTGTTAAACCTAAGTTACTGGAAATGCTTGAAGGATTTGCCGGAAACGTGGATCCCCATTTATGAAACTGAAACAGATACGATTCTTGTCCGAAACGCTACAAAAATGTATTTGTGTCGTTTCAAAAAATCAGAAACTTCAAAGTTGGAATTGGATACGTTTCCAAGGTTGGATCTGTTTCCGGAATCCGGAAACGGATCCACAAAAATCGTGATCGAAATCCACCCTTAAAATGTTAACAAGCATGAAAATTTGTATAGCCATAAATAAATAATAAAAATGAAGAAATCAAAGTTGCAAATAAACTCAATATAAACATAGTCTCATAACGTCTCCTCTAAATCTTTAGAAACAATAACACTCCATATATTTATCAAGGATTCTTATTACTCATAAAAAGATAGATGTCCAAAAATGCAAACTGAAGGGCTTGATGAATGTCTTCGTAAAGAGATTTATTTGAGCAATTAATTTTCAGTTTGGTTAAGGTTTTGTTAATTGTCATTGATTTTGCTCTTGATTTCATAAATCCCTCCAATATAACATATCTTCTCTAGCCAATCTTTTGCATGCATATAGTCAAGAGACCAAGCTGACGTTGAGAAGATTGAAATGTTCAAATAACTCTTGACACAATATCCCAATGATCCCATGGGCCTTTTAATTGCCATGCATGACACGTTCTTTGAAGGAGTTGGACCCGAAAGCACAAAGGCTATAGCATTTCTGATCATTACTAATGATGATGATAATATGTTGAATGTTATAATAATCACTAATGATGATGACAATGTATATGCTGAACTGATGATGATAATTTGTTTATGTTGAATTCATGACGATGATTATGTATTATTAGATATAGAATCTAGATTCTAAAAGATGAATGGTAGTATGAAATATATGTGTGTGCGTGTGTGTGTGTGTGTGTTGTTTCCTTGCGGTATCATATCCAGATTTTTTGAAAATTTGTCATATCTATTTCAAACCCCATATCCATATATGTTTCAGTACAACTTAGTGTTAAACTTGTGGGTATCTATTTCTGCAGTATTTCAATTTCTGAAGAGTTTCTCATTACTTCAATCCCAAAGCAGGAAAAATTTGGCAGAAGCAGACAATGAACTAAAATCCCTAAAATTAACTTTGTACTATCCAATTTTTGTAAAATGCTATATGATGAGGTTGCTCCACTAATGGAAGTGATGTCCTTCCCTTTGACGTTCAAGGATCATTTTGTTGTTCACTTACTAGGACATTGTGGGCAGGCAAGCTATGCGCAGAAAGAGGATGATCTGTTCACTCTTGCCATAAACAAGTCCAAACAGAAATCGTGCACTGCTACCACAAAAGGTAGTACTAACTTTAGAGTCCTACAACTATTTCTCCCTTCTTATTGTTTGGTCATTCTGTTTTTCTAGATATATTTTGCAACAAATATGCCATGATTGGTAGTTTGAGGGACAATAAGCGGCTTTTGATGTCAGCAAGTCTTTTAGAATGTCGTTAAAACTTACACTAGCAAATCCCTTGTTCACCATGCATAAGCAATGAGTGCTTTCTTTCCTTTCTTTTTTGATAAAATATACGTTATATTTCGATAAAAAACATAACAAAATGACTATATGAATAGCAATCAGGCTAAAACTTTACATTGCACCCATGCCCCGTCCTCCCCCTCTGGCACAACATATGCACATAGGGCAAGCATAACTGCCTTAGCAAGAACTCTAATCGTAATGTATCAATATCTGAACAAGAAACACGTATTCTAGATGACACCTAGTCAACAATTCAACTTTGCATGCTTAAATCTATCCTAGATTAAATTTGGACGCATCACCACTAAAGGTACAGTTGCATCTCGTTCTCCATAAAAAGAAATCCCTGGCAAATAAATAGCACTTTACAAACCTCTGCCCTGCTTCTTGATCATCTAGCTATTTCCAAGAATAGCACCCTTCGACATCAAAAGACCCAAAAATAAGATTAAAAATTATGTCTCCATCCATCTACAACTATAGTCTCCTCTCTATGAGAAACACCCGATCCTTTTCAGTCCCAATCTATGCACCTAGCATTAATTAGTAGACTAATGAATTATCGTCCACCATATTACTCATGACTCTTAAGAGCTCCTGACTTTCCAAACAAAATAACAAAGCCTGAGCAACTGTTTCTCAGAATCCTGCAGTTCTCATCTTTTTCTACGCCTAGCAAAAATGTTAGGACATGTTCTTATCGTTGCATAAAGCTTCTTGTATAATATCTAACGGAAGATTTATCATAGCTACACCTCCAAGCTTTCCAAATGGGGCCCAGAAGCTCTATCTATATTTTAAACTCTAAATATATAAGTATTTTGCACAACTCTAAGAAACTGCAGCTACCAGCAGATGGGCCAAGTAATTGGCCTCCAATATTTCCAAGTTTAGCAGGTTTTTGTACCATAAATCTCCCCACATATAAAAACCTTTCTTGCACAATCTTCTTAGACAACTAGAATGTCTCCCATATATCATCTTAGAGTTTGAAAGGTCCAAAAGAATCTGGCTGCTAGATCCCATGCGTTTTGTAGTTCTTGAAATTCCCAATTAAGTTTTTCACCTATCAAACTTTCCAAATTCCTTTTTGATATGTTGAAGAATTAACTTTGAAGGAAACTACCCCAACAACAACATCACATATCCCAAAAGGGTGGTTCAATCCATTAACGCACGACGGCAATAACCATCCACTTGGCAGCCAATGCAATCGTTTCTGCATGAATACTAATCAGCCTGAGACCTTCCTGTTCTCTAGCAATGTTGCAAATGTCCAAGCTAACTGATGGTGGACCTTTTTCCCCATCTTTTCCCCACAGAAAGGAATGTAGAGTGTGTTTTACCTTCCTATTCCCTGAGTCTGAAAGGAAGAGACAAGACAAGAATGGAAAACATGTTTAGCGGCAATAATTCTGTCCAAAAGTGATTTACAAGGCCCCATCCCTTGCCCAACATGTGCACATAGGGCTAGCATATCTGCCTTCACACGAACTCTAATGTATCAATATGTGAGCAAGAAACATGTATTCTAGATTACACCTAATCAACCAACTCAAGCATTGAACACTTTAATTTACCCCGGGTTGAACTTCGACACATCACCACTAAAGTTACCTTTGCATCTCCTTCTCCATAGAAAGGAAAGTCCTGACAAATAAATAGAACTCTACAAACCTCTGCCCTCCTTGATCATCTAGTAATCTCCAAAAATAGAACCTTTCAACCTTAAAATACCCAAAAATAAGATTAAAAATTGTCTCAATCCCATCCTGAATCATATTCTCCTCTTTATGACAAATCACACGTGATTCTTTTCGGACCCAATCTACGCAGTCTAGCATTAATCAGTATACTCTAATGAATTATCATCTACGCTATTGCCCAGATTCTAAAGAGCTCTGGATTTTCCAAACAGATTGACAATGCTCGAGCCACCTTTTCTATGAATCATGCCGTTCTCTTCTTTTTGAAGTCTACCAAAAATGTTAGGACATGTTCTTATCATTGCATAAACTTTCCTTGTATTACACTATTAAATATTTTTCATAGCTCCATCTCCAAACTTTCCAAATGGGACCAAGAACTCTATCTACATCTTAAACTCTAAATAATAAATATACAAGTATTTTGCACAACTCTAAGAAAGCAATCTCATTTGCAGATACCAGAAGATGGGATCAACTAATTGGCCTCCAATCTTTCCAAGTCAGCAGGTTTTTGTACCCAAAATCTCCCCACATATGAAAACCTTTCTTATACAGCTATAAATGTCTCCCATATGTCCTCTTGGTGTTTGAAAAGTCCAAAAGGATCTGGCTACTAGATCCCACACATTTTGCAATCTCTGAAAATCCTGATTAAGTTCTTCATCTGTCAAGCTTTCCAAATTTGTTCTAGATAAGTTGAACCATTAAGTTTAAAAGGAAACCACCCCTACAATATCATCACAGGTCCAAAATGGTCCCTTCAATCCATAACATGTGAGGTAGTCACCAATCAATGCCTGATGAGAATTTGTTGTGTTGCCTCACCCTTCATTGTCATACAATCCACTTGGAAGCCAATGCAATCCTTTCGGCATGAATGACAGTCAACCCAATACCTTCCTTTTCTCTAGCAATGCTGCAAATGTCGAAGGCAACTGGTGGTAGGCATTTTCCCCCTTGATTTCTCCACAGAAAAGAGTGTAGAGTAGGTTCTAACTTCTTATACCCCGAGTCTGAAAGGAAGAGACAAGAAGAAGAGCAAACATGTCTAGCTGCAACAATTCTGTCCAAAAGTGAATTTTACATTGCACCCCTGCTCTGGCCCAACATATGCACGTAGGGTTAGCATATCTGCCTTTGCACAAACTCTAATGTATCTATATCTGAACAAGGAAAACATATTCTAGATGACACCTAATCAACTAAGTCACGATTCTACAGAGTTCCTGATCTTCCACATAGATTGAGGATGCTTGAGCCACCTTTTCTCAGAAGCCTGTAGTTTTCTTCTTCGTTAACGTCTACCAAAAATATCTGGACATGTTCTTATCGCTGCATAAAGCTTCCTTTTATTATATCTAATGAAGATTTATCACTACTCCATCTCCAAGCTTTCCAAATGGGGCCCAGAACGACTTTTTACATTTTAAACTCTAAATATATACCATATAAGTCTTTTGCACAAATTTAAGAAAGTGATCCCATTTGCAGCTTACATCAAATGGGACCAAGTAAATGGCCCCCAATCTTTGCCAGTCAGCAGGTTTTTGTGCCATAAATCTCCGCACATATGAAAACATTTCTTATGCAACTAAGAATGTCTCCTCCATATGCCTTCTTGGCATTTGAAAAGTCTAAAAGGATCTAGCTGCTAGATCCCATGCATATTGCAGTCACTGAAATTCCTGATTAAGTTCTTCACCTGTCAAGCTTTCCAAATTCATTTTAGATATGCTGAACCATTAACATTGAAGGAAACCACCCCTAAAATAACATCACAGGTCTAAATGGTCCCTTCAATCTATGCCTACTGAAGCAGTCACCAATCTATGCCTACTGAAGCAGTCACCAATCTATGCCTACTGAGAATTTGTTGTGTTGCTTCACTTTTCATTGCCATAACAGTCCACTTGGCAGCCAATGAAATCATTTCGGCCTGAATTCTAGTCAGCCCAAGACCTTCCTTTTCTCTAGCAATGTTGAAAAAGTCCAAGGAAACTGGTGGTAGGCCTTTTCCCCCCTGTTTTCTCCACAGAAAAGAGTGTAGAGTGGGTTCTAGCTTCTCATTCCCCACGTCTGAAAGGAAGAGACAATAAGAACAGGAAACATATCTAGCAGCAACAATCCTGTCCAAAAGTGATTTACCGGCCAGTGGTAGGTCCCGGTACAACCACCCTTGAAGTCTACTTTCAAACTTAACTAGAACCCAATTCCATCTCCCTCTTGGCGAGGCCTCAATATCAAAAGGAATGCCTAAACCGATGATAATTTGCCCTGGTTGAATAACTTTCCATGGCCTTGTAAGACAATAGACATTCCTCTTATCCAATAACAATTACTTCCAATTTTTTCCTCCCTTCTCACTGCACCTCTAGCTTTAGCAAAAATGTCCAAACAATTTAGAGCCCCTTTCCCCATCTCTTGAGTTAAAACTAACCAATGAATTATTTGCAAGTGAACTTTGAGAAGTTGTGTACCTTTTCCCATAGAAATACCAGTAATCTGATCCATGATACCTCCGAAGTGCAGCCAAGAACACCTACTGCTATCTCACACGAAGTGTCAATGGACAACCTTGATGACAGGAAATTTGCAAGGGCATTGAATCGAAAAGATAAAGATTCGTTAGAATTAGGATGTCTGTCATAATGGTCGTGTTAGGACATCTGTAAATATTGTTGTTGGTATTTAAGTTTGTGTGTTGTCCATGTAAGAGAATAAGGACAAGTTAGTCATGTACAAATGTGAGGTTGAAAGCCACTAAGAATATCAAGCGTCAATAATTTTACAAACTGAAGGAACTGAAGGCCACGAATGTAAATGGTAACTTCTCCTATTTTCATTTCACAAATAAAATTCCACTCTTAACTTTTCTCTGCATATTGTGATCCCGTGTGATGTTTGTTTCGTTTATGACAAAATGGTACGGGAGCAGTCCATCAAATCGTTTTGCAGACGATATCCAATTCAGGACATACGGAGAAATGTTGCAAATGAACCAAACAAGGAATGGACACTAATAGAAAACCCTGTGTTCTGTAAAAATGCTATACTCATCCCGGATGCGGGTGAATAGGATGGCGATTAAGGTGACGGGACATGGGTATGGCGAAGTGTGGAGACACCTGCCCACCCATGTCATGGCTGGCAGACGGCAGACGGCATTTATGTCCCGCTGTTTTCATATCTACTGCATTAAGTTTTAACGCAGCTCAAGATCCGACCTCCACTCTTGTTCGCGATTCCGCATGCTCCAACATGCTCCGACCTTCGGCCCTCATCAATGAGAGATTTATGGCGGGTGTTCTTCGATGCCTTAGCAGTCGGGACGATAAAATGGAGTTTCGCTCTGGTTTATTTGAAGAGCCGCAACCGTTGAACTACAGATGCTCTCCGGTTGCTAGGTTACCCTGCCTGCGCACTGTGACGGGAAGGAGAAGCCAGCTGAACTGTTGCTTAGACCTTGGGGACAATCTGCATTTATCTCGTTCTGGCCTTTGTCTGTCTTCCTCAGCTTCTTGGAATCCTCCCATCTCTCAATCCACCGTCAATCCTACTTCTCTGCCTCGTCTTGCGCCCTTTGCTGAGACTTCACCCATGCCTCGCCTGCATCATAGGATGTGTTGCCGCAGGGGTAGCACCAGAGGCCAACCCCTGCATGCTCCCTCCAGCCCCTCAACCAAGTCGCCTTCCCACTCCAACGATTATTTCGTAGGCCGTTATCCTCACACCAGAAGTGGGAGGGGTCGAATTCTAGGATCTGGCCACCGTTTGGGCTCTCCTGTTCCTCATTCCCCCACCGCTTTTCCTTCTCCCACGACGGGTTCGGCACTTTTTTCCTTTAATTGCTCTCTAAACCGCCCACGAATCACAGCTTCAATCACCGTGGTTTTCCGTGAAGAGGCCCAAGTGGAGGAACAGTGTTCCCGTCCTGTGGGTCTGAGCTCTGAGAAAGCCCAGCTTTCGGGCCTTCAGGTGGGGCACAGTGGCGTGAATGTGCAGGAACAGGAGGCTTAGGTTTGTAGGGCTCGTGATGTGGAGATGGCGCTTGGAGATCCTGGTCCTTCCGTGTCTGTAGCTGCTCCCACCATGGACCTGTTAAAGAAGGATGATGACATGTCAGCATTATGGTGCCGAATTGTCGAAGAACCACCGGATGAGTAGCTGCTTCTCTTTGGTTTGGTTTTCTTGCCTCGCGGCCCACTTAATTGGGCGTGTTTTTTGTTTATATTATTATGCTGGACCTCTGTTTTATTTTTGAGTTCTGTAAACATTGTAATCGTCAAAGATATCAAACGATGGTTCCCCTGTGTGGGCAATGCAACAACCTAAAAAACGCTCAAGGCTGGTTTCCCCTTATGAGGGCAATCTTCTTTTTTGATTTTTTTGTCAAATTTGCCATAAGTCTAGGCAATGTTTTGACTTCGGTGATGCTGTAATTTTATTTCCACTGTTAATAGATTAACCTTACTTAGAAAAAAAAATGCTATACTCGGAGGAGAAATGTCAGGCTGTTTGTGCATGTTCGAGAATGGAGAAAAATGCTGCAGAGAAATGCATAGGAAAAAGAAGCATACAGGACTAGTGATGGTCATGTTTGGCTGAAAAAAATTCGTGAAGGCCATCTTTATTGTGGGTAGCCGAAAAAGTTCATTGGGTGGCACTAGGTGAAGAAAATTAGAAATGCAGACGACGATGAACCCTGAAAAAGAAGAATGGCACGTGGACAGGAAGAGCAACATGTAAAAAGCCCAAAAACTATTGTCTAGACGATGGGCTCGGGTAACAAGAAGTTCAAGAGGATTAGCAATAGCAACTATTGTGAGAGCCACATCACTAAAATAGGGACTGTAAAATGCAAGAGGAGGACCTAGCCCAAAAGAATCAATACAACTTTGAGAATGAGAATGATGATGATAATGAGAAAAAAGACTAAGCCATTTGTGTTTTGTCCCTCATGAAGTGGTGTTAGGATTGCCTCTTGACAAGGATGGCATCATGGAATAAGGATGCAGAAAAGCCCAGGGATACATCCCCAAACTGACTTGATGTTTTACCACCACAGGGTACGCTGAGCACAGGCTAGGAGAAGAACAACAATGATGATTTTGCACAACTACATGTATGAGGCATAGATGTTAGTGCAGGTGTAAATATTGTTGGAATATTAAAGCACAAGTGATGTTTTTTAGTTTTTTTAAAACTAGGCTACTTTATGTGAGGTTTTTTTAAAGCTAGGCTACTTTATGTGAGGTTGGGTTTGTCTATTGGATGGAAGTGCTTTTAATGGTAACCATTAGTAGGATACTATCACTGGTGCACATTTGGGATATTTTTAAGTGCTTTTAATGGTAACCATTAGTAGGATACTATCACTGTCACTTGTGCACAATTGGGAAATGTTTTTTAGGATAGTTTAATTTTTCCAAAACGACTTCTATTCTCAACCTTTCTCTATAAAATTTGAACTTAAGACTATATAATCTACACCTCATAAGTAAGTGAATAAAAATAAATTTGTTACATAAAATTACAACAAATTACCAATACTGAACAGTGAAAAGTCACCCAACATATGAAGAATAACTGTAAATTATGTTGTAAATTGAAGGCCAGGAATGTGTAACGGTAACTTTTCAAATCCTTATTTCACAAATAAAATTTAATTCTATCGTTTCTCTGCATATTGTGATGCTGTGCAATGCTTTGCTTCATTTTTTTTGACAAGAAAAAATAATAGAAACTTCAGCAGATGCATTGGCAGAGTGTCCCATCAAACATTGTCCATGTTGGATGTGGCAAAGATTCGTCATAGATTCATGCCCATGAGGGATACTTTCCAGATCTGTCATGGATATTTTATAGAGTTTGGATCTATTTAGGATCGATCACGGATCCTTTCTAGATTTGATCAACTATACTGTAGGCCTTTAAGGAGTAGTCCCAAGTGTAGTCCCTAGTACCTACATTAAAAAGAGTGAATGAGACCTAACAGAAGAGGCTAGGGGAGATGATATAAATGATATAACAGGGCCAAAATGCTAATTGAACTTTTTAATTACATTGCTTGAGGGCACAGGTGCGGGCCTGGTTGTTTCCACTATTCATTGGAGCAACTAAAGGGTCCTAGCTTCAACTTGTTACACCAAGAGTATTGAGGTGCATCTGCAACCTTGTAGTTTTGTATAAGAGAGGTGTTGTCACATTTGCTAAGTGTTTAGCAATTAGTTGTTCACTTCAAAATAATATAATATTATTTATGATAAATGATACTAATAGTATATGTTATTAAAAATCTTAATCTATATCACGTAATATAAAAACTGTTATATAAGCTTTAAAAGTATATGTTATTAAAAATCTTAATCTATATCACCTAATATAAAAACTGTTATATAAGCTTTAAAGATATAGAAAGTGAGATAGGATATATATGTGTTATGTTCCACTAAGTGTTTGAGATAGGGGAGCAAAACTGTTATATAAGCTAAAAAGATATAGAAAGTGAGATAATATATATATATATATATATATTATGTTCCACCAAGTGTTTGAGATAGGGGAGCATGAAGGTGGGGAGACACATAAAGGGAATGTGTGGGAGCACTCTCAAATTTTAGGAAAATTTATGCGGGATGGAGATCATCAAAGTCTCTAGTATAGGGGTCTCTGTCTCTAAAATTATAAAAATAAAAATAATAATGACAAAATTCCAATAATAATAATTCATCCCATGCAAATTCATCATTGTGCAATCTGGTGGAAACAATATAACCTTGCCAACCCTAAGATCCTGAAAACTAATATAATGCACTACGGAAACCCCTCACTACTTAAATCCTGAAAACTGTTAGGCCTACTAAATTTTGAATTGGATATGAAATTTTTATTTCTCCATATGAAGTCTAATAAGGTTAGAATCACTCTCAAACATCCTGAAACAATTAATGATAATGTTAAAAATTTAAGTAAAGTTTTTACTTTAAGAATTTAATATTACCTTTAATTACCAAAGTCACAAACTCCTCATAGCTCTATCCCCCATCTTTATTCTATCTCAAAAGGTTGTTGGACAAAAAATCCATGGGGAGGGGTGGAGGTGTTGCTGGTGAAACACGTCCCCCACATTGGGGAAATGTTTACCCATGTGTTTCCTTGAGTTCCCCAAAAGAAAAACATAGGGAAATGTTTTCCCAAACACCCCCACCCTGAAAACATGGGAAATGTGGGGATGCACCCCCATCCAAGGGTATGCATCATCATGGAACACTCAATATAAGTACTATGGAGATGATATTTACATATAACACCATTATCGCTCCTTTTCTGTGCACCTAGATTTATGTTAAATGATCAAAAAATATACACTTCAAGAGATTTGATCCCTCTCAATGCTTAATAAATCCAGAATTAAAATAGATCTATATTGATACTAGAAACAATGTCATTATAAAAAATATAAAAATTAACTTAAATGCCACCTTGAATCAAACCTTATATAAAATCATCGTGACATTATCAAGCTCAATGGGGGGTGGGGATTTTATAGCCATGGATGGTATAAAAAGTAAACCATATGGATTCTCCTTGCTGTACAAGGAGCAACGCTGAATTATATTACATTAAGTTTCATCGTTCAATTTTGTGAATTTTCTTTTACCACTGTAATGTGATGTGACGTGTATATGTAAATATATAGGGAGAGAAATAAACTTATATATTTGATCATTCGATTTGTGAATTTGAGAGAAATATACTTAAATATTTGATCATTCGATTTGTGAATTTTCTTCGTGTATATGTAAATATATAGGGAGAGAAATAAACTTATATATTTGATCATTCGATTTGTGAATTTGAGAGAAATATACTTACATATTTGATCATTCGATTTGTGAATTTTCTTTTATCATTATAAATGTGATGTGTATATAGTAATAAACTTATTGATACACACGCCGGTTCCTACCATTTTGGTCCCTTATGCAAATCAAATTTCAATATAATTAATTTCCTTCTTTCTTCCCAAATGAATCACTCAAGTCCTTTGATAAGCACTAATTCCAACTTTACGCCTTACTATGATTATTTTGGTCTGAAAAATTACTCGCCTAGAAATAATGAAGGCCCCCAATTTGCTAGTACACTCATCAATTCCATCATTATTATTTTTTTCTTAATGTTGTCCTTGAACTTGACCAAAAAACAGCCCCTCAATTCCCTAACTCAAATAGTTAGATGTGTACCTCAATTTGAGGTCCAACTGGCATTCTTTAAATACAAGTAGTAGCTTGAAACACTCACTTTCCTTATAACGGGTTCTATGTTAGTTAATTCACTTACTTCCTTGCAGATTCATTTGATAACTGACAATAATTTTGTTTAACTAAAACTGACTCAGAAAAGCTCTAGTGTCTATTGACCAAATAACATCCTATGCAAATGTTCCACAAGATGTTGAATTGGCTGGTGAGAACCAGTCCTACATAATATACGAATACCCATCAGATGCATAGCTAGAAAATGGAATTTTGAATTCATATGAATTGGTGTTATCTTTCCATTTGTGTAAATGATCAAATTTCTATAACTTGTTTTCAATAAATGATGTCGGTTATAATTAGATTAAAAATTTTATATCAATGAGTTTAAGCAGAAACTGATTAGGAACAAACACAGAAGAGAGAAAGAGTCAATCATCATGAGTTTCAGGATCGACATTCTTTGAGCTGACCCTTTCTCAATTTGAATTTTGGGCTTTGTTACATCTTAAAGATGTAGCACCCATTGTAAGTGAAATGGGAGATTATGCTAATGGTTATACAGTTTCAATCTTTGTTTATGTAAATCATAAACCAATGATTATTATGCTTGTTCCTTGTGATTGAAAGTTAAAACATGAAATATAGAAGGCAAAAGGTAAGCTTTATTCCGTCTTCAAAATAGACAATTAAAACTCGTTGGTATTAATAGTTGATATAATCAATTAAATTATACATGGATGTTGCCAGTGAAAGCAGTTTGTTGTTAATTTCCACAATTCCTGCCAGTAACATGTTCACCCCTTGTGGTCTGGCACACCTCCACAGCAAGGACGTTCATTGCAGATGTAGCCAGGTACAAATCCTGGGAAACTTTGGCAGAACATATACCTACCAGTCATGGCTGCTTGTAAGACATATCTACGACATTGTAATATCTTAGATCAAATAGACACCACTTGCTGGTGTTCATAGGAACATTTTCAAAAAAACAAAATCTCCATGGGTAAAGAATGATTTGGAGAAATTCATAACAATCTATAGGTTGTATGAAGTTGCTATGACGTTTAAATAGTAGGTAAAAGATTATGGAATATGATAGCAATTCCTATGACGTCCATTTCACACAGGTCTCCTGCTGCAGTGCTACTTCCTGTTAACTAGGACACTGCTAACCTTAATTCTAAATCTGCGTGTTTTGCTAGCCATACCATAGCAGTTCAGCTGCTGTGAATCATATACAACAGTGTATAGGTGATATAAAACCTTTACAACCATATTTTAATCTTTCACCAGCTATATTCATAATCTGTACCATGCTGCAAAATTTGTATATTCAAAAAATAATGAATGCTTTGTGTTCTAGCATGTATTTTCCTGTCCTAAAATTCAATTAATACATATCTAATAGAAAATTATGCCATTGAATAGAGGTATCAAGCCACTAAGAGACAGATGAAGAACTAACAAAATTACAAACACATTAAAACTTTATTACCATCTATACTCTGTTGCTATCCTTACACTGACATGACTTTGTTGATCGTTGATGTCAACGAAGCGGGGAAGCACCTGGTCTTGGATAACCGGACAAAGAATGCTTGATGTTCTTATGTTGTGCATTAGCATGTCTGTTCGCATCAGAAATTGACTGTTTCTTTCCCGATTGCTCATTTTGAAAATTCCTTGGTGTGTTGGTTCTCTGCAACTCTTCTAGTGTTTCAACCACATCATCCATGTTAGGTCTAAATTTTGCTTCTGTACAAAGACACTGATAAGCAACCATTGCCACTTTTTGGGCACTCTTCATTGAATACTGACCCTCCAATCGGGTGTCCATAATACGAAACCATTTATTTTTATTATTCAAGTAAGGCTTAGCCCATTCCACTAGATTCTGCTCACCCCCGGGACGGTTCTTATCTAAAGCACGACGGCCTGATAGCAATTCCAGTAAGACAACTCCATAGCTGTACACGTCACTTTTGGTTGTCAGATGACCTGTCAAAAAACATCACCATTTGGAAAAGAAGTCAATAATAATTAACATAAACTTGATGTATATTTCTGAAAACAGGAAATGGAAAGCATCTTCCTGCGTCAAATTCAGTAACTACGTATAATTGTCAATACTAACATACTTAATGCCTAAAAGCCTGTGAAGTTAGACCTAGTCACCTGTTGCTACATACTCAGGAGCAGCATAACCATGAGTTCCCATGATCCTTGTCGAGACATGTGTTTTATCACCAGTTGGTCCATCCTTGGCAAGGCCAAAGTCAGAAAGTTTGGCATTGTAGTGCTGCAATGGCCAGGTAGAAAAAATGAAACATAAAAATGACAGAAATTACTCCATGATAAGAAAATCAGACAATTGGAAGTAATACTTCAGTTGCAGCAGCAATGAGAGTTAACATACTGAATCAAGAAGGATGTTTGATGTCTTGAAATCCCGATATATTACTTGCTTTTCTTTACTGTGTAGAAAAGCAAGTCCTTTGGCTGCTCCAATGGCTACTTTCATTCTTATAGCCCAAGAAAGGGGTTGATAGCTAGAACCTCCTGGAACATAAGAAATGATAAGAACATTAGATCCATGTCATCCACTTAAATAACTTGGTTGACACTCATATCTCAGAGATAACCAAACAATGAATTTTGGATCCCCGACGAACAGTACAATGGGATATCTATTCACTTGTGGCAGGTGATACGTTTTGAAAATTGAGAGAGTTAATAACTGAACATTGAACTTATATACTGATCACCTATAAGTGGCTGAAAAATTCAGATGAGCAAGTTACAATTTTAGCCAAATTCAAGCTTGAGCAGAGCATTGTCTCAGAATTGTCAATGAGTTAACTAATAAACCTAAAGATGAATACTGCCAAAACATATACATAGATGAAGCTGTGATTGACCAAATCAAATGGTCTACGTGATTAATTTTGATGCCACGGTAAGCAACGTCTGTCTCAACCTGGCAGGACACTCATGAAGAGGCAATATTGAGTAAAGTACTCACTTCTAAAGAGTTGATTCTCCAAACTCCCTTTCGAGAGAAACTCATAGACCAAAAGACGATGATCATCTTCCGTGCAGTATCCCATGAGCTTCACAAGATTTGGGTGGTGAAGTTGACCCAGATAATTCACTTCTGCCTATTCACATGCCAAAAGTGAAATAAATTAAATAAGCCATGTCCTAAATATAAACTGAAGCTATATTTTTCTGTCTTTGATTCTAGTTCAGACTTCGGTAGATGTACCTTGAGAATGATTTTTGCTAAAGTCAAAGTTTCAAACTTTAGGTCAAAATCAAGAAGCGATTCTGTACTGTAAAAGTCCATGCCAAATGAGTACTTACCAACCATTCACTATGACCTTGCAAACTATCCTGGTTTAGTTTCTTCACAGCAATGACCATACCCATGCCTGGTTTGGCTGCCATGGTCCCTTGTTCATCAATCCATCCCTTGAAAACACAACCAAAGCCTCCTTCCCCTACAAGACTGTCTGGACGGAAGTTCCTCGTAGCACTTTTCAGCAGGTTAAAGTTGAAAACCCTCAGATTATCTGAAGGTAGAATTTGCCCTTCAGATGTCAGATTTGACGAGTTACTTGCATCTGTCCTAGTGCTGACAGAGGACATGCTTTGAGAAGTAGTAGAGGATACGACATCTCTGCTGGTAAACTTCGAGATTCCTGCAACAAATTATAGTACAAATTAATACAGCCTGCTGACAAAAGGTCTGTGGGGATGTCATCCGGAAAGAAACCCATCTGACTTAACAGAAAAAATGATAGTGGCATCAGCACGACTTGAGGTAGAATGCAGGTCACTTTGACCAAAAACTATATGCTTGTCAGTAACATCTCATGTTAAAGTAGAACAAAGGACTGTCATAAGGACTGACACACACCTAGGTTTCCATTCAAATGTCACTAAGTATGATCGTGTATGAAACTGAAATGAATTCATGGAATTTCTAATAACAGTGGTTGCAAATTGCCACCCAGTAACCCCTACCCCTAACAACTAATCCAGTTCAACTATTCTCCAATTCACAGTATCAGATATTTTCTATGTGGTTCATGGTCCTCAGAGATCGGTGACTGCTACATCCACGGAAAATTTGTACCAGGCAGATCTACACAAAAGGTTCACTGCCAGCTCAACCACGGAGCCTAAGCCCGAGAGTGTCGAAAGAATTGAATCCGTGACCTCTCAATAGCAGAGGTGCTTTAACGACGGGGACTCAACCGATTAAGCTAACCCTCGGGGCTAATTCACAGTTTCAGATATATTTATAGAACATGCTATTGTTTCTGCAGGTAATTTATTATTCTGTCTACAACATCTAAATTTGTATTTCACAATTTTTTTATTTGAGTTGGAGAAATGCAGAGCTCAAAAGCAGTTATAATGCTTAAGAGGTGACTGCATCATCACCATGGTTTGAAATGTCCACCCAGGTCGCTTACTATTATAACAAATTATAAGAGAAGTCAATATAACCTGTCTACAAAGGCCTCTGGAGATGTCATCACAGAAGAAAACCCAACTGGCTGAACATAAAATCCAATATAGGGCAGAGCTTGGGGTGGAAGCCAGTTAACTTTCACAAAAAATGAGCTACTTGTCAGCCGCATCCCATATTAAAAGACATTGTGTTCAATGTAACAAAGAGCGTGTTAAAGCTCAATAGCTACCCAAGTTCTCAATCCTATGGCATTGGGGGTGATGTTGTGTATGCAACTGACGTGAGTCTACGGGAATTATATTATCACAGGAGAATTGTCATAAATTAACCTGTGCCCCCTACCACTTAGCCGCTGCAACTACACTCCAAATTTACAGTTTCAAACCTATTTATATTAGTTATGCGATTATCTTTGCAGACAGTCAATTATATGTTTTCAACATTCTAATTTGTGTTCCATATGTTTTTAGCCGAGTGCTCAAATGTAAGTCCATGCTGATTAGGTACCCAGGGAAAGATGCATAGATAGCTTTTGAATTTTCAATCATCGTGGTTTATCCATTAAGTTTTCCATTCATAACAGTCCTAGTGATCTAGGATGGAGCAATCTCCAAACCACCGTTCTCAAAAAGATCATAGTCCATCCATTTAAGCTTCCCGCCATAGCAATTCTAGTGACCTGGGTGGATCAAACAAAGCTACCCTACAGGTAAAGGGTTTTGAACTGTGGAAGCCCATAAGTCCATAAGTCCGTTTTTGTGTACCATGAACAGAGGATGACCAGCACCTTACAAAAGGAAATAATGTTATTGCAGTCAAATGCAATGAATTCAGAAAACAACTTCAGAACAAAACGACTTCCAGAAAAGTATCTTCCGTGACATATAAACTCCATTTTGCACAGAAGATAAAAAGCATATATGGGTTTGCTGAAGAGTATTATGGGTATTCTGAAGACCATAATTTTCAGATCATGCAAGGCTTGAAATAGTGCAAGTTTGAGCTTACCAGATGATGATGAGCTGAATTGAAATGAAGACTTCTCAGCTTTGTCCACAAGAGTTTTCTCAGCCTTTTTCACAAAAGATACCAAACAATTGCCCATCAAGTCACCCACAAAACGAAAACTAGTTGGAAGCCTTTCAGACCCACATTTACAGCGACCATCAAGCTTGGTATTTCATATTAGATGTGAGGAACAGCAGTGCATATGAGGAAGTGAGGTGAGATTAAACATCAGAACCACTTGGGGCCGTGTTTCACCATTCATTGCCGTGGACTCAATGGCCGATTGCAATGAAGGTAGGCAAAATTATCAAACAAACAATATTGAGATAGGACCTAGTCCTACACAAAGCAAATCCCCAGACCTGATTTTCTCATCTTGCTTCCTCCAAGACCCTAATGACAGTCGTGTTGTTTCCAAGGCCTTCAAAGTCTTTGCAAGTCTATTTGTGAATAGATATCCTGGTTTGAGAGTGACCTGGGCAGTCTTGGGCAGACTTTCAAAGTCAAGTGAGAATGTAGGAGCCTTGTGACTTTGTAAATTCATTTTTTTTAAATCAGTAGCGATTAATTTTTGTACTGCAAAATGTTTAAAATTATAAAAGGTATTAATGATTGAAACTTGAATGAAAAATCACAGAGTGAAATTTCAACTTTTTCACTTGCCGAGATGATTAAGGCTTATAATAACAAAATTGCCTTGAATTTCGGATTTACTGTAAAGTTATGCTTGAGATTTTGTCAACAACTGAAATATTGATTTGGGATTGCGAATGTACATCCCAATACAAATATTGCTAAAATGATGGAACCGTAAAAAGATGAAAAATGAAACCAGCGAAACTGCTTCCCAAACTCGCTAATAAGACGCGAGAAAAGTTCAGGTGGGGTCTATCATCGAGTCATCCCAGCCAGCACTTTATCAGAGGTAAGTTATGGCCTAGAAACGTGCAGGTACATTCCTCGTTTTTGTATCCCTCGGAGTCAGGTCAGGGTCCCGCCACAGGCCTCTGTTCATGGCAATAGTACCGAGCACCTCCACAGGATCAAGGCGAGAGATAGACTCGCAATTTTTTATTCTATTTGAAAACGTGTTTTCTGTACAGTGTTGGTAGAACTGCATATCAATTCCACATTGTAAGTTGAATTTTTCTCCTCTTTGTACTAGCCTTCTCTTTCTCTGCATGTAGCCTTCATTTTGTTAATGGGTTTTGGCTTTTCTTATTAAAAATGAAATGAGATTTTAACATTTAAGACACTAAAAATAGTCTATGGGTTTTTTGAACAATAAAAATTATATTATTGTAAATGTTTTGGGTTTTTTTACTTTTAGAATGAATTATATACAACAACAATGAAAATAGAAGGGTTTTTGGTTTCTAATATTTCATTGGATGTTGAGGGTTTATTAATTGAATGGGCATGGAGGTTGGCTAGCTGCAACATGAATTCCCAACAATTCCATATACCTCAAAGGAACATCATTAAAAAAGTTTGGGAAAAAAAGGAAGAAGTTTTATGTTGCTTAGTTGATTTCAGAAAAGCCTTTGACACAATTCCTAAGGATAATCTTTGGCGTGGAATGGAGGAGCATTTGAGAGCAGTGGTGCATAGGCTGTATGAAGAAGTGAAAGTCAAAATTAGAACTTCAATAGGCATTTTTGAAAGTTTTAGAAGCAATATCGGGGTCAAGCAAGGTTGCCCATTGTCTCCTACTTTTTTGTTTATATATTTACAAGCTTGAAGAGTGGCTAAATTCGCAAGGGGGTGACGATATCCATTTGGGCAAGTTTGTTATAAGGCTTCTTTTGTACGTAGATGATCTTATACTGATTGTTAAATCGGCTCTTGGTTTGCAAGAGCATTTACATTCCCTTGAGCATTTTTGTACAAGGGTGGGGTTGCAAGCCAATATTAGCAAAATGAAAGTAGTGGTTTTCTCTAATAAAAGAAAGCATAACCAGCTAAAGTTCTACTTTGAAGGCAACATTTTGGAAGAAGTTGCAGACTACAAATACCTCAAAATTGACTTCAACAAAAATTGAGGTTGAGATGGTTGTAGAAAAAAAGGAACTTTGGGGGGTTGGAAAGCATTTTATGCTCTTCAAAACAGGTGTAGAGAGGGAGAGTTGTGGGACTGGAAAATAACTGTAACTCTTTTTGGGATTCTAGTGATTCTGGTGATTCTCTGCGGTTGTGAACTGTGGGCCAACAGTACAACCAAGATGCAGTGGAAATAAATTGAGAAGATTCAAAAGTGTTTGATTACAAACAAATTCAAAATTAAAAATGCAGTTCCTTATGTTATCTTGTTAAGTGAAACAGGGGCTGCTCCTATTGAAGCAATTGCTATGGTGCGAGTTATAAGGTATTTGAAAAAAATTGAGCAAATGGAAGAGGGTAGATGGCCTAAGGTTGTGTTTAATGACAGATTGTGCAAAAGAAAGAAGACTTGGATGCAGCAAAATAACAAATGGTTTAGTAAATGGGGTATTTTCTTGAGCATGTGTCCTACAAACAGTAAAGAGATAGAAACTTTTGTTATGGATAAGTTCCACAAACGTACTTGGGAGAAAGAGCTAGGAAAAAATAAGAAGTACTACATTGAAGAGTTTAACCCCACTCATAATCATCAGCAAAAAGCGTACATAGGGACCAATATTTCTTGGAGATCTAAAATTCTTATTACTCAATTAAGGACTACTTCTCATCAACTCCGTTGTGAAACAGGGCACTGGAAAAGGCCAAAAGAAATGTGGGAGGAAAGAGTATGTATTTTTTGCTCTTCCAGAAAAGTGGAAACAGAAAAACATTTCATTTTAGAATGCGAGGCCTTCAAAGACAGCAGGGAAAATTATGCAGATATTTTGGCAGTGAGCTCTTGGGATAATCTATTCAGCAAAGAGTTTGTCGAGAAGCTGGGAGCGTTTATTGTAAAACTGCACAAGAAAATGACCAGATACAAGAGCTAGATGGAGAAGCAATCTATCCCATAGGCTATTTTTAGCCTTGTGGACATTAAAAATACTTTCTTTCTTTCTTTCTTTCTTTCTAACAAAATACCTGCTAAATAACCCCAATATTGAAGCAAACACTTCAACTGCTACAAAATGGTGATTGAAACACCCTTTAGAAGAATCCAAAGACCCATACACATCAATTGTTTGTTCTGGGAGTTATGAGGCAAGTTGTTTACCAACTTTGATATAACATAAATGTTATATTTTTCTTCTCAAAGAACATTATGGTAAGGCTTTGCATTTCTCTGAGGGGACATGAATTTGAAATATCTAAGTGTCCATGTTACTTTGTATTCCATACGACTTCACATTTAAGCTATGTTACTACGATCTAATTTCATTTCGAGAGAATATCAATGAAATTAACTTGAATTACTACATTTCCTAAAAACAACAAAGTAATTCTCTGAGGAGTCCTCACTCCACTGATTGGGAAGCAACAAAGGTTCTTTGAGTCCTCACTACAATTGTTCTTGGGGATTTGTGACTAACAACTTACCAACTATAAGAAGAATATCTAAAAACATTTATTTTGTTCATGTAAGTTAGTATTTTTATTATTATTTTAGACCAACACTCAATTAAATAAGAACATTTGAGTAATTTACATATCTTCTTGAATTTCTCAAACAAAAAATATATTTATATTAAAAATATTTTTAAATTAAAATTTTATTATAAATTAAACATTTAAAAATAATAATAAAACAAAGAATAATTATCATGATTAAATAGGAGAGAAGTTTTAGAATGTTAACTTACTTAATGATTAAGATTAAAGGTATTGAACTTCACAATTTATTCAAAATTGCATGGAATTTCAAATAAAAAAATCAAAATGCAAATTACATTTCTCCGTAAGTTAGAATTTTTTATCACAAAATTTAGTAAAATAACTAAATTTCCAAGCTCTGGTACCTCAATTTCTTTCTAAAATGGATCGTCTAAATTTTAGGATTATTGCCTTCCACAATCGCCCATTCCTCCTATTTGTGTTCCTTTGCACCTCTGGGTGCAAATGCTAGTTATCATTTCGTGGACCTTTTAATTAGTCTATGCATTCATTGCATAGACAAGTTCACTAATTGAGGCCTATGTGGACTTTCCAAAGGATTTTAAAATGGTGAAGTACTTACTTGGATGTGGCCTCTATGTTGTGTACATGTTCCAATATTAGAAATAATATACACCTAATTTTATTTCAATTGGATTATTTAGTAGAGTCATCCATGACAGTCAAGATGGAATTCCATAAGTGTCAAGATTGTTATTATCACTAAGATGGAATTCCATAAGTGCATGCATGAGTTTCACTAATCTCCAATTTTATGAGATGCTTAACTCATTAATGCATGGCTAGTTAACTAGGATTATGTGTTAGTTTTCAATAATGGACATTCATATCTCTCTAGATTAACTACTAGACTCACTATTATACTAGTTCAACCAAATATAATATATTGCATTGAATTGTACTCTCTCATAATTTTCTTTTTAGCCCATGAATATAATTTATTAATTATTTTCTCTATCAATTTTCTTTCTTCTTTCCTTGCAATTTGTGTTCATTGTTCTCTAGCTAGATCTGACTCGTGTAGGTTCAACTACAATTTCACATGGTATTAGAGCCCATGGGCTCTAGGAAGAAGGATCATAGACAATCTATTTACAAGTATTGAAGATTAGAGCTATCAAAAATAATGGATTTCTATTTGTAATTTTCACTCCATATAATTATTTGGAATGGAAGCCAAAGATTCTATTTCAACTTAGAAGTAGAAGCTCGTATCTGATAGTCACTGAACCATACCAAATTTTGTAGTTGAAAATTCAAAAAACATAAATTTAACCAAATTCGATAGTTGAAAAAACGAAGTATAAATCAAAATATTTCATGAGCATAGACTAGACCTTTGGTCTCCTATGCTTATTAATTTCTCCATAACTATTCCATATTGAAGCATTCACCACTCCAAATCAACTTTGAACCACTTTAGAGACACTTTTTAGAAAGCTCAATAGGTTGTGGAGTCGTCCTTAGAAATGAGCTAAACCCATCAAATCCCAATAATTTTGAAAACAGTCAAGATTTAGACCAAACACAACACCACATAGATTTGTTTTTTACTAAATTCATGTTGCATTAAAATTATGTGATAGTAGTTTCCCTATTCTCATTGTTTCTATATGATTGCACCAATTTGGTGAATGACACATATTGATTGTTCCTCCTTCCTTTCAACTTTTCAAATGAATTATACTATAATGTTTCGCCCTAATAAGTGCAAAAATTATCATTAAATTAAATAAAGTAAAGTGCACTGACGAATTGTATAATAATTTCTTAAGTTGAAATATGGAATCACATTGTACCCATTCACCGACTCATTTTCATGATGGAAAAAGTTTGATATGACATAAGTTGAAGAAAAATATGGAAAGGGCGAATTAAGTACGATTTTTATTATTTTTTAAACCTGAACTACTAAGGCTTCCCTTTATTAAACTTCCTGAAAATTTGTGGTAAAGAAAGTAATGTTTTATAGGAAAAGGCAAGATCGTGGCATAGAGAGAAATGATGGATATGAGTTGCAGCAAGCGACATTGTACAGTTCTCATTCATTTTCCTACTCAAGGCCACATAAATCCCATGATGCAAGTGGCCTTGAAGCTTGCGGAGGAGGGATTCCTTATTAGTTTTGTAAACACGGAATACGACCACTCTCGAATAGCAAAGGCTGACAAGAATAGTTTGAGTAACCAAAGGATGATCCACTCTAAGGTCATCCCAGATGGGCTTCCTCCTATAGATACTCACACTAACATTTCCAAGCTCTGTGATGTTATAAAAAACGTGATTATCCCATTTCTTGAGAACTTCATTCACCAAATCAAAGAGGAAGATAGTGATGCAAGTGTTTGCTTGGTAGTAGACGCTCTGGCCTCACACGTAGTAGAGATTGCTCAATGCCACTAGATTCGAATCACCGCTCTTTGGACATCTCTTACTGATACCTATGCACTGCTTTATAATATTACGCCTCTTGTATCATCACAAATTATTCCCTAAATATTATGCATGCAGTGTTAATTATTGTGACTTCATGGATTTTATAATTATAGTATATGCATTAATTTCCAAGATTGACATATTGTGTTTACTAATCGAAGCCTATGCAGGCATTCCAAAGGACTTTAAAATGGTGAAATACCTCCCCTCTATGCCGCCTCTTTACTCTGCACATCTTCCACGGGTTCCGGGATTCAATGACTTCTAGAAAGAGTTATTTTTCCATTTCCTAAATCGATGCATGGAGAGAGTGCGGGAAATAGATTGGGTTATCTTTAATTCTTTCCATCATCTTGAAGCCCCTGTCGTGAGCAGTGTAGTCGAAAACAGAGGTTCAGTGTATCCAATAGGTCCCTTGATTCCTACTACACTTTTCAATTCGAACTCAGGAGTCGAATTGGAATTTGGAATGAGATTTTGGGTAGAGGAAGGAGAATGTTTGGATTGGTTGGATAGGCGGTGTAGGAAGTCTATGATCTACATCTCATTTGGCAGCTTGAGCGTGTTAAGCGAGACACAGTTCCAACAACTTGCACTTGGAATTTGTCCATTCATCGTAATTATATTTTGCGTCTGATATAGCCTCGTCTCAAACTAGGCTCTAATCTGAAGACCATGTATCAAACTATATGATTACTAAATTATATTCATTGAATTAAGTTTTCTTTTAAATAAAAGGTATTGTAATTGCCACTATAACAACAAAAAATCATGGAGCTTTAGGATTGAAAGACATACAACAAAAGTGTAGCTACAGATCTCTGCGAGGGTCGTAGTGAACCAGAAGTTTACGACCAGCGACAACCAGAATAACCCTGCCAAATATGATGTCGACATGATCTGAAACATCGATCCTGTCATTAAAGCCAAGAAGAACACAATGAACTCTCTGATGAGCCTCAAAAAGTTAATTAAAATGCTAATTTCTTTCTTTCCCTCTTGCCCACACAAACCAACTTGTCATTGGTCCTTCCTATCTGAATTGATGTCCTTGGCTCTCTCTAGTGTGGAAGGAGTACCAATTCAATCAAGTAGGATGAAGAAACAACAAGAGCCATTGGAGCTATCAGATGATGATGCTACTGATCCGATGAGAATGTGAGAAATATATTGACCTATATATGTATTGTGTGGTTGCATTTACAACACCCATGATGAAAATTAAAAAAATTCTGAGTTGGTTTTGGAAGATATGAAGTTTTGGCTTGTTCCATATTCACATTAAGTAGTGAATTCCCTGAGTGAAGGCAAGTAGAAATTGTTGAATCGCTCTTCGTGTAACATAAAGTGACGTGTATACTCTTTGACAACCTTCAAATTGGTGTCTCTTTGACAACCGTCAAATTGATATATTCTTTTTATGACAATGAATTTGCTACAGTGTCATGAGGAAGAACCTCATAATATAACGCCTTTCGACGTAACTATAAAATTAATATTATTTAGCAATTGATTTTAGTGAGAATTGATGATATTTGTTATATTAAACTACATTAATAAATGTAGTTGATATATGTTTATAGGCTTATAGCATCCACATTACTAAATGTTTTGCAAAAATACTCTTGTCGGTAGACATCCATTTCAAGTTTAAGCATATGAGATTTGCAATAAAATAATATTTATGTAAAAGCATTTCTCAACCTACAGTTTCAAAGGGAATCATATATGCCTAAGATTTATCAATTTAAGTATCCCTTCTAGCAGTAAATGGAGCCCTTGAATAACTTAAGAAGGTTGTTGTATATGAAATTTCAAATCTTTAAATATGTGCCATCTATGTAAAGCATTGGGTTTCTTCAAACTAGAATTATTTCTCATTATCAACTTTCTTTCATTCATGTTGAAGGTTCTCCTCAAAACAATGGTTTCACTACTTTTTCTTGTACAACCTTTATGTCAACCCTAAAATAAACCACTTAGTGCAACATGGAAAATGGAATATTTTTTCTAACCCTAAAATAAACCATTAAGTACACCATGGATGATTTCTGCCAACCCTAAAATAAACCAAACTAGTGAGTGCTAAAAGAAAACTAACCACAAAACTAAATATTATATGGGTTGTTTGATTGATTTTCTTGAGCATTCATAATGTCATTAAAACAAAAATTTACCTTATTTTCACAGTTGGTATTTGACGAGTTATGATACACTACTAGGAACACGCTCATATATTTAACGAGTTATGATATATTACTTGCAACCCATTGTCTTGGATGTTGTTCAAATTTGATAAAATTATCCATAAGCGTAAACACACAGAAAGCGTAGTCCAACCTTGAGTGGATTTAAAATCAAAATGGAAATGAAAAAGGAAAAATAAAATGTTGCCTCAATGACTATCCATTGGCACTGAGTCCGCACGCCTCTCCAACTATCCAATGCAATTCTTATGAATTCAATGCACATGCATGAATTAAATTGACAGGAAATTTTTATGTTGTCTTTTAAATTTTCCTCAAAAAGATTAGGATTTTAAATTGAAAACCTGTTCAAATATTTTTCATATTAATGGTTTGATGGTGTATAAGACGAAAAATATTTTCTTGAAATCAAATCGTATTCATTCATTTACTAAAAAATCAAAATTCTTCAAATCTATATCTATAAGTTGAATTAAATACATTTATCAACGTAAATATTGTTCATCAACTATTATAATTTCATAGCATAGTTTAATTAATATATATTTTGTGTTTTTAGTATTTTTCTCATTTAATTG
Source organism: Pinus albicaulis (assembly GCA_034641835.2). NCBI lineage: Eukaryota > Viridiplantae > Streptophyta > Pinopsida > Pinales > Pinaceae > Pinus > Pinus albicaulis. Next base: position 1,116,148,629 of record CM076572.1, read on the forward strand.
TATCCACATTTTAGTAGACATTTTTTAGAATCACAAGTTTGAGTTGTATAATTTTTAGAATCCGAGTGTCTTAAGAGTTTTTCTAGGCATTAAATCCATTTATGCATTAAAATGGATTCTCAATAATAAGAAATCACAATCTCACCCAAAATTGTATTGTGGAATCGTAAAAACCTCTATTAGTTAGACTACACCTAATTTTTTTAGTTTTTCTTTTAAATTTACAAAATAACATTCTTCACATGTTTACTGAGCAGTTTTGTTAATTGTTTGAAGTTACAAATTTACATTCTTCAAATGTCTTATTAAGTAATTTTAGTTTTTGTTAATTGTTCTAGCCTTAAGCAATCCATAACTTAAATAAATGTCTTTTGGATTAATCACATCATTAGGATTTGGTCTAGGTTTAGAACCAACTAATGTGATTCATCCTTAAGAAAAGGTGAAAAAGCCAATCTATCTTCAAGAATAAATAGTATGGATGCATCATTGCCCAAAAATAACCGTTAAAAACTAGCCATTAGTGAATTAGTTATTAAAGTAAATAATATTCAAATTGGTTGTTATGAAATATTTATTAAAATGTTATATAGTTATTAAGTGGGTTAATTTTAATAAATAATTCTTAAATTAAACAAATAATACCATAAAATTTAAAAATTAGTTAAAAAAAATATTAATAAAGGGGGTTTTAGGAGATTATCTATTTTAGATAAATAGATTATTATTATTATTATTGTAAATCTATTTATTTAAAATAGATAATCTCCTAAAAACCCGTTTATTAATAAATAATTTTTTTTTAATCAAATTTTAAACCTTATGGTATTATTTGTTTAATTTAAGAATTATTTATTAAAATTAACCCATTTAATAAATATATGTTTTTTTAATAAATATTTCTTAACAACCAATTTGAATATTATTTACTTTAATAACTAATTCGCAAATGTTAGTTTTTAATGGTTATCTATGGGCAATGATTCATCCATACTATATATTCCTGAAGATCGATTGGATTTTTCACCTTGTCTGAGGATGAACCACTATCTCTGGGCAATGATTCATCCATACTATTTATTCCTCAAGATCGATTGGCTTTTTCACCTCATCTTGAGGATGAACCACATTAGTTAGTTCGAAAATCAAATCCTAATGATGTGATTAATCTGAAAGACATTTATTTACATTATAAATCACAAAAGTCTTAGATCTAACAATCCCTAACTTTTAAAAATACAAAAATTCATATATGAAACTACTCTTTTTGAGTTTCATTTCATCTCATACTAGAAAAGAACTCCACTTTCATAACTTTTAAAAATACAATAATTTATATGTGAAACTACTCTTTTTGAGTTTCATTTCATCTCATACTGGAAAAGGACTCCACTTATTTATTTAGAAAATAGATAGCTTTTCTTTCAATAAAAATATAAGATAAAACTAATATATTCAAAATTACTAAAAGCAAACTTTCATTAAAATAAAGAAAGATCGAAATTATTTTATATATTTTCATCTCACTATTTTTTTAATATTTCAAAATATTATTATTTCTTTTTTTTATTATCATTTCAAGTGTTGTCTTACATAATAATCTTTTTCTTGCCAAGTACTATAGCATTTGTCTCGTGGTCAAAGTGAGTTGACATCTTATATTTTGTTGAGTTTTTGAAATTTTAACCAAAGTTTCAAGAAAATATTGAATATTTCTATTTTCTTGTAAATTTAAAAATAATTTTTTAATTTTCTGAAAATCTTATTTCTAATTTTCTAAATTATAATTTTCAATTGGTTGAGCGAGTTCTTATGAGATTAAATTTACATGGCCAAGAGAATTTTATTTTTGGTATTTGTCAATTCATTTAAAAAAAACTAATTTTGTGAGTGGTCGTTTCATGGGTGAATGCTTTGACACTAACACTTACACTATTATGCTATTGTTTTACCCTATGATGCCAGAAATGAAGTTGTTGCAATTCATTTGCGTAGGAGAGAGACTGAAAAAATCTATTGTTATGTTATTGTTCTGCCCAATGATGTCATAACTGACATTGTTGCATGTCTTTTACGTAGGAGGGGGGCTAAACGAGTCTCCATAAAGTTGATACATTATGTAGAGTGAAGAGGAAGAAGAAGATTTCACCTAGAAAACCGAGAACCAAAATTGTAGTGGTTTGTTTCATTGTGCGGAGCTTTCCTTGTGTGGAGGAAAGTTATCTTTGTTTTAATTTGAAGAAGTTCATTGTGCAGAGCTTTTTTTATGTGGAACTTTCAATGAAAGCTCATATCAGGTAGAAGTTTTTCAATAAAACTTTCATTAAAATTATTAAACATAAATTAATTTAATTTAACTTTTATACCTCAAATCAAATTTATTTAATAATAAATTTTATCTCTATATTATATTGAAAAGTTTTCATTGAAAAAGAAACTAGAATTCATACAAATATAAATTAAATTAATTTAATAATATAAGGGCAAATAATGTGCTTATCAATTGCTAAAAACAATTAATATTATTATGAAAGAAATTAATGCTATTTATGGACAAAAAAAGAAGGAAGAGTAGGTGGGATCACTATTTCACCATGTGAAACTTCCTTGTGGAAGCCACAATGAAAGCTTTATTATGCGGTAGGAAGTTACAAGTAAAGCTATAATAAGAAAGTTGTGCTTTAAAAGATATAAACATAAAAATCATAAATATAAATTAAATTAATGTAACTTTATGATCAAATCAAATTTATTTAATAATAAATTTTATCTTTTACTCAATAAAAACTTTCATCAAAAAACTATAAACCTAAAAATCATAAATATAGATTAAATTAATTTAACTTTATGACCAAAACAAATTTATTGAATAATGATTTGTATCAATTAAGTAATATATATATAGAGAGTATAGGTATAGACATATATATGTAGAAAGAAAATCTAGTGTCATTATGAATTCATGTATGAAGCTAAAGTAGTAAGGATAATTGTTTCATTTGTGGAGGCTTATCAGGCAAGAGGATGCTTACTTCACTTGAAAGCTCTGATAATGAAACATTGACTATGAAAATAAAATTTATTTAAGAGAAAATTTTACTCCTGTAGATTATAAAACTTCATTAAAAACTAAACCAAGAAAATTGATAAATATATAATCACTGACTTAATTCATTAACTGTAAATCAAATTATTTAATAATAAATTTTATAAATTGTTAAAAGCAATTAATATTATTATGAAAGCAAATTCATTGTCATTTATAAATGCATGTAGGGAATCTAGAGTTGCAGGGATCAATGTTTCATTGTGCAGAGCTTATAATGAAAGCTTTCATTGTGTGGAGTTTACAATGAAAACTTCCTCTGCACAAGGAAAGCTCTACTTAAAAAACTATAAGCCTAAAAACCATAATATAAATTAAATTAATTTAAAAGAAACATTTTATCAATCGCTAAAAACAAATAATATTATTATGAAAGCAGATTCAATGTCATTTGTGAATACATGTGGGGAAGTTAGAGTTTCAAGGATCAATGTTTCATTTTGGGGAGCTTCCTTGTGTCGATCTTACAATGAAAGCTAGGAACTTCCTCCGCATAGGAAAGTCCACACAAGGAAAATGTACTTTAAAAAATATAAACCTAAAAATCATAAATATAAATTAATTTAATTTAACTTTATGACCTATCTCCGTATTTAATAATAAATTTTAAATTCATACAATGAAAGCTAAAAAACTATAAACCTAAAAATCATAAATATAGATTAAATTAATTTAAATCTAGTATCATATAACTTTTTATCAATCATAAAACCATTGACAATATATTAAAACAATTTATATTATTTATGAATGCATAAGATTAGATATAATCAATTTTTGACTAACACTTTCTGTGTGAACTTTCATTGTGTGTAGGCTTACAAAGAAAGTTTCATTGACCAGAGATAATGTTTATCATGGAGTTTATTGTGAGAACTTTCATTGTTCAAATTCACAATGAAAGTTTCATTATGTAGGAGCTCTTCCCTGGGACAGTTGAAAACTCATAAGAAAAAATTTCACCTAAAACTAGAAACCTAAAAATCATAAATATAAATTAATTTAATTTAACTTTATGATCAAATCAAATTTATTTAGCAATAATTTTATCTTCCACATAGTGAAATCTTTCACTAAAGAACTATAAACCTAAAAATAATAAATATAAATTAAATTAATTTAACGTAGTATAACAAAAACTTTGTATCAATTGCTAACAATCATTACTATTATTATGAAAGCAAATTTAGTCTCATTTCTGAAAGAATGTGGGGAAGCCAAAGTTGAAAGGATCAATGTTTCATTCTGCATAGTTTTTATTATGGAGAATTTACAATGAAAGCTTTCATTGTGTAGAGGAAGTTTGCTCCGCACAAGGAAAACTCTGCTTAAAAAACTACAAACCTAAAAATCATAAAGATAAATTAAATTAATTTAATTTTAAGACCCAATCAAATTTATTTAATAATAAATTTTATCCTCCACACATTGAAAGATTTCATTAAAAAACTATAAACCTAAAAATCATAATTATAAATTTTATCAATTGCTAAAAATAATTAATATTATTATGAAAGCAAATTCAATATCATTTATGAATGCATGTAGGGAAGTTAGTGTTGCAGCGATCAATATTTGATTGTGGAGAGGAAGCTTTTTGCTCGTAATGAAAGCTTCACACAAAGAAAGCTCCGCTTAAAAAACTATAAACCTAAAAAAAATAGACATAAATTAAATTAAATTAACTTTAAAACCGAATCAAATTTATTTAATAACAAATTTTATTGTCGACACAATAAAATCTTTAATTAGAAATCTAAAAACCATAAATATAAATTAAATCAATTTAACGTTGTGACCAAATCAAATTTATTTAATAATAAATTTTATCAATTAGTCAAAACAACTAATAGTATTATGGAAACAAATTCAATGTCATTTAGGAATGCATCAGAGGGAAGCCGAAGTTGTAGGAATCAATGTTTCATCGTGTGGAGCTTCCTTGTGTGGAGATTTCATTGTGTGGAGCTTACAATGAAAGCTTTCATTGTGCAAAGCTTACAATGAAAGGATCTCATTGAGATTTCATTGTGTGGAACTTACAATGAAAGGATCTCATAATATATTAAACTATGAGTTTTATTTTTCAAAGCCCTATGAAAAATTCCATATTTCATTTTGCAGTAGTCAATGTGATCTGAATCTGAATGTTAGTTTTGTTGTGCTAATTTCATCTTCAGAATTATAAACAATTTGTTGATCTTTTGCTTCATGTGCATAGGTTTCTTGAGGTGTTTGTGAGTGTTAAAGAGGTAAATGTATTGAGATTCATGTTAAATTCATGAGCTATTTAACTTAAAAACATAATACTAAACATCAACAATAAAATGTACAACAAACCATAAAAATGATCCATTAACACAGAGTTTTGATGAAGGATTTCACCCATTCTGAGCTACATCTCCTTGGGTCCAGCTTCCATGGCTTAGGCCTCTATATTAGCTCAAATATGAAAAAAGTGTTGTTTACAATCATCTACTACTCCTAAAACATGTTTCAATGTGTTCAGAATGTCTAAATCATCTAGAATAGACTCTTCTTGCTCCCAATTTGGTCGAATTTTGCAAAAGTTATGGCCTCCCCAATTTTGGCCTAGAAAACCCCACTAAATTTGGAGATAACTCCAGTTAGGGCTGCTAAATTTGGGGGCAGCACCAAATTTGGGGGCTCCGCCAGTTTTTCCGCTAAATCAAACTGCAATTTAATTAAATTTAAGTGGGATTATCTTGGAGATAAGCATGGTTTAAATGCGCTAAGTGCATTTTAATTAACCCACATAAGCAAATATGATTAGCGTTTAACACAATGATTAGGGGTTGATTAACCTCGGTTTAGTGCTTAATCCGTGTATTTTTGCAACAGCCTCCGCTCCTGGTATTCACGACTGGTCCTATGGTCTAGCCCCCTCCTTACCCTCACCAGTGATTACATACGAATTTAAATATAATCCACAAGCATATATAGTTAATAACTGACGCTGTGGGTTATTGGTAATGTGACACACTCACTTGGGGGAGGTCGTGGGGCCGAGCCCCTACCTCTGCCCTCTCGTTGGTAATATATTTTGCACCAAAAAATTTATATGCTCAACCTTTGTAATTGTTAGTAATTCAAACTATCCAACCTTTGATATAAAGTTCGAACTTTGGAGTTATAATAAAACCCGTCCTTCGAATATGACATTTGAATATTTAAATTTCGGCCATATAATAAAATTTAATCCAAATATAACATATGAAATTCAAACTTTCACCATATAATAAAATTCGGACTTGACCATAGTTGGACCTTGGAAGGGGGCATGTGGCGGTTTCCAGGCTAACCACATATTCTCATGCCATTGGTTCTTTCCCTGAATTCAATGAGAATGCAATAAATCACTCACTTAGACAACTAACCAAAAATTGACACTTGGCATAGTGTCATTGGGAGAAATTGAAGGAATATTCCAAGAATATCATTTTTCGTTGTTTGGGCTGCCATGTCACCATTCTGTAAATTTTTTAGCGGTTTAGGAAAACGAACAATAGGCTCTATCTTCCTCATCTGGAGTCGGTTTTCGATGAAACAAATTGCGTCGGATTCCTGGCGACGAGCTCTTCGTTGTTGTTCAGTTTCCAATCGATTATGATCACTTCAATTTTTGAGCTTTAACACTGAGCACCTGATTATAATGCTAAATTATTATTTATAACTAATTTTGGAATTGTTTTTAAATGCGACTTTTTGGAGTTTCTGGAGGAGTTTTGGTGGGAATCCGATGAAAAAATTGTGGTCAAATATTGATATATGTTGTTTAAAATAGTTTTTTGACAACATATATGGATTCAACACCACCAAAAACCCTTGGGGCACTTTGATTGTGAAGAGTTCACCAATAAAACTTGTAATTTCAATGAATCCCTATTGGATTCGAGACAAATTAGATCAGAAAATACAATGGAAATCTTTCCAAAAATTCGCACTTAAAGACTACTCGATTAATTTAGCTATATACGTGTACATTTTCTTTTCTTAAAGCAAATAAGAATTTAAAGAACTTGTGTTAGGCTTTGTATATACAAATTCCCTTTGCACATATTTAAGACGCTATCAAAGTTTTAAATATTTATTTAATAATTAAAAAAATTAAGTTATCGAATTTCACATGGAGAATACACAATGTTTTTGTGATCATAATCATTTAATGAATGCATGCAGGGATGTCAAAGTTATAAGGATCAATGTTTCATTGTGCGAAGCTTTCATTGTGTGGAGCTTACAATGAAAATCTTTCATTATGAGGAGGAAGCTTTCTCCGCATAGTGAAAACTCCGCACAATGAAACATTAAGCATGACCAAATCAAATTTATTTATTTATAAATATTATCAATTTCTATGAGAAAATGCAGATCGAAAATTATTGACATTGTTATATGTCATTGTATGGTGTACAGAAGTGCGGAGGAAGCTTTCAATGTGCAAAGATAAGGGAGTACAGAGAAGCACTTTGCACAATAAAAATTGACTCCACCTCCACTCTTCGCAATAACGACAAATTGTAGATGGGAGCATTCTCAAATAATAAGAAAATAAGGGCTCCCCAATAAAAAGCATGGCCTTAATCAATTAATTAATAGTAGAGACATGGATTATGTTTCGTTGCAACTATTACCCTTGTTTTATATTATCATTCAAATATCACTTTGCATTGTTTTATGTTATCATTCAAGTACCACTTCACATTAGAATTCCAACTATCCAAACTTTGTATAAAAATACTATATTAAAAATTTCATATTGATGATGACCATTTTATTGATATAATATTAAGTTGTTTACAAAATTTATATATTTGAGCGTTTATGATTTAATTTTATCTTCTTCTTTTTTATATTTATTTATAAATATTTTTTACATTTATCATAAATTTGTATGAATATTAAAAATCATATATATATATATATATATATATATATATATAAGTCTTCTTAGACGATATTAAAATTTATATAAAATAAAATATTATAATTGAAGTTGTTTTCAATATGAGTGATATTATAATTTTTTAATTGAATTTGAAAATAAGAATTCATATTTAAAAAAGTAATTTATTTGCTTAGTAGTTTTTATTTAAAAATCATTTTCTAATTTTATACTTATAGAAAATTTTAATCAAAATTTATTTTATTTTTCTTTCTATTAGAAACTTGATATTCCATATATGTGGTGAGAAAAAAATAGATGGGAAAGAGTAATGAGACCATTGTCATTCCATGTAATAAATGGAAAAAATGTGTCATGTCCCCCATCGATCAACCTTATATGTGACACCTAACAAAGGACCTCATAGTACATCCAATTATAAAGGCCTACAAGTTAAAGGATACTCTATTGACTCAGCTTCATGGTTGTCAACCTGCACTTGTTTGCTCCCAGTTGTTTCAAATCGTTACTTCATTCCTCATCGCAATGGATGTAACTCTCTTCTTCTCACCTTATCCCTACGACATGCACTAGTACATTTGGTCAAAATTTCGACACTTTAGTTCCGACACTTTTGACGTATTGTTAGAAATTTCCCTAATTTTTATCAAATTTTCAAATCCCACCAACAATTGTCGCTATACTGACGTTTAGGGACATCGTCGCTATTGCGACGTTTATGAACGTCGTCGGAATACTGATGTTTCAGGACCCAATGTCGGAAATGCGACGTTTCTAAAATATACGTCGATATTGCGATGGTTTGGGGAAAATGTTGCTAATGCGACGTTTAGGGACACTTGTCGATAGTGCGACGTAATTGGGGACAAACATCGGTATTGCGAAGGTTTGAGGACAACTGTCGGTATTGCGACAGGTGGAGGGTAACCGTCGGTGTTGCGACGTGTTCACCAAACGTCGTAATAGCGATGATGGTAAATATTGTAATTTTCCATCTGATTTTAATCATTTTTTTTTTTAAATGTTAACCCAATTTCGTAGTCTTCATTTTCAATATCCGTTCAATTCAATGTAGTTTCTACTCTTGACTAAGTTTTCAATCATGTCCTATACAAGTTTTAAAATAAAAAACAACAATAACGTACCTTAAAGTATCATATAGGCTAGTTTTATATTTTAAATAGAGAGTTTAAATTATGTGATGAAATAAAATTTTTATTTTTATTTTTTAACTGTGAAATGTGGATAGTTTTTTAAATGAAAATGTTTAATAATAAACCATTATATTTTTATTTAGATATTTTCCCAATATGAAGAATGGTGTTAATGATTTTTTTTTCTTCGTATTTTAAAATATTTTGAAATAGGTACATTAAAGAGATGTTCTGGTTTCCATGGACGACAACTCCAAATGCTTCAATATGTAATGAAATGCGGATTTATTGAGAGTGTTTAACATTTTTGTTGTCTTTTTCGTTTGGATCATTAACATGTAGGGAGGTTGAGATTATGCAGATTGGGCAGTCAAGTTTATTTTGTAATTTTGTTTATTTTATTTTATTAATATAGGATTATAATAATATATTTGTTATTTGTTTACTAGGGTGATTTAATTGACAATTATTATGTTAGCTATTACTATGTTAGCTAGGTCAAGCTAACAAAAATAATAATATATTTGCTATATTTAATTGTTATTAATTTCTCTTGAACTTATAACATGTTTAATCTTAAAAATGAATATAAAAAAAATTATCTTTAAATTTAATGGATGAATAAATTAGAATAAGTTTTATTATAACTTTTTCAAAATATAATGTCTTGTGTATTGAAGAATATTTACCATTTTTTCATTACAATATTTGTATTGTGATTACCCCACATATCGTGGCCCAATGTGGGCCCTCCCCACCTGCTTTGACATGGTGACAGATCACACTTTCAAGAGTTGCGATTCATGAATGTCACTCACATAGTACTGATAGACGTGCACATCACCTTGGAAATTCACTTCAACATGACATTTTGCCTTCAACGTTACTTAATTTTTGTACCATGCAGCCAGTATAACCTCGCACATAACCACGTCATCGTTGATGGTGAAGACTTTGTATCATAATGGTAATATGATGGATCTCATTCATTGTCATGAAAGCACCCCTAATCACTTCACCGAGGAAGCAGCCACCATAGAAACCTTGTGCAACAAGAGCATTGGCACGTAGCACAATATACATTGCAACTCCAAGTAGAGTGAAACACCCTTAAATCATGCATAGTGTGCTCAAATAATGGTAATGTGATCTCCCTCAATCTCAGCAATATTATGCATTCCAATACTTTCATGTGCTTTAATTACGGCCATGACCATGAAAAATTATTTAAGATCAACATCCCTTTTAGCTAGAGCATATCATTCGGTGCAGGTTACAATATGTGTCGTAAACTTTGTGATTCAACTTCTCAGCGAAGGCCTCTTGACCTTAATGACTTGGCCTTCTAGCCATTCTCTACCTTCAATAGCTCTCCCTCTCTAGCCTTCTGCTCGAACTTTCTATTACCCTCTCCTATGTTCATGCATGTCATCCCTTTAGCCTTTTTGCAAGCTTCACATCCCAATTGCCTTTGTCTGGGCGGGTCCAGTCGGCTTAGGTGGGGTCGTGTGAGGTCGGGTTGTGTGAGGTCGGGTCGGGTCGTGTGAGGTCAGGTCGGGTCGGGTCGTGTGAGGGCGCCTAAGGAACGCATCCGAGTTGGGTCGTGTTGGGTCGTGTGAGGGTGCCCAAGGAACATGTCTGAGTTGGGTCGTGTTGGGTCATGTGAGGGCACCCAAGGAAACACATTCGGGTGGGTTAGGTAGGGTTCGATCAGGTCGTGTCATGTGAAGCCTCACAAGGAAACTCATTCAGGTGGGTCGGGTTGGGTCGTGCTATGTGAGGGCGCCCAAGGAAATGCGTTCAAGCGAGTCGGGTTGGTTTGGGTCGAGTCATGTGAGGGCGCTCAGGAAAACGCATTCGGGCAGGTTTTCTCAGGTCGTGTCCTGTGAGGGTGCCCGAGGAAATGCGTTCGGGCGGGTTGGGTCGGGTCAGGTCATGTGAGGGTGCCCAAGGAAACGCGTTCGATTGGGCTGGGTCGGTTCGGGTCTGGTCGTGTGAGGGCGCACAAGGAAACACATTTGTCGCGGGTCCTGGAGGATCAGGTCGAGTTGTGTGAGGGCGCCCAGGGAAATGCATTCGGGCCGGTCAGGTCGCGTCGGGCGTTTGAGGGCACCTAGGGAAACGCGTTCGGGTGGGTCAGGTCATGTGAGGGTGGTCATATCAAAAATGCTAAGTTGTGGTCACCTGTGTGCCTTGTACTACATGTTTGTGCGATCTGTTTTCCGTTTTGATCTCTGTCGTGCCTTCATTAGGGCGAGTCGGGTCGTGCCGTGTGAGGGCGCGATACAAAACACATTCGGGTCGGATCGTGTGAGGGAGGCCATATCAAAAATGGAAATTTATTACAACAAAAATCGGAATATGATAGACTCAAGGGTTTCCTTGGGCGCCCTCACACGACACAACCTGATCCGACCCGACCCGCCCAAACTTGTTTTCCTCGGCGCCTTCACACGACCCGACCTGCTTGAACGCATTTCCTAGGGCACCCTGACACGTTCACAAAGACCGTTCACAAAATGTCGAAATAACGACATGGATAGAAAATGTCAGAAGCGCGACATAGGCTACTGAGATTGTCGGAATAGCCATGATATGGAAAGACCATTTACAAAATGTCAGAATGGTGATGATATGAGGCTTGTTATAGATTTAATATATTATTTAATATATTAGTGTATTAATTTTGTTTATATATATATAGTCGTTATTATTTGATTTTAATTTTCAAAATTATGAAAAAATTTGGAATGGAATATAACACTATAGATGCATGTCCTAAAGATGATAGTATATATTACGGAGAACATGCGTCGAAAACAGAATGTTCGAAACGTGGTACCAGTAGATATCGAATAGATCAACTAACAAAAAAGGTGCCTTAAAAGGTTCTTCGTCATATTCCCATAATTCCACGTTTGTAGCAAATGTTCAAGTGTAAGAGTGTAGCACAGTTTATGGATTACCATTCAAAGAATAGAAGTGGAGATGGTGTTCTTCGAATGCCTGCAGATGGTTCTGCATTTAGGGAAATCGAGGAAAAATACGTAGATTTTAAAAATGAACCTCGTAATGTCAGGCTTTCATTAGCAGTTGATGGTGTTAATCCATTCGGAGAGCTTAGATCTACTTACTTAGTGTGGCCTATTTTTGTTATCAACAATAACATTCCTCCTTGGATGTCAATAAAGAGGGAGCACATAATGTTGACTATGATTATTCCAGGTATTTGATACATTATTTTTTCGAATATAACATTTTCATTTCTCTCGTTGTTTGCATAATATATTTTATTTATTTACTTACTTATATATACATATATCATGGTAGTAATTATGTACCGGAATTTTGAACAATTAGGTAAGTACCAGGTCAAAGATATGAATGTATATATTGAGCCTCTTATCGATGAGCTAATAAATTTATGGCATGGCATCACTATGTATGACATCACTAAACCAATCAAGCAAAAGATATTTCAATGTTGTGGAATGCTTGTATGGACAATTCATGATGCCCCAGGACTAACACATTTTTGTGGTATGTAATATTTCGTTGCACTTTAATATAATATATAATTATCTAAATTATATATACCATATTGCATGTTTTAAAAATGATCTCATAGTATAATTGTTATTGATGTTTCACGAATTTGCTCAATTCTCACTCGCGTGTGCTCTATACTCTCTTCAAATTATTCTTCCTCACTTCTCAGACACTCAACACCTCCTCTATACTCATTAATAAACTTGTCCACTCAACCCCCACCTGTATTTCCTTGCTCTAGCCAAGGAAGACTTGTGATTTTCTTGGCCTATAATATGAGTTTTCATAGGTCGATCACATAATGTGAAATGGGTATTGCTTGTACTCTTGGCAATCAACATTTAAGGTAATAGGATTTGGAAGAGGTCCTTACCTTCACAACATGAAGATGATGTGATCATTAACAAAACCTTTAATTCTAATGACACCCTCAATGCTTTTGTGCTCATTTAATATCCTCTTATTCACTCTTTAAATATCATTATAAAGAAATTATATTTTATTTTTCATTTGTTTAAGAATTTTCAAATTGCAACATTTTTTAACCTCTTCCTTGTAAATATTGCTAGCAATCATCGACTCCTTCACATTATAACATAAGTCTTAAGACACATGGAATTTTATCATTTACCTTCACATGATAATGTAAGTCTTAACACACATTGAATCTCATCATTGGGAATGGCCAATGTTAAGTATGGTGAAACCTAATGGAACAATTAGTATAGAATAAAAGTGCATTTCTTTTAGGAATTGTCCAACGAGGCCATAATTTTGTTTGGATGATCATTTTATTACTAGAATATGACAATAAATTCTTCGAAAAATCCCACTATGGTAGTGTTTAAATTGTCCTTTTGATGACAAAAATGGATTCAACACCATCAAGGACCCTTGGGGCACCCAAAATATTGAAGATTGACAACTATACCCTATATTTTCAATAAATTCCACCAGATTTTCGCAAAATCATGCTAGAATTTCTATTGTTTTATGGATGAAATTCTGGCTTCATTAGGCTACGTGTTTCTTTTATATGAGGTTTAAGAATCTTCCCTATATCTTGTGTTGTTAGAATGACATGATAACGTTTAGCCATAATGTAAACACATGATTTCATGGTTTTATTCCCAATTGTCCTCCTACTTCTTTGCATTTTATGTTTATAATTTAGTGGAGATTATATGAGCTTGAGGTTTTGGCCTTGCACGCTTATCACAAGGATGCATGGGTTTAATTAAATGACCATCCATTCACATGTATCTATCATTCTAGAAATTACACAAGGAGAGATTAACCAAGGAGTTTAAAAAACAGTCCCTCCCAAGGACCCATGGAATAATAGTATACCAAAGGCAATACACAAGGTAATGAAACCCCCCCTAAACTACTCATGTTGATATTCATGTTGATAATAGAAAAAAAAAACAATGTTAGGGAATGTTATGGTATTTGGTGTATCATATCCCACTAAAGTTTCTCCCAAATCCTAGGCCATAGAGACCTTAGGACCCGATGGATTGAGTTGAATGGCTATTCATTGCCTAACTAATTTTTTTTTTTCATTTACATTTTTGGATTGAAAAAAATTGTCATGAAGTATATATGATAGCCTATGGATGTCTCAAAACACTATGGTTGTTTTTTTGCAAAAAGGCTGAATGAATGGTTTTTAGCTTAAGAAGGTTCTAAAATTTATTTAACGAGCTAGGTGGAATTCCCTTACGCTTTTGACCATTTATAGAATTATTTGTTCCACAGTGGGAAACTTAAATATATGTAATGAATCAGTTCATATCTTTAACCCATTCCCTATAATATTTTCTACTACACCAATAACTAATATTTGCTACAAATGACAGAGAGCACCACCATCCCTTGATGTTCTTACCAAGAGTGCATTTGGACCACATCTTCATAAGGCATTGTTATTGATGCCTCCATACATTCACTAGTGCATCAAAGAGTGTATTATGAATATTTGAATTCATTTTTGTAGTTTACATTATTATTTGACACATAAACCTTTTTTTTTCAAAGATGCATACTTGAAATATTGTTATCATGATGTAAAGATTGTTTGGATGTTTTTACATAGTTTCAAGTTCCAAATATGAATAAATTTTGAACATGAAACTTGTGATATAGATCTAGTATGCTTTGGCACACAAAAAAAAAATTGGAAAGGGATAATAATGCTTGGTTATCTCACAAATTAGTATCATATGTTTTTGGTCCAACAACAAAAATGGAAATAAGGCAAAATATTTATAATTACATAACTATATGGTAAATAGTAAATTTTTGACTACATGACAAAATGATATATTGTACGATTATAGGGTAAGGTGATACTTGTTGATGTCGATAGAGTGTGATAATACATAGTTAATGGCATTATGGTATAACCATGGGCTTGAATCTTGTGACAACATTTAATAAAAGTGTGACATGGTTTACATTGGCATAAGGTATAACATTGAAATGTTTGAGGTATATTAATATGAAATTTTTGTGTGGTGAAAAGGCCGGCAGGTTCTTAGTCATTGAATCTAATAGGGTGAAATGAAAGCAGAGATTTAAGTGTTAAATGTGGCTTGAACCATGCATTATAATGTGTGTGTGTGTGTGTGAGGTTAATAGGCCTTGGTCATGAGGCTTCGAGGATAATTTGAGAAGCTCAAACGATGCACCCAAACCCAGGAATGAGAGGTGATAACGAAAATGATTAAGGAACAAAAAAAACAAATTATAATCCCATTTCTGTAAATATACAAGAGGAGTCAGATTAAGAATTGGCACCTATCCCACTAAGGTAGGTAAGGTGGGGTGAGTTTTTACATATCCTCCTCGACCTTTATAGATTTTTGCTAACTATTCACTTTCCAAAATAATTTTTTTGCTAACTATTCATGAATGTTACACATAGTATCATGGGGTTTCACTATGCAAAAATGTTGTTTAGTTACTAAAAAATTCCCTACAGGTTAATCACCTGAGAAATTGGAAAAAATATAAAAATTTATAGATTTTATACTATCTTAGCACCATGTATTAACCAAAATCACTAACAAATTCATTCTATGGCCATTACTAGCTACACCGAATTTTTTTATGCGCTCTCCCAAATGGAATATAGTGCATGTCTGTATATATACCCCTCATTTCTTATTGGATGTGTGGTGACTTGGCATGGCTTTCGTTAGACAATTAGCACACATGAAACCTATTATGTTAGTCTTTCACCCCTCACTTTGCCCCCGTGGTTCACATGCTTCCTTCTTAACCTTTGCTAAGATGGGAAAAAATTGACTTCACACTACATTCACAACCGTCGGTTTTACTTATTTTGTTTCTTTCCCGCTCTATTCTCCTTCCCCCGTAGCCAGACCAATCAGACCCCGCTCTATTCTCCTTCCCCGCAGCCAGACCATCTATCTGCACCCATCTCCCACAGAGTCATTGACAGACTTGAGACTCTCTTGTGAATCTTATCCAATATTAGTAATAGTATCAAGTTTTTGTTAAATCAATATTGACAGAGCAGAAACCAAATAGCTGCCATTATTTTAGTTCAACGAATTGAATAAGGATTGTTTCTATGTACAGGAAAATGCTGTGTGCATAACCTGAAAACGTCGTTGAACTCTGCGCGGGGACGAAATCGAATCCTCTGCCATCAGAAAACACTTGAGGGAGCTCCAAATTAAATGAACACAACTCTTTGTCAACATAAACCCCACCCATTCAAGTGTTGAGACATTGATTTTCTAGGGTTGCATCAAAGGAGACATTAATCTGATAGGGTCACGTCACATGAAACATTAATTTGCTAGGGCCACATTGAAAGGAATAGTGGAAAAAAGGTAATGTGGTTTCTTCATGCTTCAAAATTGTTCAGTTTGGCTTCAAAACTTCTGTTCATGTACTCATGTGCTTCATGTCTATTTGATTTTTTATGGGTTGATGTATAATTCCTTCATTTGCTACTACCGTTTATTTGATATAGTTTTGTTGCATGCAAAATGTTTGAAGAAAATCTTCACTTAATTATGAATTTTAAATGCTTCTTAAGGTATTTCCTTACTGTTGCAACATGTATATCAGACTCAGAAAATTATACATAGGACCTTGAAAATCACTTAGAATGCCTTAAGAGCAATAACACAAGTATTTCTAGTTACTTGAGATTAAGTGTGAAATGAATATAGACTTATGCCAATGTATTTTAGAGCTTACTAAGGTGTTTGGATCATATTTATGCTATTGCAAATGAGATGCTTCAGATATGATTGTAAAAACAGTTAGGAGAGTATGAGGAAAGAGAGAAAACCCTTAGGCCTAGAGGCCTAGTTTGATGGCTAGTTGATCTTCCAATGGACGAGGACTCTATCAAACACCTGCAACACAATTATTAGCCTTCAAGTGAAATAGATCAGCCCTCTAATGACTTTGTTCTTAATTTCAGAAAAAAAAAATTTATGTAATAAACAAGGAGAAACTAATGACACAATAGCAATAGGATTAAAACACCCAAGAGACTCAAAATTTAACCTTGGAAAAACTTGCAAGAATGATGTTAAATTGATACAATACTTGTTCCTTAATTGGTCACATAATGATACAATTATAGAGGATTAAATCACTAAAGAACTTCAAAGTACTATGGTTTGGACTTCAAACTTATACAACAAACCCCTTACTTCCTCTATTTTGTGTCTATTTCTTTGGTGATCTTTTCTTGGTCATGGAAGTTGTGTCCCCTCATGAATTTGAGCCCCTCATCAATCTCCCCCCATGAATTTGAACCTCTCATTAATCTCTTCTCTCTCTATATAACTTCTTTGGCATTTTTTCATTGACGCCCAAGAATCCACCTAAATATCTAAGAAACTTGTACTCCGTTGGTGTAACTCCTTCCTTGGTTGTCCTACCATATCCTTTTCTCAATGCTTGGATTTTTAGCTTTCATCTACTTTCACATAACACAACATTATTTTCTTATTAAGGATAGGTTGTCGTGCAAGGAAAATAGTGTTTCTTGGCTATAGGGTTTTCTCCTGGTCATCAGATTTTTCCATCCAAGTTTTTCCAACTCTTGTATTTTTCTCTCTGTTAGGGTGCTCGTAAACCACATCCAAAGGTGAAGGTAGTAAACATCCAAAGCAAGCTTTGGAAGGTGACTTGCTTGTGGAAGTGTGAATTACCATATTGTACGAATTTAGTAAAGATGAATGTAGATTAAGTTCTCATTCTAGGGTCTTAGATGGTTTTCATATGATGTAAAGCAATTGTGTGAAGAGACAAGAACTATTGAGTCTCCTGCAACACTCTAAAGTGCTAGATATTCCTTGGAGAACAACTTGGGAGCTATTTTCAAAACAATGAAAGGCCTCCACTACTTAATCAACCATACAAATGAAGTAAATGATAATATTTGGTATGTAAGATGAAGTGTGCGTTATGAGGTCCTCTCCTTGTAGTTATTGTGTTTTTAACCACTTTTCAGTTGGTAATCACACTTTAGGTGTGGTTGAGGATAAACCAAGGAAAAAGTAGTGATGAACCTAAGATAATTTATCCAATGAGAGATGAAAACCCAAAAAATGGAGAGAGTATGCTTGTGAGGGGAAACCTCTAGCTATTGGAGGAGATATATGGTCCAAGTAGCACAAGAGTTTGAGAAATAGATTAGATTGATTTGTGATGCAAATTTGGTAGAATCTCAATGCTCTAGAAATGTTTAAGAGAGGCCTAAAATGAACCTATAGGAAGATGAATAAAATATGACATCGCCTTCATCTCATGGCTTTATATTGCTCATGTTCTTTTGCCATTGTTGATCCAAAATGGGTAATGTAGATGGCTGCTAGTAGAAGTTTATTTGTTTAAGCTTTCAGTGCCATCCATTCTTTTGTATTATTTCTCAATTACATGGCTTGTAGGTTTAGATGCACATCTATTGGATGCCTTTGAGTTCTAAGATATCTCAAATGGATGGTAGTGATTGGTTAGGAATGCCCAACATACATTGTCAGAAAATGGATGAACAATGAAAATAAAATAAGTAGCTCAATATGAAAAGGACAAAAATCAGGATGTAACCCGATCTACTTAAGCAAGATGAGATCTAACAATCACTTATACATAACGATTAATACATGTGATGAAGGGGAAACCAAACATATCTATATTCATAAGAAGAGGAAAATACATGTCCCTAGTCCCTCGTCTAACAATAGAGATAACCATAGTGCCCTTCATTTACATAGTTGGTTGTGACACGTTTCTACAATGAAATAACACAATGCCAATATAAACTTCTTTGGGATGATATTACTAACAATGACTTATACAAGTGAATTGCACTATGTAAATACAAGAGGAAGCAAGATGCAAGATGCACAAGACACCAAAAATTACAAGCGCAGCCCATTATCACTTGCATATGAGGACAAAATGAAATATAGGAAACCCTTAAGGTATGAGAATAACTTATTATGAATTTTAAATGCTTCTTAAGGTATTTCCTTACTATTGCAACACGTATATCAGACTCATACAATTATATATCAGACCTTGAAAATCACTTAGAACGCCTTAAGAGCAATGACACAAGTATTCCTAGTTACTTGAGATTAAGTGTGAAATGAGTATAGATGCCAATGTATTTTAGAGCTTACTAAGGTGTTTGGATCAGATTTATGCTACTGTAAATGAGATGCTTTAGATCTGATTGAAAAAACAATGAGGAAAGAGAGAAAACCCTTAGGCCTAGAGGCCTAGTTTGATGGCTAGTTGATCTTCCAATGGACGAGGAATCTATCAAACACCTGCAACACAATTATTAGCCTTCAAGTGAAACAGATCAGCCCTCTAATGACTGAAGCTAGGGCTTGTCTAAAATCAAGAAATTAGCAGATTAGAACAAAAAAAGAAAAAGTAACTATTGCAAATTCATTCATTTTCAAAGAGAAACAAGGAAGAAAAGAAAATTAGAAGAGTTTAAAGAAGGTGATATTAGTGGCACAGTCGTTGTCACTAGCGTTATATTTCATAACAACAGTATCAACAACATTAGTCTATGATATTAACATACCTTTGGACACCATCCCACCAATTAAAATCATCAGTTGACATTAAATTTTACTTTGAGTGGATTGCTAGAGTAGAGTTGGTAGCTGCTAGCCCTTTTATAGGTGAATTCATATTTTATCTATTAGGCTATTCTGTCATTTAGTGACTTTTTACTTAGTAGTATTTTAATTAAATAATAAAGTATATGTGGTTGATAAAATTATACTGTGCTAGAAAATGTAAGTTGTTTAATGAAATGTATACATGTTTGGAAAGTTAAATGGTCATAATAAGGAAGTCCTGATTAGTTGGGGATTACATAGTTGCACCCTTGCTATCATATGTATGCCCTTAATGAGAATAAGAACCCCCACCTTGCAAATTTAGTTAACATCACAAGTGAATGTATGATTGCTAGTATTTTTCATCATACTTTTCCCCTTTTTTGGAATAGTCATCGTCTTTGGAGGATTTGTTGATTCAATGTTTTTGATAGGGACATCATATCTAGTTCACTTCAAGATTTGCTTGAGATGCAAGCAAAGTTACTTGCAGGAGTTGGATTGATATGCAATCAAGGTGATAAGAGCTTATGTTGTGGTTGGGTGAGGATTATACCACCTATATTTAGTTTGTTCTAGGGGTTATCTTATCATGATGAGGTGATTTTACATAACACATATTTTTTCCATTTTGTCTATTGTTATGTTTGGCAAGAGCAAAGTTGCAATTTGATTATTCACTCTTCTTCAAATTCTAAGCTTTCTTGTTTTTCTCCTACTAGTTTTCTGAGTTTGTAGCAGCAGTTTGATAGCTTGAGAGGTTAACAAGATCTTGAGTAGTCACTGTGACCTATGCCCCTGCCAACTACTTGGGAAGATTTGTCTTGTTTCCTGCTAGAAATATCTAGTGGCATCTCTGAGATGTTTTACTGTCAAGAATTACAGATTTTCTCTTTACTTATGAAAATTGTTTTTAGGGCTTCTAATTAGCAATAATATTGTATTACCTTTCTAATTTTCTTCTCTTCCCTTTTCTCCATTCAATTGGACCTTCCTTAAAGGATTACATCTTTCTTCCTGGTGTTCCCAGTGGATTGGAAAATATTTGGATAATCAAAGATACTTGTGACATTGGTTTTAATTAAGTCCACCTCCTGACATTGTTTTCTAGACCATCAGTTAAGTCTATATTGTGATTTTGGGAGGTTCCTGTCCATCTTCTTTTTCTATTAAGATCAAAAATGTTTGCCTTTCTACATATGTGAGGCATTACATCAGACAATTGACCTTACAATATTTATGTAGATCTTGTTTCACCAAATTGATCTCCTCCTTCTAGCCTATCTCGTAATTGGAAGTGCTAAACACTATATATATGCCCTAGCCCCAAACATAGATGATATTAGGCTAGTGAGATATCCACATTGCCCCTTTCTATTGGTATGCAACTACGTTCACGAGGCCACAAAAAGGTATCTGCTTTTAGTGTAGAGTTGTGCCCATATCAAGCAACCAAATGTCCATCACTATATTTTTCTCTCTGGCCTCAAATATTAGGAGAGGTTCAGTTGATCACCACCACATTGCTCCTCCCATGATGCCTTGGCTAAATCTTCAGCGTCAAGCATTCTATACTAGACATTATTGTTGGTCTTTGCATTGATACCTTGGTGATGAAGATGAGGATGGCTCTGCTCCCTCCTCTATATCTTACCTCTATATCTGGTATGGAGTATCGATTTCTACAATTTAATTTTTTCCTTCTAGATTCACCTTTTCTTTCAGTATCACTTGTATCTCTTTATCTTTTAGCTTTCAAGAATCAAGAGTAGTTTGGGCACTTCCACAGTATTTATATGTCTCATTGTATTTTCTAGTCCCATTGGCTTACTGTTTACTGTATCTTATCTTCCCCCTAGAAATGTTTTTAACAAAAGAATTATGGTTCAGGTTTGATGTGATGTTGATTGTGTTCTTAGTCACTGCATTTGTTTTTTTTTGGAGAGGGGTGTGGGGGGGGGTGTGTGGATTAAAAAAATGAAATTCATTGAATCTCATGCACTAGTGAATTTAACGGCAAATTAAATCAGCCAATCAGGTTTTTATATAAAATTTGTGAAAAAATCATCAAGATTAATTTTTATTTGTTTTAAAAAAATATAATAATATATGTATATGTTTATGTGTGTGCGTGCATTTATGTATGTATCTATGAGCATTTTTTTGAACAATATATGATGGTTAACATGTTTTAGTCTTGAGACATTTTTGGATCAAAGTTGAAGTTATAAAAAATATTTGTGTCTTTTGTTTGAATATATGGAGTTTATCAAAATCTACTTAATTCTTTTTCCAAATGTAATGGGAAATGTTATCATATTTTTTGTCCCTGGTCCCTCGTCTAACACTTCCTTGGCCCTCACACAACTTGAGAAGTCTGATATCTGAAGGTTGAATAGTCTCTTTTAAAACTAACAACACATGTTTGCAAATGATTCTTCCTCATTTCTTCTTTGAGAGACCTTCCTTAAATAGATTCATGGAGGAGGCTAGTGGATGGTTGTAGATCTCTCGAACTTAAGGAACTTGAGTCTAATAAGTTTAAAATATCCTAGTGCAAGAGAACCGATTCATTTAGTGTTGATTTCCTCAACTCATTCAATGTTGGTCTATGCAATGGGTCCTTAGTGAGATTCAAGGGTGGAAAATAGAGTTGTAATAACACCCCATAATGTGTGAGGTAAGAAGAGGAACCAATGGTCGAAACACATTCTAATAAACATAAGTTATGAGGAATTCCAAGGAAAGAGCTAAAGATCAAGGAACTAGTGAGTACTTGCAATCGATTGTCAACAAATAGATAGGCATATTGATGCTTAGAAGAGAAACAAAGCATGGATGCCAACATAATACACTGTGAATCCATGTAATAATATGCAAGACCATGGCCATGAAAAAAGTACATAGCGGGTCCATGTCATGAGAATGATCATAGCCATGAGCAAATGCAATGTGGATATGTCATAATATACATCAAGAAGACAACTAATACCAATGGGAAGACGTAGTAATCATAAGATAGTGATATAATCCATCACAACTTAGGAGGGGTAGCATGAGTGATGTGCCTCCAAAGCCCAAGGTCTTTGTTCCAACCCCGATGGTATGATTCTACATCATGTGAATGGATAAAAGGTTGGCATACAACAATCTATCAAGTATCAACACTTAGTGCTATTCTTGCCTCTCCAAAATGGGAACTAAACATTTGTTGATCCACACTTAGAAGCTGAGAAATATCAGCTTGAGATCCTAAATATTGGGGATAAAAAAAATGAATGGAATCCCCATCAAAATCTGCACCAAGTGGCCACCATATTAGAGGGTTAATAATCATTGTAGAGCCCAGATGTACGTATGGTTATAATCCATGTAATGAATGTTTGTGGACACTTGGAGGACCATTAATAAAAAAAAAATCCTTATCATGCAAATATATTTAATCTAATCTCTAGGAAAAGTTTTCCTCCCTTGAAAAATTTGAAGCCCTAAGAAGGCAAGTTGTTGAACCACTTTCTTAGCAGATCTTGCATTTCCACTATCATTTCCTAGCTCATTCATAAATATATTTCTTTGAGAATCACAACGAGCAAGAACCAAATCATCCAAACATGCACTAAAAGCATCTAAGGATAAAAATTCAATAAAAAAAAGTTCAACTAAATTCAAGCACTTCACTGCCGCTCCTGCACCTTTGCACTTAACAATTGCATTACCAATTTGAGTAAGAAAACTCAACAATTGTGTTTTATCACCATTGAATAATATAATTTCACTATTTCTTATGAGAAGCCCATTCTCCTCATAGTTCAAATCAAGAGGTAAGTCCATCTGAAGAAGTTGCCTAGCTGTCCAAAATGGCCCTCCATCATGCACTTTAGTGACTGTTGGTTCATGCAAGTTTGCATAAGTCCACATTGATAGCTGATTCAATGTAGTTTTATCCAAAATATATTTGATATATTATGATGTAATCAAATTTTGGAGGCCCAGGTGTAACCATAGTTTTAAAAACACACAACCCAAGATCACCTTGAGCCGACTACTGAATGGGAAAGTTAATCGTCCCACAAGTAACGCGACCACTCGTTATAAGGATCTGATAAGGGAACCGCAGATAAGAAAGCATTGTCTTCATATATAGTTCATAGCCCTTGTCTGCCATTTGATCATGCAACTTCAAAGCGTATAGGATATTGTTCTCTTTTATTAGCCCATAAATTATGGTCTTGTATGTGATTATGTCAGGCATGCAATCATTCTCATTCATTTCTTCGAGGAGAAGGAAATCTTCATCCAATTTCCCTCCCTTGAAATATCCATTGACCAATGCATTATAGGTCACTATAGTTAGCTTTATTCCGCTCATTAAAGCTTCAATGAAAATCTCTTTAGCCTCATATAATCTACCTACTTTGCAGAAATTGTCTACTAGCAAGGTGTAAGTATAAAAATTTGGCTTACAACCCTTACTTTTAATTATACTCAACCACTCCAGGGCCTCTTTAATGCACAAAGTTTATGTATTAGAAAGACAAAATTAGAAATTATTTCAGTTTTCATTTTGTGTTTTAAAGTTAGATATTGTTTTCAAGTTTTCAAATTTCTAATTTTGTTGCAATGTAGCAGACTGATCGTGGCAGTACAAGAACAACCCCAAGATAGGATGATCGCGGAAAGGGGCCAGTTGAAGAACATGTAAAGTGCCAACCTTGCTCTATCTTCAGGTATTTTAGTTCTTTACATAATTGAGATAACATTAATTTTGTTCAAATATGCAGATGCCTGGCCATGGTGGGCTTGATGATTCCTTCAACGAGGAAGAGTTTTCTTCATCCCCATGTCCATTGCTATTGCTGCAAAAAAAGTCGTAAAAAGCAACCATGGAACTTGAGTGTTTGCTAGACGTTGTGCCTCAAACACCTGAATTAGGAAAAAAGATAAGACAACTTATGACCCAGCTAGAAACATATAAGGTAATAATAAAAAATCAAAAGAATATTTTTTTTGTTCTGCATGAGATCAATTGTGATAGTTTGATTTTTAATTTTTACATTAGCTAATCTAACAAAAAAATTCTTTTGTATGTAGCATTTTCTGACACCTGCTACCCCCGGCGTTGGTGGTAGTGGGACACAAAGGCAAGAGATTGCCGAAGAACCCTCTCGTACACCTTCTACGCCTTTAGGTGGCAGCCAAGAAACACACCTTGCCTAAGAAGACACACAACCAACCGTTGAACGTGTTTGCAGTGATGAGGCTGGTATGGCCAGCTATATTATTACATTTCATATAGCTACACGTGTCACCTCCATGGGGACCATTCAAGACACGTTTTTGGTGAACGATGAAGGTGTTCCTATAAAGCAAGTACAACTCCTAGGTAAGTTTTAATATTTTAACTATTTCATGTACTCTATCTAAAACATATTTAATCATGATTTTTATTTTTAAATTAATGATAATATATTTTTTCTGTGTAGGAAACAATGATTTCTAAAGGTTTTTGGAGAGCAAGGTGTTGGTAATTTTTGGCCCAACCATACACACAAGGTGGAATTCCCAGAATTCCAACCTGAAAAAAGAACTTCTAGATTATCTAGAAGGCCTTTTTGGGGTGGGCACATTTGATAGAACAACGATCACTCGAGTAGTTGGAAAATATCTTAAATATACCAGGGACACCTATAGGATGCACTTGCAAATTAACTCTAGATACGAGCGTCCTATCACAGTTCCAGAGAGGGAGTGGAGAGCACTCATCGATGACGGAAAAGAGAAAGAGGCCAAGAAAGAAGGAAAAATGATAACTGGACGCGCAAGGTAAATTATAACTTTAATTCAATAGCTTTAATTTTCTCTATGTCTAAAATAAAAGTGTGCTACGTCATATCTGACTTCAAGCTTTTGATGATAGGTTGCCTGACACCTCGAAGGCAAGCAAAGCTAGGATTGAAAAAAAAGGCCATCACAAGCTAGGCCAGGGCGGCTGCTTGAAATTAGTCGCAAGAATTGTAAGTAGCTAAACATCTTATAATTAATTGTATCTCCTTCCAAAATTTTTGTAATCCCATCAAATAACATTAGAAATACACAATCATAATATGTAATGTAGGGTGATGACTTTGGAACAGAAACCACAGAGCAAGACAGAGAGATCACTTTCTGTTCTAGCTATCAAGCCGTAGTTGAACGTCGTAGAAGCTTGGGACAAGTCCCAAGATCCAGAATGCCTGATAAGGTAAAACGTTAACCTTTCAATATGTTTTTTTCATCCATAAATTTAATGTCTAACAATTTTTTTTAAATCAGGGGAGCAACACTTTCAACGAGCCAAATAACCTAGTTGTAGAGCAGTGCGTTGAGAGTAAAATATTGCCAGAAGTACATGGTCCTCACGTGCAACCTGATCATTGTAGTGGGGACCAGGCCGACAATGCTACTATCAGTGAGGGCCATGACGGTAATTAATTTCCACTTATAATTTTTTCTAATTATACCTTGAAAGTTGTGTCCTTATAACGTTTTTTGTTTAAATGACAAAGAATGTTTTACTTGAGCATCCTACCACCAGAGAGGAACACAGGGAAACAGTTCCAACGGT
Source organism: Pinus albicaulis (assembly GCA_034641835.2). NCBI lineage: Eukaryota > Viridiplantae > Streptophyta > Pinopsida > Pinales > Pinaceae > Pinus > Pinus albicaulis. The sequence goes on from CM076572.1 coordinate 1,116,175,108, forward strand.
GACAACTGGTGCACTAGGTAAATAATCTCATTGCAATTTTTTTTATTAATATTACCGAACTAGTTTAATGATATTTAAAAACTGATAATTAAAATTTAATATTATCTGTTTTTGTAGGTGATGCCCCATCACTGCATGAGACCAGACATCGTGAGTACGCAACTAGGTCAACTATGTGAGAAAGTCACGAAACAGAAGTGGAGCACAATGATGTTGATGATGTAGTAAGGAGCTTTAGAAGTAGGAATAAGAAAAAGAAAAATTGATAATGTAAAATATTGTATTATTATAAAACAAATGTTACCATACTTGGAACATTTTTTGCGTTATATAAAAACTCATTTATCATACTATTTTTATGTCAAACACTTTCAATGTTTTCTTGCGTACTTTTTTTTTGCATTGTTTTTTATTACTTATTGAATATTTTATTTATTTATTTATTGCTCATGAAAGTAAAAATGAAATATAGATTGGGTATTGGGGAATTGAGAGTGATGTGAGGGGAGGGGGGGCGGGGGGGGGACTGGCCATAAGAGCTTCCACATTCACGTGGTTGGCTTTGTTTAGTAGAGAATAATTTATTGGAGTGATTTAATCTTGGATCAAACCTCCCTCGATCCAACGTAGCAACAAAAAACTCACCGTTGACTTAGTTGCTACTCTTTCAGATCATGGGAAGCTTGTTCCAAGTTCAAGCGACTCCAATAATTTGTTCTTGAAACGAAGAGGATCTTATTCAGATATGTTTTGACATTGTCATCATATGTTCTAACATTATCATAAGAATGCATCTTAGAGTAAAAATACTACATCAATTACTTGTATTTATTGTATAGATAACTATAGATTTTGAAAGACTTGGCAGTGCAGGTACAAATCCCCTTGCATCATGAGCAATACAACTTGTCAACCAGGGTCATGTCTAGGATCTTTTTGCTTGTGCGCTTGACCAGGTTCGCAGTGTCACATTTTGTAAGTTCCTTTACAATTCATAATTCAATATGAAGCTTGTTCATGATTATTATTTGGTTTTTTGTATGTGTTTTTTCATCTATTTGATTGTAAGTTTGAACGTGCTTTTAAACATTGATTTATTTTTTAGTTTTTCTTTTTTTACTTACTTGTTCTAGTTATGGTGATATAACCACCATTGTATCGTATCCATCTTATCGCATTCCCTTGGGTTGTAGTTAGGTACAAAGGAGCTCCAACCAGTTCCAATTCCCTCACATTCCTCTTGGCCAACAACATAAATTTACTTTATGTGGGTTCCCCATCTCAATGACCCCTTTTGTAGTAGAATGAGCGCCCCTGTTCTCGTAATTGTATATCTACTATATTAGCCTAGGAGTGGACCTAAAGTATTTGTAGCCAATTTCTCCCTACCACCATTTTCTGGAAGTTTATTTTGTTAGGTCATAAACTCCCTTGGGTCATTTATTTCCAAAAAACATGCCAATTATTTGGAGTTGAAATCTTATATCTCATATGGAAAAAAAATAAATATTAAATACAAGTTTATTTAAAAATGCTTAAAATTGTAGAAAATTTACTTGGTATGGTGGTGTTATAATATGTGCCAAGTTTCCAACCTTCATTTGTAGGTCCAGGTGCAGGTTATAAAGTTGGACCTAGATATAAAAAATTACATTGATTCCTTGAGTTTTTTCTAGGGGTTACTCCATGTACGTAAAATGATTTCCACCCAAGATTCAAATCTCCCCACTCAACCCAGTCTTGCAAGGTTGAAGGGTTCACCCAACACAAGGTTTATCGTACGAAGTGAACACAATGACATCTACGAATAACCTCCTCCTCATTCAGATGATGATAAATTTTCTTGAAGATCACAATCTCAATTTTAGCTAGGTTGACCTAGTTTTGTGGTCACTTAGACACTAATAAAATTATCTTATTGCATCTTATATTATCTCCTCATGCTCATCATCCTAGAAGGGGATAAGCCACCGACCAATAGAATGATGGATAGGACACTTGTCACCCCCAACTAGGGGGGCTGACAATGAAGGCTAGGGGACAAACCCCGAAAATAAGGATGGATTTATGATGGAAAATTGGCCCGAACACTTCCTACAAACATCAATCTATCATCACTAACTATTTATTCTACGCAAGGTATCTAAAGTCGCTCTACCGATTCATTTTAATGCCAAGAATTCACTACATGAAACAAAATAATTGTTATTTTTTTCTTCGAGTTAGGATAGTGTTTATAACGTTAAAAAGTTGGTATTGGTTATAGGTCCATAGTGTTTCATATTTTCTATTTGAATTACATCAATATTTATAATAATTACGTTTATGTCTGTGTGTGTATGTGTTGGCTCACACACGAACACAACGTTGAGCTGTCAAAGATGAATCTCAAAGGTGTTTTTCAAAATATAAGCACACATGGGCATTATTGAGCCAACAATGCCTGCATATTTCCTTCTCATGAACAAGTCTCAATGTGGAAAATCCATGAAATATAATTATGTCAACATTTTCATGTAATTCTTCCACATTTTTCCAAAAAAACACATTGCCACGTGCTCTTGTTTTCTCATTTTTCTAAGCAAGGAAATGGGAGCATGTTATGCTATTGATGGCGAAGGTTGTTGTGTCTACTTGTAGTTGCCCTCCTATGGATCAAGGCCTACTACTTTTTTCTTTTCATCGAAAAACCTTAGAGATAGGTCACTGAAAATCTCAGAGAAGATGTCCGAAAATCTCTGTTTGTAGACTGTTTGAAGATCACAATATCAATTTGCAGTGAAGAACAGTAATATATTCATTGGTATGTGGAACACCCAAATGGAAGATAACATGTCATTGTTATTTGGTTCATGATGTTGTGGCACTGAAGTAGAATGATGTGGCACACCTATGTGGTAGATGGCGTATCATCATGACATGGCTCATTGGTGATGTGGTGATGACTTGGTGAAAACATTGCACTAACGTGGCACTGACATGGAGAGGAAGTGGAAGGTGATGTGGAACGCATGTTAAGGAATTGATTCCTAGACATTTGGAATCCAGTATTTGGCCTATCTCCTAATACTAATAGAACCTAAGCTTTTTCAGTTATATTAATTGTAGCTACAAATCCAAAAGAAACCTAAGACAGTATGAAATACTTGTAGCTTCCTAATTATGTAGCCATCGTGTGATATTGTTATGCATTACGTTGTTAGAAGAATTTATACAAACTGATAATAAATGAAAATAGGCTATCCCAGTTGGGCATGATGTCAAGGTGTTGCCATGGTGTATTCATGCTTGGGCATGATGTCAAGTATTAGTCTAAATTTAACATTAAACACGGTGTATTTTTTAATGGACATAAATCTTTGGTGGATACCCTAGATTCTTCTTGAATGAGAGGAATTAAAACCCAAATAATTAATCCTGATCTCTTCTTCTTGATATGATGAAGGAGCGAGGTTCCCAAGAATGCTTCAAGTGTAGAATGATTCAAGAGAGATTCTCAAGGTGACTAATTGTAGCTTGTTTTGAATATGAATTTAGATGTCGCTACAATGTTTCAAGCTATTAGCTTCAAAATTTCCTTCTTCTCAAATCAACAGGTCTGGAGCCTATTTCTTTAGATATTTGAAGCCCTCTTACAGATGTCATACTCTATAGGACTTCTTCTTCCATTTGTTAACTTCTGAAGTAGATCCAACTCAACCTTGAACCTTTGAATAGGGCTTAACGTAGTCACTAGAGACAAGGACTTGAAGGCTTCCAATATGAACTTCTGGAATAGGCATATTTGAGATATCTTCCCTCAAACTAGTCCTTCGCATTATTCATTGTATAAGCCTTCACATTATTCAAACTAGGATAGTATTTTTTTTCCCTCCTTCTGCTTACCTGTTCCATTCATCACAGATGAAAAACATTTGGACGAAGAGAGTAGCATGCCAATTTATAGTTCACTAGGTTTTTCCCTTGTCATTTGTTCTTTGTGTACATAATTCTCCCAATGGTTCCTTGTGCTCACAATCCCATAGGTGTACATCCAAGAAAGGAGAAATGGAAGGAAATTTCTTATCAATTTAAGGTATAGATGGGTGCCACTTTATTTGTTTTTCTTAGAACTGACCATATTCCACTTCTTTAGCTTTCTTATCAATGTATCTATGTTAAATGTGGACAGGTGAAAAATCACTATCCCTTATTTGACATGGCTTATCAAGGTTTTGCATGTGGTGACACTGTATTTTATGTTGATTCTTTCAAGTATACGGTTTCCACCGACCTTGGATTGATGTCCTTATAGCTTCACAAGTCCTTATGCAAAACTGATAGCTATAAGCATGTCACTATTTCTTTCTAGCTTCAACATTTGATTGATGACTATATTGCTTCAGGTCTGTTTTCCTTGGATCTTTCAAAATTCATGATAGTGATCAAATATATATGAGATTGGTGACTACCACATGTACTCGGTCACCACATGATTTTAACTTTGTAAGAAGAGTACAGTACCAGTGTCACAAGGACACATATTTGAAGAAGAGATGTATTCTATCACAAATATAGAAATATCTATGCTTCAGAATTTTGACAATTTTAGAATTCTTGACAGGGATCAACCATATGCCCAGAAGAGGACCTTAATTAATTTGGATTGGTGCTTCTTCTAGTCATGTTTTATTGTTGGGAAGTTTGTCTTGCTACAACAGAAAGAAAATGGAGTCGTATTTTAATGACTGGGAAATTTTCCTTGCTACAACAACAAATAAATGGGGTTGTGTTTTAATTATTAGGCAGTGTGTCTTGCTTCAGTAGCAAGGAAATGGAGCCATGTTTTAATTACTGGGAAGTATATCTTGCTACAGTAACAAGGAAATGGCCATCACTAAACTTCACATCTAGTGGCTCAACACTATTACCATCACTAACTTATTGCCCATTGACCACCAAAATAGTGGACTTATCCAACTTTGGTGTTTGTGTTAACCAACTGAAATTAGCTGTGCATTTTTCCCTTAAAATTTCGCAAAAGATAGTTGAGTCATGGAGTCTTTTACACTGTAATGGTAGCATAAGACTAATTGGTATAATTTGTGTGATTATCATATATAGTTGGTCTTTATATGAGATATTTCCATCACTTGAGTGTGTAACCATGCTAAGCACTAGTACAAAGACATTCCATTCTTGATATGGTAAGATTCTTGGACATGTTAATTCCTTTGTGACTTGGCATTTCCATGGTGCTTTTGATGTTTATTTCACAAGGAGAGCTTCATGGATGTTAGATCATAATAGGAATGTAAATTATGTGTACACTCAGATATCAGATTAAGATTGTCATGTTATTGGTTTTGTTCTATTATAATACCTCTCTTGTATGTACTACAAGAGTAATCACCCTATTTAATGGTTTATAATTGGGTATACACTTGATGACCCTTCCCACATGCACCATGTATTAAATGAATGCAGTTATAGCAACGTATAGAGGCCTCCCTTTGAGGCAAAAAATAGGACTTATTTAGAGGTAGCAATATGAAATGATAGTTTTAGGTTTCATTTCCCTCTTTACAATCCTCTTGTGTTGACTCCCTTGGAGGAATTTCAAGCATAGCCTTCTAGTCTTGTAAATGCAACCAACATGTTTCAAACCTATAGAACACATCTAATAGAACAATGCTATGGTCCTTTTCATTGGGCTGAAAAATAAGTATAAGGACTGGTCTTATTCATGCATGCATAAATCCTGGATCCTTATGTTATCGCTGAGTAGGGTGCCATTGTAGGTAGATCAAACTTGAGATGATAAAATAAGTTCTTTGACATATGAAAAAGTATCTAGCACCCATCAAGCACAACTGAATATCAAAACCATCAAGTACTACCACGTGACATATCACTGATGTCTGATACTCTGTTGAGTATCATTTATTACCCTAGAGCAATGCCACATCGGACTATAGAAAGATTGCATTTATCCAACATTCTTTAGTCCAATATCCTTTCCATAACCATCTATCAGATTTGCAAAGTCTTCTTTAGCACTATGATCTATATCAATAGAGAAAGGTACATCACATCACTATGATTTAACTTATAGGCTCAACCTAACTGGTAAATAATTTCTTTGGCATAAATGATTCTATGAAATGACTACTCTTGGCCTTGTGGTGGAATATTAAATCAAACAAGAGACATTTTAGAATGATTTACATCTGTTTTGGCTTGTTAATATTTCTTTTGTTAATCTTTATTCTATCCAAAACACTCTTCAACCTCTTTGGTGAATGATATTCCTTTATTCGCAAACTGTGTGGCAAGGTATGCCACCTTCTTTGGCATGCTTGTAGGCTCTCATCTCCCAACAATCTAAAGGTATCTTCAAAATGAAGTTTTTCCTACTCCTATTTTTTTTGTAGACAGTTGTCATCGGTCAATCTTCTACTATAATCATTTGGTTAATAGTGATAATGCGAGGGCCTTACTTATTCCATGATCCAAAAAGGTTATTAATCTCTTTTTCCACGATTATTTTAATTTATTCTGCCATGGTCTCTTCACGGGTCATCTAGGAGGCTAAAGAAATAAATTTCACATCACCTAGCTGAGATTTGGGGCCCCACACATTCATAGCAAGCAGTATTAAATTGTCCATATAAAATTTTGCCATCTTATCCCTATCTTGAATGTTACACATAAGGAAAAAATCAATGGATGTTTTGATGTTTTGGAAAGGAGGGGATCCTTGTTGGGCTAATACTCTAGTCTAAAATTGGCACCATTAGTATTTGACAAATAGAGAGTATGTTTTTAATGGATGTCTAGAGTGTGTCTACTAATTTTTCCAACCTTGATTTTGATCATCCAAATACATTTCTTGAAAATTTGTTAGCCACCTTATTGATTCCTGTGAAGCTGCCCCCAACAAGCCAATTTGTGAAGAAGGTAATGATCCCATCTCTGTTGGGATAGACCTCAGAAACTTGATGGAAAGTGTCCATCCTCACAGGATGAGAATTGATATGTAAATTCACTAGGTTGCGTCATAGTCCGATTGCAGTAGATATATGGATCTCAAATTGTTGGGCTCCAAATATGTAGGGACAACTCTCTGTTTTTGCACTTTGAAGAGTTGTATTTTGCTTTCTTGTTCATATCTGAAGAAGATTATGATTTTATCTTTTGCTCAGGTCCTTATTTTACAGGATTCCAGGCACTGTTGCACTGTATCTAAATCCTTGGTCTCTAAACTTCAATCCAATGGAGGAATTCTCCTCGTTTTGTTATGGGTTTGCATCCCCATTTTTTTTTTTAATCTTTTGGGACAAGGCTATTCTAAAGGATATCGATGGTGACTTTGGGAAATTACTTGAAGTGGCAGAACACAAGGGATGCTAATTTTTGTGTCTTGTATTTGTGTTGAAGTCGAGTTGGATAAAGGTCTCGTGGCGGCCATTCCTCTATAGCTGGATGAGAGGATCTTCCTCCAAGAATTTTATTACTATCAACTACCTTTCAAATGTAATATTTGCCACATATTTGGGCATTTTTTAGGAATTGCTAATAGGATTCTCATTCTGCTCCTAATCAATCGTAGGGGAACAAGGAACAAAGCAATGAAGAGGATCAATCTCAATTTAGGCTAGTGATGATTAAGAAGAAAATAAGGCAGAAAAAGGTTGGATGTTTGAGGTTGATTTAAGAATATGGCCGATTACGCTTCCCTCTCGTCTTTAATTGTTTATTCTTACTCAAAATCGAGCTCTAGCTTGATAACTCTAATAACAGATTCAGGGTGTTGATCCCTTCAGTTTCTATCCAAGACCCGCTTAATGTTATCTACCTCTCTGTTATCAACGATCTGGAAACTACTTGCAATGGAAAACGATTGATTTAACCTAGGGTTAAAACCCAGAAATTTACTTCAGCAACGAAATATACTTTATAATAGTTGAAAAACGTCTATTTTTACCCTAGAAAACTGATGATAAAGATTCCTGAAGATGCTTATAAAATATCACGAGTAATTTTTGGCATGAGTTTGCCTATTATAAATGCCAAAAATGTTTATGTTTCCACATATTTAGATTATTGCAGCTTTAGCTGCAATATGATTGTTTATTCTTTGCTACTCTTATGCATATTACTGTGTGTGTAATATAGACAGAATTTTCTTAAAAATAAATGTGGCATAAATTTGTCTTGACCTTGGCATGCATGAACATCAAGATGCAGGCAATCCAATCCTAGAAGTTGAATGTAATGGTGTGACCTTCGAAATACCCAAGGATAGTAGAGTCTCAAATTTTTTTGAAAGCTGCTGAGGTGTGATATTTTCCATTATTGCAGTTAGTATGAGGTCCAAAAATTCATTGAATTTGTAGATAAGTGAATGTAGCATTGTTCTCAATTTTTGACCTTGAAAGCTGCAGGATTCTTGCAATTTTGTGAGTCCAGAGTTCTCTTTCGGTGGTAATAATAAACATTTCTAGAAACAAAAGTAGATTAAAGTTACAAATAATCCAAAGATGAAGGTCAATTACATGTTCCAGTGATGGAGACATCTTTTATGTATCTTTGTTTGTTGAGCAAGTATTGAAGCATATATTAACACGTAAGTGCGATGGACAAATTTGATCGAATCCTTCTCAACAATGGCAGGGACCTTCACATGAAGCTAGTCCCTTCCCATCACTAGCAAATAAGTATGAGACTTTTGACAAAAAAAGCAGGGGTGAAACTTCAAAATTATCGAACACTGCCAAGGTAACATACATTTCCGAGTAAATATGTTCAACAATGAATATGCATAAAAATATTTCGGTTGTAATACTCAGTGAAGGTTGCCCCTGATAGAGGATATTACAAGTAGAATAAGGTTCTCAACTTGGCATTACAAAGTGATTGCATCCATCTAAAATTCAAAGAATTAAATTTTTTTCTTGTCACTGCATTACAAAGTGTTTACATCCATCTAGAATTTGAAAAATCATAAATATTTCCTTGTCACTTCTTTCCCCAGTTTCCATGGTGCTTTTGATGTTTTTTTCACAAGGAAAGCTTCATGTATGGTAGATCATAATAGGAATGTCAATTATGTGTACACTCGGATATGAAATTAAGATTGTCATGTTATTGGTTTTTTTCTATCATAATACCTCTCTTGTATGTACTACAAGAGTAATCACCCTATTTAATGGTTTATAATTGGGTATACACTTGATGACCCTTCCCACATGCACCATGTATTAAATGAATGCAAGTATAGCAACGTATAGAGGCCTCCCTTTGAGGAAAAAAATATGACTTCTTTAGAGGTATCAGTATGAAATGATAGTTGTAGGTTTCATTTCCCTCTTTACAATTCTCTTGTGTTGACTCCCTTGGAGGAATTTCAAGCATAGCATTCTCAATGCTCATAGTTAAGAGTATTTAAAAGTTAGACCACAAATATCAATTACATCATAGGCTGATAGAATATGTTTCCCTTAAGAGGCATTAAGGAAAATCAGACAAATACCACCATCTACCTACAATTCTCTTTGCCTTTTTTCTACTCTTTTTCCTTCCAACATGAATCTAAGGTGCTTTGTGCACCAACTAGTGGACGGGTAAAATCATAGACTAGTTTGTCTATTACTTGAGATGTTTGCATTAGAATGTTACTTTGATAGAGGGATATCTGATAGGATTGGTAGAATTGGGTTCATTCTCCCCAGTGAGGATAAATATCCTTGTCTTGTAGTTCAGTTTATGTTTCAACTTATTGTATAATAACAGTGTTTAGTCTTTTGCCTTATGCTTCAAACTTGAGTCTTGACAGATAAATAGGATGGGCCAATGGGATTTCTAACTTCGTCAGTGTTGACATAAGGTACAGGTGTGAAGGTTTCCTATGATAGAGGATATTACAAGTAGAGGAAGGCTCTCAACTTGGCATTAAAAAGTGATTGCATCCATCTAGAATTCAAAGAATTAAAATTTTTGCTTTTACAAAGTGTTTACATCCATTTAGAATTTGAAAAATCATAAATCTTTCCTTGTCACTTCTTTCCCCAGTTATGTGGGACAATCTGGAAGTATGAGGTGTTTCTCTTTAGGGCTTCTGTTTAGGGCAGAATTTGAAGAATGATAGATCTTTGATTGTTGCTTGTTGCCCCAAACAGATGCAACAACTGAGAAGTATGAAGTGATCCTCTTGAGGGCATGTGGTTAGGTTGATACAAGTACACATTCATTTTTGTGTCTGAATAATTCCCTTATGAGGAGAGAAAGGCATCATTTATCAGTGTTGTAGAAAAGGTGGAAAGGGAGCACCCCAAGTCATGAATGTGTGAATCTATTTCTCTTTCATTAGGGCAGTAGAAAAAATTGGAAAGGGAGCTTGCCAAGTCATGAATAGGTGAATCTATCTCTTGAGATTGGGAATTGAAAGATAATACTTCCCTTATGAGGAGAGAAAGGCATCATTTGTCAGTGTTGTAGAAAAGGTGGAAAGGGAGCACCCCAAGTCATGAATGTGTGAATCTATTTCTCTTTCATTAGGATAGTAGAAAAAATTGGAAAGGGAGCTTGCCAAGTCATGAATAGGTGAATCTATCTCTTGAGATTGGGCATTGAAAGATGGGATGCTCTGTCAATGGCGTAAGTGGAAAATCTTGTTTTACTGCAGGATGTGGTGATTTGTGTCAATCGAGAGTCTTTGAGAGCCAACTTGAAACCAAGGTCATGTATCTAGTCCTTGTGTATGGAGGTTGGATCATACTGCTATCTTTCAACTCCAGAAAGTGATTTACCAATAATAATTGAACTATCTCTTCAATAATACTTTACCAATTCTTGAGCCATCTCAAAGAAGAAGTTTATTCAGAAGCATATGTAAGTCAAAGGGTAACTATTGCAAACTTTCCATTGATAGCAAAAGCATAGATAATTTGGCTTCTATGGAAATGGTAGAGAAATTTAATTTTAAAAGAACTACACATCCCCATCCTTGTAAAGTATCTTGGCCATAAAAAGGAAATCAAGTGTTGGTTAATGATCTATGTAAAGTATATTTTTACATTGGAAAATATAAAGACGAAGTTATTTGTGATATAATTCCGATGGACGTTTGCTTTGAGTTATTGGGGAGGTCGCGACATTATGATAGGAAGGCCATACATCGGATAGCAAAAAAAAATACTTACACTTTCGAGAATAATGGCCAAAAGAATGTGTTGTTATCTTGACCAAATAAAGAAAATAAAGAAGAAGTAGGTCCCAACATGTTGCTTATGACTGGAAAGAAGTTGTTGTGGGAAGAAAAAAAAGAAGAATTACACTTTGCTTTAATTGGGAAACCACAATTAATTCTTACCAGTACAAATTTAGATGATTTGTCAGAGGAACTTATAATTTTTTTGGATCTGTTTGTTGATATTATTATGCACGAGTTACCAAACAGTTTACATCATGTTAGAATCATCATCCATCACATTGATTTAATTTCACAATATACTTTACCAAATAAAGTTGCTTATCGAATGACACCACAAGAAAATGAAGAAGTGAAGAGGCAGGTTCAGGAATTAATTGAAAATGGTTTGATTAAAGAAAGCTTGAGACGTCCCTATCCGGTGTCGACGATATTAAGTCCAAAAAAAATTTAGAGGTTGGAGAATGTGTACCGACTCAAGGACAATTAATAAAATTACCTTCAGGTATCGATTCCCACTCCCATGAATAGATGATTTAATTGATTGTTTAAGTGAAGCAAATTTATTTTCAAACATTGATTTAAAAAGAAGATATCATCAAATTTGTATTAGAGAGGGAGATGGGTGGGAAAATGAATTTAAAACAAATCATGGGTTGTATGAATGGCTTATGATGCCCTTTAGTTTGACCAATGCACCCAACACATTTATGATATTAATGAACAAAGTTCTAAACAAATTACGTTTATTTGGATGATATTTTAGTGTACAACAAAACAAAACAAAACAAAAAAACATCAACAAAATCTAAAATCAGTTATGGGCATGTTGCAAAAATAAATATTGGTAATAAATTTAAAGAAGTGTAGTTTTATGAAGGAGGAATTGGTTTATCTAGTTTTTGTGATTTCCAAATATGGTCTAAAGATGGATCTAGACAAAGTATAGGCAATTAATTGGTCAGTTCCATGAAATGTATATGAGGTAAGAAGTTTCCATGGACTTGGTAGTTTTTCTTGAAAAATTATCAAAAAAATTAGTTGTTTTTGTGCACTAATTATTGAAACCATTAAGGAAATTAATCAAGCATTTAAGTGGATTATAGAAGCATATAAAATTTTTGTATTGTTGAAGCAAAAAATCATAGAACAATTAATTTAAGCGCTGCTTGATTTTCGAAAATCATTTCAAGTGGAGACAGATGCCAACGGTAGTGCTATTAGAGCAATTTTAAGCCAAGAGAGTTGTCCAATCACTTATTTCAGCAAGAAATTAAATGAATCTAAGAAAAAATACCCCTCATATGGTAAGGAATTTTTTGTTGTTGTGCAAACTTTAAAGAAGTGGAAACATTATTTAATTCCAAAGGAGTTTATTTTATTCATTGACAATCATGCATTACAATTTATAAACAATCATCCAAAACTTAGCCAAATACATGCTAAATGGGTGGAGTTTTTACAAAATATTACTCTTGTAATTAAGCACACTAGTGGAACATCAAACAAAGTAGAAATCTTAAGTAGAATTAATTTAATTCTACAAGAATTTCAGTTTCATGTTACAGGATTTGATGAGCTTAGAAAAATGTATGAAAATGATGTTGATTTTAGGGAAGCATATGTAGCATGTAAAAATACCATGAGCACAAATACAACACAATGGTCCAGTTATATGATTCAAGATGGTTTATTATTTAAGGAAAACAAACTCTATATTCCAAAATGTGCCATGAGAAATAATTTAATACAGGAAAAACATAGTGGAGGTTTAGTTGGGCATTTCAAAACTGATAAAACTTTTGTTGTCTTAAAACCATTTTATTATTAGTCAAGCATGCAAGCTAATGTGAAGATATTTGTGGAGAGATGTAGGAGTTGTTAGTAGGTGAAAGGAAGAAGTCAAAATACTGGGTTATATCAGCCATTTCCCATTCCCAATAGACCTTGGGATTCAATCATCATGGACTTTATTCTCGGATTGCCTCGAACCTAGTGAGGTAATGACTTGATTTTTGTTATTGTGGAATTTTTTTCAAAAATGGCACATTTTATTCCATGTACCAAAACTATTGATGTAAATAATGTGGCAAATTTGTTTTTCAAAGAAATTATAATACTACATAGATTGCCTCATATTATTATGTCAGACACGGATACCAAATTTGTAGGCTATTTTTGGAGGACTTTATGGTGAAAGCTAGGCACCAATTTGAATTTTAGTTTAACATATCATTTGCATACCAATGGTCAAACAAAATTGGAAAATCTAAGTTTGGGAAATATTCTAAGGAGTTTGATAAGTGATCATCCCAAACAATGGGATCTAGTGTCCGCCCAAGCTGAATTTTTTTATAATGATTCACCCAATAGGAGTACACATATGAGACCAATTCAAATTTTTTATATGGAATGCATCCTATAGGTGTATATGAATTAAGAAATTTGGGTAATTAGAAATCTAGAAGTGCAACATGAGAAGATTGTGCAATTAGTATGCATGAAAGGCTGAAGCAACAACTACATGAAAGTAGTAGCAAATATAAACAACAGGTGAGCTTGAAGAAGAGATAGAAAGATTTTCACATTGGTGACTTATTCATGGTACATTTGAGAAAGGAGAGATTTCCAAAAAAAATGTATAATAAGCTCAAGATGAAGAAGGTTGGTCCTTGTAAAATCTTGAGAAAAATTTCCTCTAGTGCATATGAAATAAAACTCCCTCAAGATTTTGGCATTTCACCTATCTTAAATATAGCTGATTTATGTCCTTTCAAAGAAGTAGACAATAGGTCTACAAATGATGCAACTGTTAGTGATGAAAATCGTACTAGTGGATGGGAAAGCCAGCTGCCAAAAGCAGTTCCAAAATATATTGAAGCAGTGTTGGATGAGAAATTGATGAAAAGAACCAAATTTAAGGAGTATTATCAATATTTAATCAAGTGGAGGAATCAACCAATTGAATATTCTACTTGGATGACAAAGACAAAAAATTCAAAGTATGGTACTACTGTGGAAATTTTTATGAAGAATTTCATCCCTTGGGAGTTTGATGTAGGAGCATCACCGTCAATAAATTTGTTTTGATTGTAATGTTCATACATTCATTTACTACAGTACATGTGGTTCATGAATTATTGTAATTGTTTAAAATACTTAGGAAAATTAGCATTTAGTTAGAATGGTTATTTATTTGCATAAATTAGAGGCTTGCTATATCTAATATCTGAGAGATATTGTAAAAAATTTATTTATTTTATATATTTTCTAGATTTAAAACTCAGATCCACAATTAATGGATCTGAATTGATAATTCAATTGTATCAAAAACAATATTTACAGGCTAAGAAAGGGTTTAGATAGTTAGGGAGTGTAGAAATTACAAGAAATTTACTACTACTAATGAAATCGAACTGAAATCAAGAGACAAAGATTTCTTCTACTATTATGCGAAAAGGAAAACACGCGATAGAAACACATGCAATGAAGTGCAACCATCAAAACACAAGGAACACAATGATTTTACAAGGGAACCCAACTGTTAAAAACCCCTATGCTAATTTGCATTAATTCAGATGAGAAAGAGAAACAATTACAATGTTTTGCTTCAACTCTAAAGCACACCCTACACTGTAAAACTGTTCTCCTGCTTTGTGACCTGATTTGACCAAAAGTTACCCAATTCAAGCCTTGGACAAATTCCTATTTCCTTGCATAATCCTAGAGGAATTAATCTCCTTAATAATAGGGAAATTCCCTCTTTCCTTGCGCAAATCCAACGGGAATTGATCACCTAATCAATGCAAAAGCATTGTATACTCAACAATATACAATTATAAATACAAATGTGCCTTTTCCATCCACTCAAATAGGAAATTTGAATTCCATGCATGACTAAGTCTATTTTTATTAAATTGATCAATTAACTAAGAGATCAATGAGTTAACAATTGTTATAACTACTCAATTGAACTCCTACCGACTTCATTAAATACTAGAGCTCATATAATTGAGTTTAACTAACAATAACTCCACTAGATTGCTAAATTTTAGCAATCAACTCATGCACAACTCTACTTCTAGCCTATAACTCGAATTTATTGACTTAACTAGTAGACAAGACCCTGTCACTCTAGCTAACTGCAATCCAAGTCATCCTGCTGATGTGGAAAATTGAAGTTCTCCATTTGACTAAGGCATAAGTCAAATGAATAATTTTCTTGCTACAATTCTAACATATATGACTATTAGTGTGTGAGTGAGATTTAGCGTGTTTTCTAAAGAAAGGGACTGAATACATTGAACAATTTTTTCCTCTTTTATTGTTGGATTACTAGTGCCCTGCTTTGATTTAAAATTGCTTCCAAGTTTTGTGTTATAAATATGTTGCAAATCTATGGTTAATTTTTCTTCCAGGGCTCAACATGAATGTTGTATCTCTAGGAACACAATCAACGTTACCACATCCTTCTGCAATTAAATTATTTGGCATCAAAAAGCTATTATAGATCAAACTCCTCTATGATGAGGCAAATTTTCAATATCAAATTATTTTGCAATTGTTGAATATAAGAGTTTCATAGAAGGAAATTTATAAAAGGTGAAATAAGGAAAATTTGTTTTCATAGCACAAATCCCAAGGAGTAGTCAACATTCAACCATGAGGTGAAATTTTTGGAATAGTTCGAAGCCTTGACCGCGAGTAGGACCCAGTCAAGACCCCACTTACATTATAAATTGTGTTAGAGCAGTTTGGCTTGACCCTCGTTCAAGTATTATTTTTTGAATGTTTGATATAGCCGACTGACCCCAACTAGTTTGCGATGTAGTTGAACTTGACCTTAGTCGGGTGCATTGTAAATGGAAACTAGTGGAACCTCCCAACCTTCTGACCCAACCACTGATTTATATAAAATTTTATGCCACTTGTCTAATATTTAATGAAAAACGGTTTTTGATTTTTTTTTTTTGAAGTGGTTTGCTTATAAGTGTCGTTTGGAAGCAAATTTACTAAGCAAGTGCATTTGGAAAGACTAGATTAGTATCAGGCAAGCTCAAAATTAGCCCCTAGTTCTCCATTCCTTATCCTCTTCAGGGAGTGACCTACATGCCTCTTATCCCTCTGCTTTGTTATCCTAGTCATCTCTTCTGCTTCAAATTTCATTCATGACTAGGCAACAAGCTTGATGTTGCAAGGGAAGTGGTGGCCATGGAGTTGAAGTTGGTTTGGAGATAGGTATTGCATTAAATCCTCGACATGTTGGTCTCATGTTCAAACTCCATCGGATATTCAATAAGAGTTGTAGGAGGCTAAGGCTAAGATCACTCAAGAATGAGATTGTCATTTTAACCTTGAGATTATCACTAGCATTGCATCTTGTATCTCCGACATTGGCCACAATCACAGTCGGCCAATACAACCAATACCTCTGTACTGTTGATCTGTTTTAGCACATGAAATCTTTGTTGAGGAAAGTCTTCCTTAAGAGGAACAATGTGTGATATCCTTCTTACGTTGGATGACATGCAATTGCAGTTGTAGGATTTAAACCACCATATGGATTTAACTAAAGCCATCTTTACCACCCTAGGAACAATAGATTAATAAGAAATTGCCCCTACAAAGGTGGGTATCTCATAATATTTTTAATTTTATGCATGATATTTATGCCTATGGCTTCTTTATATCTTTAGTTTTAGTTTATCTACTAGCTCGTGACAATATAGGCATCTATAGATTTCATGTCTATTCATGATATTTTTTTGTCATGCGACTGCTTTTTGCTATATTTTGTTTTAAAATTATACAAGGCAAAAATTTTGATGAACAAATAATAATCTACTTTCTCAAAAAGTTAAAAAAGGCATGCATCAGGTCATTGCAAATATAACTATTTTAAATAATAAATGAAATTAACTTGAACCAAAATATGTATAATATAATATTTATTGTATTCTTTTTTTTTTCTCACTATAATGTTAATATTATGAAAGATTATCTCACAACTAACTACTAAAAATTAATGTTAAAAATTTAGTGTAAATATTTTGGATATTTCTAAATTAATTAACAAATAAATAGTATAATTTTAAAAATGAATCATTCACAAAATAATTATTATTTATTTAGAAATTTTTAAATAAATTATTTAAAAAGTCAGGTTAGATCTTTCGGGTAACCTAATTTTCTAGTGTTTTTCTTTTATTTGACCTCCTCATTTTCAATCCCTTGGGTTTATGGGTGTTGGGGAAAGAACTCTATCCTAGTCATTGTTTATTCAAAGCAATATCCCCAACAACATATGTGTTGTTGTCGGGGGTCTGGAGGCAGGAGTCTTCTGGGTCGATCGTGAGCGTAGGCCTAAGCCGAGGGTGTCGCAACCATTTTCCACTCTGCCACTCCCCCTAAAATTCAAGAGGAAATTTGCTAGCTTGAAGCCTTGACCACTAGTAAATGACAAGCCTATTCTAATTCATAAATTGAAGTTGAGGTAGCCAATTGGGTCCCTAACCTTGGACAGATAAAGGGAAGACGAAGCAAATGCCAAGGCAAGGTCTTGAGACAAGAAACATGAAGATTGCAATGATATAATCTATTCTTTGAATGAAATCAAGTGGGTGCAACATTACAAGTGCTCATGTCTTGCTAGCTTGGATGCTTGGCTTACTCACCTTGAAAGGCATCTACAATGTGAACTAAAACCTCTTACACAAGCTAGAACAAGCACTCAAGACCTGGCTCCATTCACCTCATCAGACTTTTGATGTTATGCTTCACCACTTCGCAATTGTTCTTTTACTTTCTATAGTTCAATTAGTTATAGTTGTCATAAATTTCTGAGTGGTAGTTGTTATTATTTTGTATATCTAAACTTTGGTTAATGATAAACAAATATAGTTTCCCTTGATACAGACTGAGATCAGACATTGTATGAACAATAATATGTTTTACTAGTATATTTATAAATTTTGAGATAATACAATTAAAAAAAACAATAACAATTTAATAAAATGTTTAAATAGATATGAAAAATAATTTGTACTTAAAAATACAAATTATAAAATTTTTAATAATAATAATAGTTATAATTCATTAGGATCACATTTTAGAAAAACATGAAAAAATTCTATATATATGTTTAAATATTTTAATTAAAACATTTTTTAATTATTACCATTTTAATTTTTTAATTTTTTTAAATTAACATTAAATTATAATGTAAGTATGAAAAATATTCGAACACGGAAAACCTCTAAATATCATAAACATAATAATTCCTTTATATCATAAAAATAGCCATTTCTTTAACCTAACAACATTAATATAAAATTAAAAGTCATAACCTTTCATGAACTAAACAAAAATACATACATATTAACGTTACAATGTGATGTTTCTAATTTATGAATATTATTTTATGTGACTGGCCTCGCATGTACACAATGAGATATTTATACAATGGGATTTCATCCTATATCAACACGTTAATCATATTTTTAATATACTTTTATTTGAAAATAATATATATATTTTTGTGTGTGGTTTATGATATTTTATTTTATATTGTTTATATATAGAAGTTAAACATAACATTATATTACAAAGTTGTTCACAAAGTTTTGTGTTTAACATTTTCATATTTCAATTCATGATTTTTCTCATAGTATTATTAATCTATGTTTTTTTCTCATGTTATTCATCTTTAATGCTACCTATTTAAAGACAAATAATTAAACTGGTCTAGATCTATCTTAACTTCGTATCTACCAAGCATCAAGAGGGATCAAATATCTTTTCACTTTGAAAGAGATTTGCACCTCAAAAGAGAGATTTAATCCCTCTCGGAGCTTGATATATTAGGGATTAAGATGAATCTTGACTAGTGCATAAAGTATTATTATTTTCTTTTTAATCAAAATAGTTTTATGATTTATTTTATTTTATTATTATTATTTTCTTTCGTTTAAGAGATTATAAGTTCAAATTTAACATAGATAGAGTATGTATATTTCCAATATTTTAGTAATCAAATTATTATAAAGAAGTGAATTCATTATGTTACAACAAGATAGTTTTTTATATTAATTTAATATCCAATTTGATCGCAACCTTAAAAATTAAATTATCATTAATAATAAAAAATACAACCACTATAATTTTATATCAATTTAATGTCAAACTTGACAATAACTTTAAAATTAAATTATTACTAATAATAAAAAATACAACCACTCTTGTATATTTTAAAGATAAATTGACTACAAATAATTTAATAGCAATATAATATGTTTAATTATTATATTTTAAAAACAACTTATTATAATTTTAATGTGAAGTCAATTTTCATAAATATATAATAAGAATACATTTATAATTAATAATAATGATATGGCATGTCATTTTTAATTATTATTTATAATAATTAAATTTATTATTATAACTTTATTCTGATGTTAATTTTCATAGATATATAATTGAGATAAATTTATAATTAGGTAATTTTTTTAAAAGTTTTATTTTATGAGATAGAAGATAATGAAATTAAATGGGTTTTAGTGAATGTTTTAAAATGTGTCTTATTTATTTAAATTTTACTAATTTAAATTATTTTAAAATAAAATAAATTATATTTTTATAGATTTTATTAAAATAAAATATTTTAAGATTTAGATTTTTATAATTCGAATTTATGTTGGAGATTAAATTTCTAGAAAAAGGTTTCTGGTGAATATTTCACTCATTGTGAGGTACGGTGCCACGACCCTACACTTGTGGTGCACTTTCAACTGCATATAGCGGGTGCGACACCACTATATTTTTTCTTTTCACTAGTACTAAAGTATATGGAATACACCTATCTTAACACTTAGCCAATTTTCCAATAAGATTTCTTTAACAATCCAACAGAATAACTTATCTTCAATATTTAATATCTCATCAATATGCAATGGAAATCATAAACAACATAAGTATACCCATATATACTTGGGAGGGGAAAGTCCCGTAAAGTTTGGCCAACAATAATATATAACAATACAAGTTTTACATAAGTCGAGCAACTAACTGACTTAGCCTGCACGCTTAACAAAATCTGCCAAATGTGCCACAATCGTGCAACACACTACTGCCACCTAACCACACTACTCAACCTGGAAACGCCAAGTTTAGTCACTTCACAACACGTTTTGCATGTTCCAACCTGCTCAACACTTTCTACATGCAATCCACACTTCTGTGACCCAGTCTGCACGCTACGTGTACTTTTGTGACCCATTCTTCACATTGTGCGTACTTTTGTGACCCAATCTGCATGCTACGCGTATTTCTATGACCTGACCTTCCTATTCCGTCCAAATTGTCGACCTGTTTGTAGCCGCCCACTAGAGGTATGCCCATCGGTGTGGGCACATGGCTTGCACGCAGTGCGACCTGCCGTCCGACTGACCTGACTCGCCCTGACCTCCTAAACGTGTCCACCAATTAGATTGACTTGCCCACCTTCCACCCGACTCGCCTATCCTTTACCTGCAATTCTTCTTCCTTGTTTGGCTCCTTTATCTGTGTGATATGTTTTCCGAATGAGTTTGATTCCTTTGAATGCTCGAACTCCATCTTCATTTATATGGATCGGGTGGACCCAAACACCACCCAACAGTCACATCGGTTGGCCTCCTCCATGTTTGAATCAACCACTTCATACACATTGGCCTACATGTTGTAATACGTTGGCCCCATGCTATAACCCATTGCTACCCATTGTGTTAGTTCGTTGCCTCGGTTCGGCTCACGCCACCCACTCGCCCAACTCCTACACGAAGGTTGTAACCGTGGGCATATTGCCCATCTCAGGTGTGCACTCGCTCGAGCGCCCGACTTGGGTCGCCTGACGCGCCTTCGCCCAACGTGCCAACTCACCCAACTCCTGCATGAAGGTTCCAACCATGGCTGTATTTTTCGTCTCGGGTGTGCGCACGCTCAGGCGCCCGACTTAGGTCACCTGACGCGCCTTCGCCCAACATGCCAACTTGGACATTGTGCACGTGCCTCGTCTGCTCGTTAACAAGAATCACCCATCCACCATTCACACTATGACTAACCAAAGGGTGGCCACCCATAAATACGGTTCCCTTGCCAATACGACGCCCTTGCTATGCGCGCCCATCACTATTACACATCGCCGAATGTCGCATCAAGTCATCGCACCACCTGAGTTAGTCAATATGGGCGCTTGTCACACATGTGCGCGCCTGCTACAACTTGGTCACGCATCACTCCAACTCGTGGGCTTGACATCCTCCCTCACTCTAAATAAGGTTGTCGTCGTCAACAACTCCACCATCCGTCGCAAAGTGTCGCTAGCTCCATTATCTGTAATGTCCATGCTACGAACCTCTGCTCCATCATCGCACAAATATCTATCAAATCTCATGACTCCATATACATGGGTACATCTCCTCAATCCATGATCATCTGCCACATCTGTCTTAATTTCCTCATGCTACCCTGTCGTGGAAGGCTTGGCCACTCCAACCCAAGCTACATGCTACCACTGCAACATATATCATTTCGAATCATCATGTACCATCATCATCATGTGAATCTACTGCGATGATACTCCAGCATAACTCAAACACATCTCAGCACACTGCTATATCCCCCATGACTCAAACTAGTCAAGTGATCAGTCCAACCATCACGCTCAAATCATGAGAATGACCTCCTCATGCCATCGTCAATCATTTCTCCAACATCTTGTCATATCATCAACTCAATCAAGAATCCATCCCATCTCTATCCAAATGTAAAGTAAGGAATATCCAGGTCCATGAAGTAGTCTCCATCATATCTGCAATATGTTGTCCATGATGCTAATGTCTATTTGTTTCCCACATTCATATTGAAAATAAACAACATCCATCCAAGCATTATCCATCAATGTGTAAAAGAGAGGCCCTTCCCCAAAGGCCCCTTTGTGAGGGTGGTGGAGTCCTTCTCATCATCAAGTCACTGCACACACCCACCTCCAAAGGTCTAGTGCAAAGCAAGGTTCAGGAAGTTTCCTCCCTAAATCTCGTCCACCCAAGTATCATATTAGTGTTGTGTCCTCAAATACTCATGCACATCAGCAACCTCCTCCTGAGTACATCCAATCTTTCCAAGCTTCTCCTTCGTCAACTGAAAATCATATATGACCATAGCATATCTGCTATAGTCCACAATGCCAGCTGATTCTCTACTTGTATAATCCTTCATTGGGGCTGCATTAGAAGAAGCACTCAGCCCCCCTCTCTCCACAACACTATCATGGTGAAGGTTCTCGATAGAAGTCTCAACTGCATGTCTATGAAGTGGAATCACCTTTCCACCTCCATCCTTCTTTCCTTTCATGGCTCTTACAACAAATCCAGTCATGCACTTCTCCTTTGTTTTTTGAGTCATACATCAAAGTTCCCCTTGTTCCACATAGTTATATCTCACATCCGGGTCCTTTTCATATAAAATCATTGAAGCAATCCTTGGTCTATATCCCAAGTGACTCTTCCTTGTCATCGAAATGATCATGGTCTTCTCATGAGTTGTAATCAAGAGTATATCATGGTCCACCATCGATATGGCTTGTGTTGCAACTAATAATTATTGCTCCAAAATGATAGCATGATCATCCATCTCAATCACCCTCAAATCCAACCTTCCAAACCATGAACCCACTCTCACTCGTGTGTTCTTCAAAAAACTAGTCACAACTTTCATACCGGAATTGATTTCTTTGAAAGCACTCAACTATTTCTTTATTTTAGCCTTCTTCTTTCCAAAATTTGAAGTTTCCTTCTTTCTAAGGAAACTATGTGTAGCTCTTGTATCCACCAAATTTGCAAACTTCTTTCCATGTACGGTTACCTACACAAAAATCAACTTCAAGGAACCTTCATCTTCCACTAGTTTCATCTTGCGTCTAATCTCAACAACCTTCTTAATCAAATCCACCTTAGAATTGTCTTTCAGCTAATGTCTCGAACTGACAGTCCTCTTAAGGTACACAATCTATTCTTTCGGTCCATTCGAGCAATCCGATCTTGGTCTAGCGTGAGTCACATCAAGCTTCCCCTTCTTTTCATGCTGCTCAAGTGCACCAATCTGATAGAGATTGACCTCCTCCACTCAAAGTGCTCGAATCATCTAAAAATCATCCTACATATCTCAGTAGCAATATCCAAGTTTTTCGATGTATGCAAGCTCATATTCTTTTATAACAACAGGTTTACAATCAAGAAAGTCTCTCTTAATCTCATCTTCAAGTCCCTTGACTTTGCCCTGCAACTTGGTACTTTCCTCCCTTAACATAACTCTTTCATCCATGAGTTCTTGGAGTCTTCAATTACCATGTTGTGTCTTCTTCTCAAGTTCATCAAGTTTAGTATATATTCCATGAAGGTTGTTTAAGTATTTTCACACATCCACTATCACATCTCCAATGTGCCCCAAGAGTTCCCACTCTTGCACAAGAGCTTCGTAGTGTTGTTTCCACTTGTCCTTCCAATAACCTATCATGTCATCAAGCTTATGAAAAGCCCTTAAATTTTCCATCTTCCTTCATTCAACTTTGACCTTGACCATGGAATTTCCCTTACTCAACCTCATAATGTCGTACTGCGACCAACTAATACAATTTCCAAGCTTCAATACAAACTTCAACCTTGTTGTTGTATCCCTGCTTCTCGAATACTTCAATAAAGATCAACTCGTACTAAATCAAACTCTGATACCATCTATCACGGCCCTATACTTGTGGTACTCTTTCAACCACGTATAGCAAGTGCGACACCACTATACTTTTTCCTTTCACCAATACTAAAGTATATGTAATACGCCTATCTCAACACTTAGCCAATTTTCCAATAAGTGTTCTTTAACAATGCAATTAAATAACTTATCTTCAATATTTAATATTTCATAAATATGCAACGGAAATCATAAACAACACAAGTATAACCATATATACTTGGGAGGGTCGACTCCTGTAAAGTATGCCCAACAATAATATATAATAGTTTAATATTTTAAAAAATACAAGTTCTACATAAGTCATGCAACTAACTGACTTAGCGTGCACACTTAACCAAATATGCCAAATGTGACATAGTCGTGCAACACACTGTTGCCACTTTCCCACACTTCTCAACTCGGAAACCCCAACTTCGATCAGTTCACAACATGTTTTGCATGTTCCGACCTGTTCAACACTTTCTGCATGCAATCCACACTTTTGTGACCCAGTTTTCATGCTGCGTGTACTTATGTGACCCAGTCTTCACGTTGCACATACTTCTGTGACCTAGTATGCATGCTACGAGTATTTTTGTGACCTGACCTGCTTTTTCCATCTGAACCGTCGACCTATACGCAACCACTCACCAGAGTTCTGCCCGTTAGTGTGAGCACATGGCCATACACCTGACTGACCCGACTCACCCTGACCTCTTGAACGTGTTCTTCGATTAGCTCGACTCGCCCCCCCACAACCTGACTCACCTGTCCTTTGCCTACGGTTATTCTTCCTTGTTCAACTCCTTTATTTGTGTTATAGGTTTTTTGAATGAGTTCGATGCCTTTGAATGCTCAAACTCCATCTTCATTTATATGGGTCAGGTGGACCCAAACAACACCCAACAGCCACGTCGGTTGGCTACCTCTATGGTCGGCTCAACCACTTCCTGCACGTCGTCCTGCACATTGTAATACGTCAGTCCCACACTATAACTCATCACTTCCCATTGTGTTAGTTTGTTTCCTCGGGTCATCTCGTGCCACCCACTCGCCCAACTCCTGCACGAAGTTTCCAAACGTGGGCTTATTTTTTGTCTTGGGTGTGCGTTTGCTCAGGCACCCAACTCGGGTGGCCCGAAGTGCCTTCGCCCAATGTGCCAACTCACCCACCATGCACATGCCTTATTTTCTCATAAACACGACTTTCCCGTCCACCATGCACGATATGACTCGCCAAGGGGTGGGCGCCCGCCAATACGACATGCCCTCTATGTGCACACATCACCGTCGAATGTCACACCAAGTCGTCGCACTACCCGAGTTGGTCATTACGGGCACCCGTCACACATTGGTGTGCTTTCTACAACTTCGTCACTCATCACTCCAACTTATGGGACTGACAGATGGTAAGCTTGAATATGGGTGAATTGTTCACCGTAAACTTCAGAATATTACGATTTCTCCATATAATTTTTTCTCTAACATGAATTCAAACTATAAAAATTCGCATTGTAAGATGTTTTATTTTTAATAAAAATAGAGTTTATTTTATTTTAAAATGATGTAATTAAAAAAAAAAAAAAAAAAAAAAAAAAAAAAAAAAAAAAAAAAAAAAAAAAAAAAAAAAAAAAAAAAAAAAAAAAAAAAAAAAAAAAAAAACAAATCACTTCAGAATGTCTTTAAAACTAGAGTGCAATGTTGTTTCTTCATTACATATGGGCAGATTCTCACTCTCTCAAAGGAACACATGAGAATCATCCCACCATCTTCCTCAAAGAAACCAAAAAAGCATCCCAAAAACCAAAACCCAAAACTAGAGATTCTGGTAAATACGAGACAATACATAACATAAGAAAAGACCATATTTTCTACCAATATTGCAAGCCATTAAAAGTCAAAAGAAGAGATAGAGGTTGTGTCCCTTACACTTGAACTAGAAGGAGTGGGAATATTAGATTCAAATTGAAGATTCCCTTCTACATGGGCTAGCATTCTGTCAAGCCTATCCATGAAAAAACATTGATTTCTCAGTATTCTTACAATATCCTACAAAGAAGCAAAACATTGTACCTCTCCACTTGTGTGTCCTTCAACACCATGCCAAACAATGTCTTCATCTTCCAATGTAATGCAACTGAATTAAGGTATTGCTTTCTCCTTCCCCTAGTATGACCAGGGTGTGGAACCCAACAAGAAACCTCCTAATTTCTATGCATCCACCATGGTTTCCAAATTCCTGATTTCATGCTGAGTATCTGGTGGCACTTTTTTGAAATACAACTTAGTCTAGTCCTTGGAAAATGTACTAGCCTTGCAATGGCCTTTAGAGCTAATTTCATCACCACCCCTCCTACAACGCATGCATTGTCTGGGAGGAATGGCTCATGAGAGCGGATCGTACCTTTATTTACCACCAAAATACCCATAACTACTATCAAACTACTTAGTCAACTTGTAGCATGAACACTTACAATGCGCTCACTAATATTGCAACAAATAACTCTTTACAATTGAATTGAATTCAGAATAGGGGGAAAACCACACCTATCATGTACACAGAGATAATATTCACTCCCTCCCTCAAAACCCCTCATTCTCTGATTGAAGACAAGCCCAAAAAAAAATAAAAAACCATAATTGCAACCTTCGTCCCCCCCTCCCTTTACACTAGGTAAAAAAAGTACTAGGAGCCGATATGAACAAACCAAACAATATTTTCTAGACATGTTTACTAGACACAACCATTAAAATCTCAATCTAGGCATATCTAGATCAATGTCCAAATTCCATCGAAGCTAACCCAAAGAACACTAGAAATCCCTAACATATTGCCAAAGCAAGGGCAAACACTATCAGGAATGAACAAGCCAAACAATATTTTCTAGACCCATCGCCGAGTCACAAACATAAAATTATTAGACTAGGAATAATTAGAACCAGGACTGAATTCCTTCGTAGCTACCCTAGAAACCAACAAACCAACAATCATTAACAGACCAACTAGACCAGGACTAGTAATATCAGGTGAAGCGCAAGACAAATTAAGATAAGCCAAATAGAACAAGACTTGTATATTCGAACCAAAAATAGAAAGGGAGGAGGATTCTTGTCTTCCTTCAACAATTACCAACGACTCGAGAAAATGCCACCCTCCACAACCAACCTTCGCTACCCTTTACCTGTTGAAATTTGCAACAAGAAATATTGAAAATGGAAACAAGAAAAGGGTTGTAATTTAATTTTCCCTTATTTAAATTAGAAGTAAATTGTAATTCCACATCACATGACAACTTGTATGAGTTAACTAAGTCAGGAATACTTAGTTAGTTCAATTAATTAAATTTGAGATTATAATGGGAGGCATGTAGAGTTTTCTCTAAGTTTGGGGGGGGGGGGGGGGCATTATAGTTTATTTTGAGTTGTAATTAATTAACTTAATATATTTGAGTTAAATCAATTTAACTAGTTCTAACTGATGGAGGAAATAGTCCAACACAAATTCTAATTGTCAAAATTTACATCCTAAAATATTTATTTATAATAAAAATTATAAAAAAAAATTATTTTAAAATGATCTAAATTAATACAAATAAAATAATGAAATCAAGTTTAAATTTTAAAATAAAATCAATAATGATTATTTAAATCCTATTTAATTTCACTTTTAGATTATCATAATGATTATCTTCTATCTCAAATGCAGTAGTCTAATTTATAGATGAAATGGCTTTTTTCATGACATCTTTTCTAGTTAATTTTAATCAAAATCCCACAAAGATTTTTAAAAACTTGAGTTTAAGTTTGTTTAATCTGCAACATTCAAGTTCCCCAGGGCAATTTCAGGTTGTTGAATCCATTTATGCATTCAAAAATTCATTTTAAATAAAAAAAGTCATTCTTTCTTGAAATTATTTTGCCGGATTTAGACGAAAATTTTTTTTTTTTTTTTTTTTTTTTTTTTTTTAAATAGTTTTTACATTTGTAAAATATAGAAAAATAATATAATATAGTATTTAAAATAATAATAAATATAAAGTCTTCATAGGCCCTAGAGCATGCTCTAAAACTGCTTTTGCTTGGCTAAGAGATTTTCTTCCTCGGACGTAAGGAAACAGGTTAATGACCCAAGACCCAGAGGCATCTGGAAAGAGTGAAAGCTTTCCTCCTTACGAAGCACCATCGGGTTATTCCAATAGGCCTGCTTTTCCTTGAATAACTGTGACGAGTCAGCCCGCATTCTTGAATAGCAGCCATAAATGGTTGCCCTCAGTATTGGTTTGGCAACTGAGTTATGATATATTTTCCCACCCTGTAAAAAAAATATAAAATCTTCAAAATCTTAGGATCTTCTGCATTTTAATTCCAGAATTGGCTCGCATTATTCCAAATTTCAAAGGCGGAATAAGAAGCATTTGAAGAGAGGAACAATTCTGTTAAAAGTGCGATAGAATTGACATTCTGAGTTAAAGTCCCGCAGTTTACGCTCCACAGGCTTGTTGATTGGATGACAACTCCGTGTTTCTGCAGCTGGAAGGCGATCTAAAACAGTTATATTAGGTGCACACATTCCTTATCTTTATTTTCTAATACATATCTATTGCTCATTTATTTGTTCACAAGTATGAATAATTCACTGCATCTACCAAAGATTGTCAAAGGTAGACCTAGCATAGTTACTCTACAAAGCCTTTATGAGTATATAAAGTCTTTAGAGAAACTTTAAGAAGAAAGAGAAGACAAGCTACAAACAGAGTTAGAAGCCATGCTGGAAAATAAATTTACATCTCTTGAAGACAAGATCGAAAAACAAATAGAAAATAAAATAAAACTATTAAATAATAAAATGGAGACAAAAGGGATTATATTACAGGTAATAGAAAAACAAAGCCAAGATACGAACCAAACATTCCAACAAGGAGATGCTGATACTTTAGAGGGTCTTAAAATGAAGGAAATAATTAAAGGACTAGAAGAAAAAGTTAATAACAATCTCACCCTAAATAGTGTGGCAGGCAAATTAGATATCAAACCCATTAAAGAAGAAATGAAAAAAATGATAGAATTAGACCATGAGCATAACAAAAGGGCCTTGAACCTTATAATCTTCAGTTTGAAAGAGGAGGTAGACGATGATACTTTAGCCATAGCCCAAACAAAATTACATAATAGATTACAAATTGAAACAATGTGTCTCACATAAGCAAAAAGGTTGGGGAAATTAATTGAGAATAAAGGAAGGCTGATCCGGATAAAGGTAAGATCTATTGACCATAAGTATGACATAATTAGTAAAACCTCAAGTCTAAAAGAACCGAAATATTTATAAATGAAGATCTCATTTCAGAAGATCAAGCAGAATTAAGAAAGGAGGTTCAAAAAGTAAAAGAGGCTAGGAAAGAAGGAAAATGGGCAATAATCAGAAATAGAAAATCCATTGTTCGGGATAGAAACAAAAAAGATAGTAATAAATATCAATCCAACATGCTCTGGATTCTTTCTTGGAACTATCGGGGCTTTCCATGGAACAAAGGCCACAAGCTAAGTTGGATCTTGAATGAAGTTGATATTATATTGCTAGTTGAAACTTGGGAGCACGAAGAATCTAAGGTCCCTAACATAGATGGCTTTGTACTATGGTCAATTTGGAACAAGAGATACTACCATAGAGGCATTGGGGGTATAGCTTGTTACATTAGGAAGAGCATCTCCCCCCATGCTGGGCTTTATAAAAAATATCCTTACAACCAATATATTTGGATAGAAATTACTGACATTAATGATAAAAAAAACCTACATAGCAATCGGTGATTTTGCCCCTATCAATTCTAACTTCTATAAGAAAAAAAATCTAGGTAAAAATGGTCCTTACAATGGTTTAGATAATGATATTTCCAGCCTAAGGAATGAAGGTAATATCCTCTTAATGGGTGACTTTAATGCTCGAAATTCAAGCAACCAAACTATTCTTCTAAGCAATTATTCCAACCCTAATCCTCTTTGGCTAGATGAAGACCTTACTCTAGCTAGCTAATACAAAAGAAGCTCTGAAGATCTAGGGGAAAATTTGCTTGGGTTTGAGCTAGTCAAGCTTTCCAGTGCTCAAGATATCATAATTTGCAACAATCTAAAGAAGTGGCCCAATTCTAGCCAGATGACCTATATACATGGGCTTGGTAAAAATGTGGTAGACTATGTTATTTCCGATATCCATTTATACAGCGAAAAAATAAATTTTGACATCTTAAACGACCACGAGCTTGACTCATATCATAGACCTTTAATTGTAACTCTCAATTTTTTCATGCATATAGATCCCATAGAAGATAATCCTTATAGCCCAAAGAACTTAATATTTGATAGAAATAAAAATGATCTTTTCCTAAATGAATTAAAAATTAATTTGCTTCCTTTATTTAGTATAGACAACATAGAAGACCTCTATCATAATTTTACTGAAACCCTCTCATTTTCTATTAACAAGTTCTCAATTGAAGTTTCAAGCAATAAAAGAAATAGAAAAACCAACCCTTGGTATGATAAAGATTGTAAAAGTGCGAGGAGAGATATTAAGGAAGCTGTTGATGAGTCTCTTAAAAGTAGAAAGATAAAAATATAAAAAGCCCTAACTAAAAGAAAAGAATGCAGTATATTCATAAAAGACAAGAAAATCTCTTACACCTCTCTAATGTAGCTCCTAAGAAATTTTGGAGGCAGATTCTAACTAGAAAAACTAAAGATAATAATATAATTTCTTTACACGACTGGAATTCCTATTTGAAAAAGCTTTATGAATATCCTAATGCCATTGATAAATTTGAAACCCTGCTCACAACGAAAGAAGTTTTCTCATTAGAAGACATAGATCTTGGGGTTAAGCGCCTGGAAAATGGAAAAGCTAAGGACATTGAAGGTTACTAGGCAGAAATCTTAAAAATTGGAGGTCCTGTTCTCATCCCTCACATCCACAAGCTTTTTAGTCAAGCAATTAAGCAAGAGTTCCCTAAACCATGGACTCAGAGCCTCATTATTCCTATTTTTAAAAGTGGGGATACAAATAACCCCTCTAATTATCGTACAATTATGATTAGCCCTCTCGTAGACAAGTTATATGGTATTACTTTGGAAAAGAAGATGAGGATATGAATTGAAAGTGAAGGCAAGCGGGCTAAAGGCCAAGCAGGTTTTAGAAGGCATCACTCAACAACGGACAACCTCGTTACGCTTAGGATCATTGTGGAGGAATGTCGTAATGATAAATCAAATCCCTTTTGTTGCTTTGTGGACTTTAGAAAGGCTTTCGATACGGTCCCTAGAAATAACCTATGGAATAGATTAGAAGAGTTAAAGGTTTCTTTCAAGTTGAGAGTTGCCACTATAAGGTTATACGAGAATGTAATTGCCAAGTTTAAGAGCAATGAGGGGTGGTCAAAAAATATAAGTGTAATATCGGAGTTAAACAAGGTTTCCCCCTCTCCCCTACCCTATTTTGCATTTACATCGATAAGCTAGAAGGTTGTTTAGAGGAAGCAGGTTGTGCTGGCACGATCTTAGTTGGAATAGTCATCATCCTTCTTCTCTATGCTGACGATATTGTTCTTATAGTA
The DNA here is from genome assembly GCA_034641835.2 of Pinus albicaulis. Lineage (NCBI taxonomy): Eukaryota > Viridiplantae > Streptophyta > Pinopsida > Pinales > Pinaceae > Pinus > Pinus albicaulis. The sequence continues at coordinate 1,116,206,671 of CM076572.1, forward strand.
AGGTGCCCATCTAATCTTGATAAGCAACTAAGACTTCTTAAGGATATTTGCTCTACCATGGGTATGACTGTTAACACTGACAAAACAAAAGTTATGACTATCAAATCCAAGAAGGACACTTATGCGAATTTTGTGTATGACAATAGCAACTTGGAGGAAGTGTCTTCCTACAAGTACCTAGGATTTGATATTCATCACAAGCTCAACTGGAACTATAGCATTGAGAAAATGATTAATGGAGGGCGGAAATCTTACTTTGGTCTTGAAAATAATTGTATAGCAGCAAACCTTGTGATGTGGGATAAAAAAACTCCTCTTTGAAACTTTAGTCATTCCTGTTCTCTTGTATGGATGTGAAGTTTGAGGTTGCAACATCTCTAGAGAATCCCAGAGAAAGATTGAGCAAATACAGAAGAGTTTTATAACGTATAACCTCAAAATTAAAATCAATACACCCTATCCTATTATCCTTATAGAAGTGGGTCTTTCCCCTATCGATAGCCTAGCTATGACCGGGCTCCTGTTGTATAAGCGCAAAATCAATAACATGGGAGAGCTTAGACTTCCTAAGCTAGCTTTAAATTCTAGCCAAAACCACCTAAGGCTCAAACGAGGTTGGTATAAAGTTACCAGGGCTTGGTTAAATCATTGGGAGATCGATGAAAATGTTGCATTGCAAAATATTAATAACATTAAAAATATTGTTACTTCTAAGTTTAAAGAGAAAATGTGGTGTGAGAAGGATTTAGAGGCTAAAAGAAAATTAAGATACTATAAGGAGGTCATCAACCCTACTCTAGAAGATCAAAAGTATCTCTTTGTTTTAACTAGCTCAAAGAGAAAAAATAATATAGCCAAGATAAGAACGAACTCTCATGAGCTCCATAGTGAAATAGGTCGTTGGGCAATTCCTAAAACACCATGGGTGGAAAGGATATGCCATCTCTGTGAGAATATGAACATTGAGGATGAAAAACACTTCCTCTTAGAGTGCCCTGCGTACACCCACATTAGATCTTAGTTTCATAATCTTTATTGCAATACCGACCTTCCTAGCCTTTTAACATGTCAAAATTATAGTGAGCTCGAGACGCTTCTCTCCAAGCTCTTTGAGTATAGGAGTACAATTTTAAAGCAAACTAAATAATTCATTTCTTTAGGTCCGATAGACCACAGTTTGGTCTATAGTGAACATTAACCATCATCATCATCATCATCGTTACAAAACTAACTCAATTACCAATTCTTCTTTATAAAATAACATTTTAAAAATTATAAAACAATAAATAAAAATATTTTAATTTAAATTAATAATTATATATTTATTTTTATTAAATTATAGAACTTTATCGTATTTTTTTCTTTATACATTATAAAAATAAGAATGATGAGCAATGCAAAGCAATACAATTTATTTAGTATTTACAACTTAATATGATAATGATATTGTATTGGTTGATATAGATGGTATAAACACATTATTAGATTTATTTTTTATTAAAAAAATTAGTAATTAGGTTGGTTTTAATTTGTCTTAAATTCGCATAATACTCGCATTAATGGCATTAAATATATATTTCCTCATAATTTGAACATATAACTTTGTATTTATATTTATTACGCTGAAAGCGTTCCCTTTGTTGGCTTTCCGAATGTCATTGTTCGCTGAGCCAATGAGAGCGCGTTCTCATCGTCATTACCGCCACTCAAAATTTGACATTTGCCTGCTGATCTATTTGCCACGCAGTTGTTTCGGCTGCTGATTCTTCCACCTCACACCATTTGCACTAGCATTGATTGCAGAGAGAGTGACGTGACCGGGCACACACCAAATCTCTCCCTGGGGCACGGACTGACGCCCACCTTGCCTATTTTTCTCGGATTGAGAGGAGTACATGAAGATATTACAATACTTTGCTGCTGTTGAAGCCATTGAAGTGATCCAGTACTGCTCGAGCGCTGACCCAATCCTCCGTTCATGATGGCTCCCTTCTTCACAGATCGCCCTTTCATCTCCCCACATGCATTAACCATTCACGCCTTACACTCAGAAATGTTTATGATTGGGATTCCTGCGCAATGCAATCCCTGCACCAATACAATTTAGGTTTCTCTCCTGCTCTTCTTCTTCGTCATGCTTCATTGATCACGAGCATCTCAATCTCTGACCCTGCGAACCTCTGCGCTGAAAGATAGAACATGATTAATTGGTTATTAAATCTAACTCGGCGCAAGAAATCAAGATATATGAAGTGGGTCACGAAGGAACAGAGCTGGGCATTGAGAAAAATGTGAATAAATATGCTTCGGTGCTTAATTTTCCCCCTTTTCTACCTCTTTCTACATTTCTTTTTAAATACATGCTACGGTGACGGTTGGAGGGTCCGCTTTGTTTTTTAATTCAACCCAACTTGCTCCTGTGTTTGGATCCCTCTCATTTCACAAATTTGTTTCTCCTCCTCGATTCGCTGTTTCCTTAACCTTCGATTTTGATAGGGCACTCTTGCTGATCTTGCCTAGATGATCTTGCTTGGATTTTAGTTCCTGTTGCTCCTACATTCGAACCAGAGCATTAGATCCAATCGAAGCCCATAGTCTTGAACAACCCATATGGAATAGAGGCCGGTATTAAATTGGAACTTTCAAACTCTCTTCCAACTTTATGGTGATGATACTGGACTGCTACCTAGCATCCATACCCCACCTAACAAAAGCTTTGGACTACTTACTGCCTGCTACCTTGAGACAGGTTAAGGTCCCTTTGTGGATAGGTTATGGGCTACTTTTTCTTAGTATCAAACCCGTATGTACGCTGTAACAGATCCTAGCTCTCAGCAATCCAACTATCTTGTGTTCGTTGACCATCATTATTCTACTCTGCAATATTCAATCTATGCCATTGAGGTGAAATGGAAAATCCAGGTTGTATTTTTATTTCAGCATTTGTTTTAACATGCAACGATGGGGAATTTCAGTAATATCAGAAGTAGGTTGTTTGAATCCCCATAATGGTAGCAGTCATATTCCCTTTCCATGGCTCTAATATTCTACATGAATTGCATACTTCATGTGAAAATACTGTAAAAAGGAATCATTCTCCTTGGTTCTTTTGGAAGTATGCACAATCAGATTATAAGCTACAGGAACTTTAAAAATCTTTGCTTCTTCAGGATTTATGAATCTATTTCAGCAACGGAGTTTCACCCAAGAAACACTTTGCATATGTAGGAGCAAGATGTTTACAAGCAGCATGAATTTGGAGCAGAGGTTAACATGCCATAGGATTGAATGTTCGATGATATTGAGACTGCCACAAATGGTGTGTATGCAGCTAGGTCTACAGGTAATCTCAAATTATCAATATAACAAATACCTATCTAATTGTTTAATCATATAATTCAGCCACATGTTAAAGAAGATCATCTTTATCATAATTTGTTCTTGTTTATACGGAATATTCCTTTATTTGGATTTCTCTTGTACACAAGTCCACCAATTGAGTCTGCAAGTGGTCCATATTGGTTCATGGAGCCATTGTCTTTGTAAGATTCATGAATTATGCATTTTATTTGAGCTGCGCTTGTTAAATCCATTGAGATATGCCTTCCATTTTGATCACACAATGCCAGGGAAAAGTAAACCAAATAATCAAACTTTATAATTTGAATTTTAAATATTTATATCTATTTTAATAAAAATATTGATTTTTAATTTTAATATTATTAATTTGTTATTTATGTAATTTTATTTTTATTTCATTTTATTTATTTGTTTGTTTATTTATTTATTTATTAATCTTTATTTTATTTTATTTCTATTTATTTATTTATTTTATTCTTGTTTTTGTAATTAAGAATTTAATTTTTATTTTATTTTATTTTATTTCATTTATTTATTTATTTTTATCTATTTTATTTTTAATTTTAATTATATCTTTATTTTATTTTATTCATATTTATTTATTTATTTAATTAATTTTTACTTTTATTTTTCTTATTTTTTTATTGGTTTTGAAATCTTTTCTTATCATAGCATGTAATTATTAAAAATAAAATAAATATATAAATTCAAACTTTAAATATTATTTAATTACTTTTAACATTTAATTTATTCGATAATAATACAAACAATTGAATATCCTTTGAATAATGCACAGAGGCTATCTCTCTCTTTTATAAAGTGCTTGAATATTAATAGAAATCCTCCCCTTGTAAACTGTATTAAAAGGCAATATCCTCTCATTATATTTTTATGTTCGAACTTCTTGGACCATAACCCCAAGCAATAACAAGTATACGCCCTCCCGAAAGCCTACATTCCATTGCTATGTTACCAGAGACGGCATGATAGTGAATTCGGTTGATTTCAGTCCCTGGAGGCCATTTATTCTTCTCCCTCTGTTCTCCTAGGAGGAGTTGGAGAAGAATTAACTCAACATCTGCCTATTTTGCCCCCCTTACATCATTGGGAGGTTTCCTTTCGGCGTTCCTTTGCACCTCCCGGTGCAATTGCTAGTTTTATATTTTTAGGAACTTCTCAAGTAAATAAGATTTTAAGTATATGACATGAAAAATTTGATAAATATAAAATATATGTGGTTGATGCGATTATAATTTTAGAAATGAATTATTATTATTATTTTTCTTCGTAAATTGAATTTCTATTCATTTTTCCAAAAAAGGAGTACATCAAAATTAAAATGCAGGTAGTCTTACTCCGACTAGTTTTTTGACTACCGTTGACAACATATGACCATGAAACAGAAAAACATCAAGTGACAGAGTCCACAACTTAAGAGGCCAGAAGCACTAGTAAACAAACGAAACAAGTAAAAAACATGTAACCATGCTAGTGATAAGAAGTGATGGAGGTTGGGTTGTCTGGGGTTGTTCTTGGAGGAGGAGGAGGAAGGAAGGAGCATCAAACATGCTCTTCAAAATGGGCCATCCATCCCTCCAACTTTTCGACTTTCTTAGGTAACATGTTATGGCCTCGCCAAACTACCACTACTCGTTCACGAACATGGCACTGAAAGTAGTGCATTTTGTTCAGGGTGGAAATTAGCTCAACGTGCTCCTCCTGCGTCAACTATTCTGAGATTTCCAAGCATTCTAGAATTGATTGGATTAAATCTCTGCATTGCTCCATGCAACAAGCCTGTCACTGCCCTCGTTCCACTCGATGCGCCACCCCCTGTCTCCTTACTCTGCTGCGATGAGCCCACCCACCTCGATGCTGACCCCGTTGTGAGTGACCCGCACGTCCAACTGTTGAACCTCCCTGTACATTGCCACCCCTTGCTTCCGAGCCTACCCGGCGGTTGCGGCCTACCCTACCACCTCCACGATCTATTGAGGCAGCTGAGCCCGAGCGGCCACCTCTGAAGCCTCCTCGCCTGGAGCGATTAAGGATGGACGCCAATTCCAACTGTGAGAGGCTCTCACCTCCCGCCAAGTTTCCCAAACTAAGATTGATGCATCACGAAGAGTGAGCCATACAAGGAACATGACACATGATAATCAACCCGATACCACAAGGAATTTGCACTGATGAAGAATTTACTACACGCACCAACATGACCACCTCCAACCACTCTGAAACAGACCCAGAGGACCATAGTGTGGCCACAGCGACGCGCACAACCTCGTCCCACACTTTGAGGATATCTCTCGCAGACCAGACCACCCACAGAACAATGTATCTCCCCCTCAAGCACTGCTAAGCCCAACTTGCTCCAGTGAAAGCACCGTTGGAGGCGGTGTTTTCCGCGCCCTCCATCTCGGTGAACAAACCACCAGACCGCAATGACGTGGCGAGATAACCACCAGACCCCAACAAGAACAACACAACTCTACTACAAGCGAAATTCCAGGTCGATTCCTTCGCGCAAAGGGCTTAACTCGCAAACCAAACCGACAATTGACAAAGGTAGACTCTCGTGAACGCAAGAAGGGACAATAGCAGCTCAAACACCACCTTTCCTAGACCAAGTGTCCATGGAAACAACCATTAACCCACTCTGAACACACATACCCAATTCCTTGACAAAATGAGACTCCACAACTCTCAAAACAGATTTCATATCATAACCAAACATCAACTAGTTTATAACAGGCTGCGTCACTCACTCTCCATTGACTCTCGACTGATGCCACCACCTGCAAAATCCCATACGGATTTATTTCTCACACAAGGATCTAAATCCGCTCCCATACACAAGGTGTTTGGAGAGGACGAGAAAGCCGATCGTCGCACATACAACCACATATCTTCTATTACTACACACGTGTTCCTTCGAAACAACATTCTCTTGGTTTAACACTCCATCTAGAAGAATTATTATCATTATTATTTAAATACTTATTAAATAATATTTTTGAATTAAAATAATTATATATAAATAAATATATTTAATTAATCTACAGAAAGCCATTTGATGGTGCAAGAATAGTTCCACCTCTAGTCGGAGTCAAGTGGGCGCAAGTGGGCGCAAGTCATTTTATTATCATTTGCGTGTATAACTGAAATACCTCTTGGTACAAGAATCTTTGACCTTTTATACACGGAAGCTATCACGAACCACTCATTTGATTAATGCAAAAGTATATTATAATCTGTAATCATTTTTATAAGATAGTATATTGGGATTTGGAATTTTGAGTGTAATGGGAGAGATAATGAAATTTGATTGTATGGTTTTTAATATATAATTATTTTTAGTATTTTATATGGGTTATAAATAAATAATTATTAACTAAATTATTTAGTTACGTTGAATTCTTTTGAAATTATTAATAGATTTTTAAAATTTTAAAGTTAAATTTCAATGACATGGATAATTAAAGGTCGGGTTTGGAAATTCATGACCACATCATGAGTTTCTTGTGGACTTGGTTGCCTCTCATCATACCTATATCTATCTAAAAAGATGCATATTACCTTGTAGTATAGAAAAGTGAGTCCTGGTTTTGGAAATCCATGCACATCCACTTTATCATAGTGCTAAATTAACTTAATTGATCCCCGTGACCCCATGTGACATAAGAAACTTAATTGATCCTAGTGACCCCATGTGACATGAGAGGATGAATAACTGGAAATAATTAATCAAAGGAAAAACATATTGTACAGTTCAGTTGGTGATACAATTTATATTTATATTTCTATAACCGTTTTAACTTATTGAGTCATTGGCAAAGGAAAAACATATTGTACAGTTCAGTTGGTGATACAATTTATATTTATATTTCTATAACCGTTTTAACTTATTGAGTCATTGGCAAAATTATTGAAAGTTTTATAATTTTTTTTAAAGTCAAATTATAATGACATGGATAGCTCACTCTTGAATTTGAAAATCCATATATAGCTCAACCACCTCATTATGGTCTTTTTCTGATCTGATTGCCTTTAATCATATCCATGTTTTTGTCTAATTTAGAAAGATGAATAAATTAAACATTTTGAATTGATCAAAATTATCTTATAACTTGAGAACTAAGTAATTAATGTTATGAATTTAATAAATTTTTTATAAAGTTCTCATTTTTTAGGTCACATCAAATCATGATTTTCATGTTGATTTTGAAAAGTGGTGATTCAATATTTCTATTTTTTCATTTCATAGTTAACATTCCAACATTTTTTAACCATGACAATAAAATCCAAATATCATGATTCCTAAAGACATGAAAATCATGCTAAAATGCAAAAGTGTGATGCAACATCACCCTGTTTTTGTGTGTGTTAAAATTCAAATATTTTTGAATAATGACATTCAAGATCAAATATAATAACTATGAAAGACATGAAAAAACACATTGAAATGCAAAAGTGTTGATGCAACATCATCCACTTTTGTTAAGGTTAAAATTCAAATATTTTTCAACCATGGCATTAAATGTTAAATTATCATGACTATGAAAAACCCTACAACTCAACACTTAAAGTTTGTCTATCTTTATATTTTTTTCCTTTTTTTCTTAACAATTGTTTTTTAAGTGTTTTACAAAGTTGTTTAGTTTTTAATTAATATTTTAGTCTTGACTATTAGTATTACTAGGCAAAAAAAAATAAAAAATTGTGAATATAAAAGTGACATTACATAAATTTTGTTTAATTATTAAGTATTAATTTTTTAATATTTAAAAAAAATTCTTTTAAAAATATTCAAATAAAAAAAATTGAAAATGCTAATTTAAAAAAATAAAAATAAAGAAAATGAGAATAGAATCAAAGTCACCATTCAAAAAAACATGCAAACTAAAAAATTAAAATTAAAATTATTTTATATATATATATATATATATATATATGGTACAAATTTTAAAGAATATATATATGTATATATATATATATTATGTACAAATTTTAAAGAATATATATATATATATATATATATATATATATATATATATATATATATATATATATATATATAATTTTAAAAATTGTAAAATAAAAATATAATTATAGATTTAATTAAATTTTTTTAAATAAAATTAAATTTGAAAAAAATACACAATACATGTTTTGTTTGAGGTTGGCTCTGTGAGAGAAGGGGAGATGTTGAGCATCACCCTCCTCTACACAAAACACATGGTTGACTACCAAGTTCAAGGGGTGATGCTAAACATTGCCTTCTCCATAAATCTCACACACAACATCATTTTTTTTTTTTAATTTTTAATTTTTTTTGTTTGTGCTTTTTTTGATGTTATTATTATTATTATTATTTTAATTAAATGAGTGTGTGTATATATATATATATATATATATATGACTTTAATTTTTTAATTTTTTATGTTTATTTATTTAATTATTTTTCTCTCTTTTAATCGAGTGTTTTTATATTTTTAATTTTTTTTTTTTTGGAATATATGTATATTTTTAGATTTAAAAAAAAAAGATGTGTATATTTTTAGATTTTATTTGTTGATTTACTTTTTTTTTAATATAGATTTTATAACTTTTCTTTAAAGAAACAACTATTTTGTATTAATTCAACTAGTTTGCAAGTCAAGACCTTTATATCTAGACTAAAATCTTCAACTATTGTGTTCCAAAATGATAAAGCATGACACTCTTTCTTACTTAGCCATCTATGAATTATGAATCTTACTGCATTTATTTTATAGAGTCTCCAAAAGACTCTTAGATACACTATAAACTTACAAAACATATATTGAGCCTGTTGGTCAGAACTAATTGGTGCTATTCTTTTCAACTTCAGAACTTCTTGAATTTTCAACCTAGATAATTTCTACTTGTGAGGGTGAAGCATCGTCCATAGTCTGCTCCATAAGTTCCACATTCTCCCATTGAGTCGTGGATTCGCCTTGTGGGTCATTCGTTAAGCCAAAGACTTCGTCCAAAATGCCAAGGGTCATCGATTCAACAATCAAATCGATGCTCTCCAATTTGATAGTTAAATTATCCACTATAACTTGCAATCTACCAACCTCTGCCTCCAACATTTCGAGGTTCTTATTCACCAAAGAAAAATGTGCTCTCACTTTAGAGACCACCAAGTCACCTTATTTGGATATCAGGGAAGAAATAAAAGGCATGCTGGTGGACAATTATGCATGCAGATTCCACTCATCACCTCTTTCCCGAGTGGTTGGATGCTGCATTGTTCTATAAAGGACCTCAATAAAGTTCAATGGGTAATCCTCCATAATGAGCCTCCATAGATAATTGCATGTTCCCTTATTACTCCATCAAATGAATCCTTGTAAAAATTCAATGCATGTGTCATGTTTATGCCTGCACTTGATGAGAAAAGCCATGGTTGGATTGTTCCTTCTACAATAAAATTAGCATGCATTTAACCTCCTCTATGTTAATGGGTTGCACCCGTGCTAGTTCATAATCATGTATATCAAAACAATGAAGAGTAACCCCCATCTATCGAGGGGCATGGTGATTTTTGCCTAAGAAATCCACCTATTTAATATACTAATGCCATTCACCTTAGATGAAGGTTGCCAAAATCTTATCCTCGAGATTCTTCAGTTAAGGGGATCATTAAATGATCTAACACTCCTTGCTTCACAATTTATCAGTCTGCATATTCGAAGGATAGGGGTATGAAAACCCAAGGTTTATTTTGAATTCTAATCATTGAATATAATTTAGAATTGGGGCTCCTTGGTCTTGGATTATCACACCTTGTTCAAGGGAAGCTCCTTGATTTTCCAATGACTTCGCTACTTGGTTATTCTGTCTTTTAATGTGATAAAACTCCACACGTTCAAACTTTTGGATTTGCCTGATAATTTTAAAATACCATCAAAGAGAAGTCATTTTTTGGTTTCTCTTTGATTTTGTGAATTTTTTGAATGACAATCATGGAGTCACCATAGACTATGAGATGTGATATCCACCTTGCTATTTCTATCTCTAAGCCTTTCCATAAATCTATAAATTATGCGTGATTATTAGTCGACTTTCCGAGTCCCCAAGAAAATTGCATCTCTACTTCTTCCTCAGGGCGAAGAATAACCCATCCCGCTCCTGCCTCCCTCAGATTTCCCTTCGAGGCTCCATCAAAGAAAAGAGAGTGACGTCCTTTGGAAAGCCTCTAATCCTGAAACAGATCCTTATCTAATCTTATGGTATATTATTTATTGGGAATACATGTCTTGAAGTTGCCAATATGAATGTGAGGAGACCCCAAATGAAGCCATTCCTTTTCTTTTGGACATAAATCTTGCAGATCCAAAGAATCATAACCCCAAGATGTTATGGTCTCAAAAAGTAGTTGAGTTTCCTTAGTTGTTTTTTTGGCTAGATTTGGTTTTACATCCTTGAATATAGATTAACTGCAATTTAGCCAAAAGGACCAACAAAAATATTTGAGCAATGTCGTCTAACATCTTAAAATTACACAATCAGGTTTTCGTTGATGAGGAAATTGGGATTTCCATTTTTCAAACATTTCAACCCAGTCCATAGGAATGCATTGTATGTCACAGTTAAAAACCAAATAGAGTTTCCATACCTCGGTGGAGAAAGAGCATTGTCAAAAAAAAGTGAGTGATGTCTTCTTCAACATATTCACATAGAAGATAATTTGAATGGCCTTGTATTTTCCTTTTTTTCAAATTCTGAGTTGTTAATATTTTCTCATGAACAAGCTCCCAACAAAAATATTGATTTTAGTAAGGCCATCATTGTTCCAAATTTTTCTCCAGATATTCGTAGCAAGGGGATGCGAAAGTGTTTGCACTAGAGTTTCATAACCCTCTTTCACTATGTAGAAGCTCTTCTTTCCACCCAAGTGTTGTAGCTAAATCCTACAAGGAAGTACAACATTTTCATTGGGGCTCATGATTTCACATGACAATTTTTTTACGATTTTTGTTTAAAAATAAAAAATTTGAATTTGGGGAAAAAATTGAGTTGTTAGAAGATTTTTATTACCCTTGAGCTAAAATATAGAAAAGAGTTTTCTATTAAAATTTTTGGTTTTGAACCCCAATCTCTAAGTCTTCCACACATATTCCAACAAAGGCCTAGAACGAGTCACAAAGGAGGCTCGACACACAAGGTGCCAAATCAAGAGGGGAGCCCACCAAGGAGTTGATATAAGTGCTCAACACGTCAGATTGTAATGAAAACATTGGTGTATATAAACACCAATGAAGTTTTTCTGCTAACCAATGTGGGATATTAGTTCTTCAAATCACACACACACACATAATGTGTTGACATGAATTATTCTATGGTGGCTTCAGAAGAGTTTCACGTGGATTACTCTAAGGAAAGGAATGTTGAGGAACATCATTTTTCCAAGAAAACCTTCTACAATGGTGAGAGTTGAATAGTGCAACAAAATTTATTTCTCTACATGGAGAATTGATGCCAGTGGTGCAAACCTTTTTGCTCCAAAAAGAAATGAATGTATTAAAACTCCTTTGATGGGCGCACAACACGTCGACTTATGTCGTGATCCTTGAGTGCAAGTCCATAACCAAGGAAGACAATATCACAAGTTTTAATGGCCCACCACCACCATAGTGCCACTCACCCAAGTTGAAGTTGCACTAGGATCCAAGAAATTCACACAGGAAGACCAGGAAGATCAAGGGCCCACAACTGTTCTTACAAGGGAAGATGCTCTTGAAATCCCACAACCAGTTGAGGGATAAAAAAGGAGTCGCTTAAAGGAATTGGAAATCAATCTGAAATGTGAATAAAATATTTGTAAAGTTTTGAATGATACACTTCAGGTCGACCGTATTATGGGTTGTCATATCAAGGATATAGGAATCACACCTCCAGTTTTGGAAGCATTAACACCATCTTCATTTTCTCACACTAAAAACAATTCTCTAGCCACTTCTTATGGGTTGTCTCCGTTGACTTCTGATAAATCTCCAAAGCATTACAAGGGTGGTAGGCCAAGTTCCTATCTTGTTAATGTTTTGGGAATTATCAATGAGAATTGTGTAAATGAACTTTGTGACAAAAGAACTAATAAACAAGGCAATATGTTGTTGGAAGATTATAATACTAAATTAATTTGTGAGAATCCTAATAAAGGGACAATACATGAAGGGGGTACTTTGGAAATTAAGGATAGCACTAACTTTGATTTTTTTTGTCAAGGAGGAATTAATTTTGTCTACAAATTCAGATGTTTTTTCCATGAGAGTATCTACTGAAGGTTTGGGTACCAAGGGAAGCACAAGTGAAAGGATTTCTAACTCCTTAGGTATTCCAAAATCACATCTAGATGATTTGTTTAAGGTTAGAAAAAGGATTGAGAAGGAAGTACCAATCAACAGTTCATCTGTAGATGAAAAGTTTGAGTGGAGGAAGGAAAATGTAAATGAGGATCATTTCAAAATTGGCCATGAGCCTATGAAGATGTTGAAATATTGTAAAGATTCATTAAAGGCGTTGTCTTGTGGGCATGCTTTAGGTGAGCATCGAAATGATGCTGATGTGAGCAAGGAAATAGGTACAACTAATTGCATTTTGAACTTAGAAACAAATTAATCGTTGGTTTGGAAGGTGCCTTCCATTGGGAAAATAAAAACTTGTGGACTTGAGTTTCTGGTTAAGTGGGTGAGAAAATATCAAATTCATAATGAATGGGTTTGTGAATCTCAAATTAAGACAAAATCATTAAGGGAGAAAAAAAGAAGATGGAAACTAGTCCTAAAAACATAGAGGAGAATGAATGGGATAAACTTTTTCGCAGAAGATGATAGAAATATCAAAGTGAAGAGGAAGCAACTCTTCGACGAGGAAAGAAGTTGCAAAAAGTAGTTTCATATATGGAGTCCTTTAGCCCACATGCCACTGAAGCTTCTAATGAGAGTGGAAATGAAGTGGATGAGGACTATGAACCATATTATACTCCATATGGTCGAGCACTAAATATAAATTATCAAGGCTTCGAGCTCAACAGAAAGAACGTATTGCCCAGAGACAGGAATCCAAAGGGTTTTTTTTTGGGATGGGGTTGGTGTCAGGTCAACAAGATCCTAGGTTAATTTTCTCGTAGATTCCAGAATGGTCAATGGTCCATAATGCTAACACTCCATATCAGCGAATTGCGACGGTGCAAAACAAACGAAATTTAAATGAAAGGAGGTTGTCGCAAAGCTTATTTGAAAAACTGCGCAATACATAAATCTATGGTCACGATTAATTGCACCGCAATTTTCGAAAACCGTGAATAAGGGTGGCACAAAATGTTTTCTGGTTTTTCGAAACCACATATAGTTGACGTGTTTATGATAACACCCATGGGCCCACACAACCTACACACCAACTTCATAAATTATTTTATATTGGTTGTTTTAATGTGCTCATCTGACATCTATCGAAAGGCCCATGAATTATTGAAGGCTCCTAAAATTTTGTGTGTGTGTGTTTTTCTATTGAAGATAGGGTTTTTATTTCAAAAATATGTTTTAAAATATTATGTATATTATTATATATAATATTTAAATCTTATGTTTGTTTGTAAATATTTTTGGATAATTTTTATAATTGTTTCAAGAAGCATTTTGAAACTGACAGGAGTAGTTAGTCATAAAATACCATCAAAGAGATTGAACGAGGGTTCAGAGACTCTGAAATTGAGATACTGTGTAATGTAATGCTTCCTGGAAGATCAATAAAGTAAAACCAAATTGATTCTAGACCTTGTGATGGATTGCAGAATGTGGTGCTTCTTTCTTCTTTGTTCCTTTCATTTCAATTTTTCTTCATTTGAGGAAAATGTATGATGCAACGAGCCTTTCTTTAACGAAATACAAATTTATTTGTGAAAATACCTATGTTTTCTTTGAAATAAGCCTTAATGGGCACTCCATTATCTCCTCACGATCATCTCCTTTATTCTCACTATTTCATTTGCCATTGCCTTCTCAGGGTGTAAACATTGGATTCCTTTTGGCCTAATGTGATAAATTTTTTTCCAAACTATTTCCTCTTCCATTTATAAAGTTTTAGAGTATGCGTTCACTTAATTAAAGGACAATTTGGTTCAATGAGTTCATCTTCAATATTAAGTTAACATTAAGCTAAGTAGTGTTATATCTCTAGACAATCATCTTATCAAAATCTTTATCAAGTTTTGTGGATGTCTTGGGAACTGAACTCCTGCAGCCAGAGGTTGTCTCCAGGGTTACAACACTACGATCAAGATGATTTGTTTCTACTCGCACATATCCATTAAGAGACTTAATCAATGTTAGCCAATGATAGCGCATTAGGGGAATTTTGAGGTCTAAAATGGTCCTCCTAAAGAAATAATAAAATAATAGCTAAACCAATAAAATAATATTTATGAATTTGAAATTCACTTTTTGCACCACAATCTATGTAACCATAGTTAAATTCAATTCAAAAGTTGTACCAAAATAAAATTAATAAAAAAATTGTATTGATGTGACTATAAATAAGAATGAGCTTTTCAAGAAAAAATCATTATCATTGAACAACTAATTCATTTGTCCTTTGTACTTAAATAAATTAAATTAAAATATAAATATAAATTTATAAATTATTAATTATATTATATGCTCTTAATTAAAATTTATATTATTTAAATTGTATAATAACATGTAATTAATATACTATATAAAAATAATATAATATAATATAATATAATATAATAAATGTATAGGGATGTGCATTGTTTCTTTCAAGAAATATGAAATGACAATAATATATTTTTATTCAAAAAATGTAAAATGACATTTATTATGAGTACTTTACTTTGACTTTAAAATTACTTAGAACATTGCCATGGTTAACCATGAATTTTTATCCACCATTGAGAATGTGACAAGTAAGTACCTTTAACTCAAGTAATGCCACCTCAACCATTAGGGATGATGTCATCCCCTAAAATGTGGTTGGTTCTCATAAAGTGAATTTTGATTGTACATTTTCCTTAGGAGGCCCATTTTAGACTTCAAAATTCCCTTAATTCAGAAATTTGGGTGGGAAATCTTGACAAGACGATCCTTCCCATTGCCCACTTTCATCCCATTTTGATACATGTTTGCTAATATGCGATACCCTTGTTCTTCCATCCACTTTACTAATTCCATTGCTCCTGAATTTTCCTTTACCAATATGACAAAGGGAATTCAATCCTTCCATATGTGAATGCGCGCTCCATTTCATGGATGCCATCCTAATATATCGAGAACAATGGGAGTCGTTTTTCAACAAAGCTTCTATATTTTGGAACCTTGATCTATCCAAGATTCTTCTCCTAATCTGATGATTCTATTATTATGAAAATAATTTCGAAGGAAGGATAACTTCCACCATTCCTGTGACTCCGATAGGAAATGCTAGACGATCTTAGCTCCCAATGTTAAGTTCATAAATTTTAGATATTTTATTGCCAGTCCTCCCAGTTTTTTTGGCAATCAAAATCTCTTCCAATTCACCAAGTGAGAGCGATTTTCACTATTATTTTCCCCTTGCCATAAAAACATCCACAAAAAACTGTTGATTTGGCATATAATACTCTTTGTGATTTGTATGTAAAATTGCTTGAGGTTTATGTAAATTTTGCAAGCGATTAAATTATGGTTTTAAGCCTCTTTTGTTAGATTCATAAACACATAAACATGAAATTTAAACTTAGTTTTTTCAGAAAACATAAGAAAAAATCACCATAACAGTAAACACTACACAACAAATGATGAAAGAGTTCACCCCTCCTGGGCTACATCTCCTGGTCCAGCTTTCAATGGTTGGGCCTCTTTCATTATGCTCAATAAATGATGTTTACAACAAGTTACAATGCTCAAATGGTTGTACTGAAAGCTCCAATGGTTAGAAGTGTTAAAAGCCCCTGTCTAGCCTCTTTCTGCTCCATAAAAGTCCAAAACCTGAAGAAGTCATGATCTCCACAAGTTTCTTAGCTATTCGTCCTACAATTTCGACCTGTCTGCAAATCGTCCTACAAATCTGCCCAAAATTGCTAACGAAGCTACTTTTTGGTTAACCACCGACACAAATCATATGATAGTTAATTCATCCAATATTTCCTATGGACCGAATATTTTAATTAAATATGGGGGGTCGGGGCTAACCCCTGGCCATTGGTCCCGCCCCGTATTTCTTGTGGGTGCGGCAACCAGGGCTGAGGCTAACCTCGAACCGCCCCGTATTTCTTGTGGGTGCGGCAACCAAGGCTGAGGTTAACCCCGACCTGCCCCCCCAAATGTGCGCCATTTAAAAGTTATATAGTGGTTTTGACCCATATGGGTTAAGACCCAATGTAGTGGTAGAATGATAAGGTGCTCTGTTGGTGGATGACCAACCCGTGTTCGACTTCGGTGGGGTGCTTTTAGACCTATACAAAATTTTAGTTGGACACCAGGGCACCACGTGGCAACCTCTGGTTGGCCTAGGTGGCACTCCCTGGTTGGTCTAACAAAAAACCAATCAAAACACACCACCTCAAAACCAATCTGGTGATGCCAAGTGTCGAACAACAATTAGTCGAAGGAGCCCATTCACCATGTCCAATCAGGATCAGTGAGCAGTACAGATTGTTGACTGGGCAACCCTATACATCCAATTTTTTTTTTTTAGTTGTTTCCAAAAATGAACAAAACGTGATTTCAAAAGCATAAAGTGTCAGTTTTAGGCGAATTGAGTTGCACGGGATTTAGAATGACGAAATCTACACAAGAACACTAGTTTAGTTTCATTCTAAGAACTTTGAATTTTGAGCATAAAATTGATCCACTGGATCATTCCTTCCCACTGGAAGCTTTTGGACTCGAAAATATCACTTTCAGTTAACAAATAGAAGAGGGTATAGTTCCTTCACCCTTTCAATCTCAATACATTTGGCTTTTCTTAGATTTGTACCCTTGAGCCCCACATGAAGGTATTCCACATTTCCTCGTTTTGTAGTCTTTTTTTTTTTTTTGTTCTGTCTGTCAAGGATAGTGTCTTGCTGCGATTCTTCAATATGTTGAGGAGAGAAATATTCAATTGAAGGAATCTGAACACTCTTTCCTTGGACTTCAATCAAAGGAGGCTCATACAATCTTTAATTCTCAACATTAACAACTGCAGAAATTTACACATATGAAGGAAAATCCAACCTCAAGGCATTATTACCGATCTTTTCTAGAATTTTGAATGGACCATAACGAATTGGTTTAAGCTTTTTACCTTCTCCTTGGAGTCTCTCTTTGCTAATGTGAAGCCAAACTTCATCACCGACTTGGAAATTGTGATCTACACGATGCTTATCATTTCTTGTCTTGTACTTGACTTGACTATTCTCCAATTATTCTTGAATTGTTTGATGTACCAATTGAAATTGTTCAATGAATCTGTTATCTGTGTCTATGTCACTATGACCATCAATAGAAACATCTTTCCCAAAGATAAAATCTAAAGGATATCAGGAAATTATCCCAAACATGCCTCAAATGGCGATGTTTGAGTTGAAGAGGGCCTAGCCTTATTTTAAGCATGCTGAATATAGTGCAAATGTTCATCCCACAACTTAGGATACTTGCTGCAATAACCACGAAGAAGATGTATCACCGTTCTGTTCACCACCTCTGTTTGGCCGTCTAT
Source organism: Pinus albicaulis (assembly GCA_034641835.2). Taxonomy (NCBI): domain Eukaryota; kingdom Viridiplantae; phylum Streptophyta; class Pinopsida; order Pinales; family Pinaceae; genus Pinus; species Pinus albicaulis. The sequence continues at coordinate 1,116,224,761 of CM076572.1, forward strand.
TTGCGGATGGAATGCTGTACTCTTTCTTAATTTGGTGTCCATGAGTCCCCACTAGCTTGACCAAAATTTCCCGACAAAGCGAGAATCTTGATCACTAACAATGGATGTGGGAAACCAAAAATGCACCCATACATTCTGAAAGAATAACTGAGTGGTTTGTTCAGCTATAACGTGCTTTTTACAAGGAATCAAAATACAATTTTTTTGAACCTATCCACAACTACCTAAATATGACCATGACCTCTCCTAGACATAGGTAGACCTCCTAAAAAGACCATAGCAACAAAATTTTCCATGGACGATAAGGTAAAAGAAGTGGTGCATGCAATCCTAACTTTCTATTGCTAGGCTTACTAACATCACATAATGAACACCCTCTTACAAATCATGACACACTTTCAAGCATACGAGGCCAATAAAAATACCTCTGTAATTGTGCCACCATCTTACCTACACAGAAATTATGAACAATAAGAGAAGTATGTGCTTCCCTTATGATGTTGACTCTCTGCCCCCGTGGAATACAAAGCTTTCCAAGATGGTACAAAAATTTATCATGCACATGATAGTCCAATTCCTATACTTGGTTACCTTAACACAAAGTTGCATATACATCTTTTAAATCACTATCTAAAGCATATTGTTCAACATAGCTATCATGCATGACACAATTATTCTTAAAAATAATGGATGCACTAAAAATTTCATTAGAATTTGGATCAGGGCCCAAAATTAGCTAAAAATTTGAAGTGCTCGAAATTGCTTTGAACCTGAATTATCAGATAGAGTTCATCGCCAGGATTCTGACGCAACTCGTTTCATCAAAATCTGAGTTCGTATGACTGATTTATCATCTGTTGTTCGTTTTCCAAAACATGCAAAAAATGAGCAAAACATGTACAATGATGATGTGGTAGGTACAGTCAACATTGTAGGGAATATTCTCTAGATTGCAGCCAGTGGCATTGTGACAAGTGTCGTCTTCAGATTCACCAGATGGGTTAAGTGAAGAAAGAAATTGTCCAATGACCTCCAATATTTCTCCTAAGTTGGAATTTGAATTTTTTTTAGGGCTGGAGTACAACCCAACTAGAGGGTGCCACGTGTCCTCTCTAGTGGGCCATCTCCTAACCTATGGGGGTTGAATTATTTGATTTTATCAATGTTGGAAATTATTCTTATGGGTGGACTAATATATATATATATATATATATATATATATATATATATATATATATATATATATATAGTTCTAAACCCACGACGAAGTTCAACTACATTTAGGAGGTCTTCCAACTAAATTGGCGGCGGGTTTAAACTTGGCAACTTTGACAAACTTGGCGGAAGAAACCTTATTGTAGAGTTGTGTAAAATTTAGGAGGTGGAGTAGGGGTTGAACCCCTGACCTCACGCCCGCCAACCAACGCCTCTACCACTTCTTCTTCTACACAGTGTTCCTTACACCTATTGTTCTCCACATGCATTTAAATTAACACTACCCGACCATTGGGGGTTGGAGCGAGCCAACCCCATGGTAAAACCCACTCCCCATGTGACCGCAAGTCAACGACCGAGAGCCAGTCCAAACAAAACCAGCAAGATTTTAATATGGGTTAATTAAAACTAAAACATGGTTAACCCACGATAAACCTTGATTAGCGCTTAATACGTGCTTAATATTAAACCGTGATTATCCACACATAAATCGCGCTTAGCTCTAATTAAGCCGAAGATTGAGTTGGCGGGTTTTTTGGAGGCACGCCAAATTTGGCGGGATTTCTAATTTTAGAAAGTTAACATGTAGTTTCTCCAGTTTTGGAGGAGAAATTGGGGCAAAATTGGTTTTGGTCATAACTCACTCAATTTTCGACCAAATTGAGCTTAGTAAAAGTCATTCTAGGCTAATTGGCATGCTGGGAACTCAATGGAGTAGGTTGTAGAGGCAGAAAAGGTCATATACAAGTGTTTTTGTGCATTTGAAGATTTTTGAAGGCTAGGACCACCAGTTGTTGGGGTCATTGCCAGAGTATCCAGAGTCCAAATTCAACAAAATAATAGTCATTTTTGGGATATTATGATGTTTTAAACTCATTAGAACATGTTCCAAGAGGTTCTGAAACTTGTAACAACAATGTGAACACACTTGAAGCTAATACAAAGGTCACACTATGAAGCTGGACCAAGGAGATGTAGCCCAGGAGGGGTGAAATCCTTTATCAAAATTCTCTGTGTTAAGCTCTATTATGTGTGTCTGTTGTGTTTAATATTTATTCTATTCTGCCATTTAAAATTATGCTTTTTAAGCTTATGCCGAACTCATAATTTCCCTAAGTACACTGTTTTCCAATCACATTCTCATAAACAAACTCATGAAGGATAAGTAAAACAATGAAAGAAAAGTTTACATCTGAAATGAAACTAGCACAAAAATAACTAGCTTTCATTTTTAGATCAAGTTGGTATCAGAGCAACAGGTTGCTTGCTTCTTTTACTTGAAGGGTTTTTAACAGTGCAAATTTACTGATGCTTACAAGGTTGAGATTGCTAAAGGAGAAGGGAAGCTACTGATAGCTAGTCTAGAGGTTAGGAAAAGAAGGAAGAAGGCTGAGAAAGCACCATCTTTACCTAAAGGACCACTCAAGGCAACACTTGAAGCACAAGAGGAATTAATTTCATAAGAGGCTGAAGTGATTGAAGAGATAAAAGCTACAAATATTGAGCTTGAATCTATAGCCAAAATGTCAGGGCATGAAGCTTTGTAAATTGTTGCGAAGTTCTTTAATTCATTACATTGCGATGGAAACTTCATTAAGTGGTGATTCTAAACCATCCTACTTTGCAAGACTCTTTGATAAATATATGGTGCAAGAATTATACATCACGAAAGATATGGTACAACAGCTGTATGAAGATATGTAGGTGAACACTAAAATTCAAGAGCAATTGGTTGCCATGAAGAAAGAGAAGCATGAAATTCTTCAAAAGATGCATGAGATGGAGATTCAGCTCCATGATGCCAAAGAAGCCTTAGCTAAGCATGTGCTTGAAGAAGAGGTAAATAATTGCAATTTGCCTTCAATTTCCTCTCAAGATAAATGTGTAGGGTATTTTGAAAAACACACTAGAGGAATAGGGTCCAAATTGATGATCAAAATGGGCTATGAAGGTAAGGGATTAGGAAAACATGCACAAGGCATAGTTGAACCAATTATGGTTGAGGAAAGGCCGAATTATTTGGGTCTCGGCTATGGAAAACTTTATGGAGAAAGTTCTAAGGCCATGAAGGAAATTGAAACAGTTACAAAGACTTTTGTTGCAGGTTCAAACCCTCAAACATGTAAAGTTTGCAATCAAGATGAATGCAATTGTTTGAAATCCATGTTGCAACAAGATGCTTGTAGACATGCAGCCTATGGCGAACAAGAGAGTTGTGACACCTCTAAGGACATGAACATTGTTGTTGGTATTCAAAAGAGAGTTGGAACCTTTTCAAGTTCATCTTCTCAAGAAGGTGATAAAGATGAACATTCAAAGAATCATTCAAGGTATAATTATTCTTATAATAATGTTTTTTATGATTATGTTAAGCATGACAAATTTGCATGCATGGATGGGAGAAAAAGTTGTTGTTCATATTGTGGTTTGTATAACCATCAAGTTTCAAGATGCTGGAAGAGAATGACAGCATACAGGAAATAGTCAAAGCAAAGGTGACTTGAACAGAAGATGCAAAATATTTTCACTTATTGTTAGAAGAAGGGACATTTCATTGACCAATGTTGGACACTGCATCCAACAACTCATCCAAAGCATTTGAAGCAAGTGGAGAAAAATATTGACAAGAATGGAATAGGAGATTCCATCGTCGATGTGAGTCAAGATGATTCACAAGAAGAGGATGTTCAACAGGAAAAGTCATCATTGAAGTGGTTTGGTAAGAAATGGCTCGATTTATTGACTAAGTAAGTCCTGAATTTACTTTGTACATAGATGCAAATTTAGCCATATGTATGCATGAATTTATGTTGAAAGTATGACAAGTTGCAGTGGATTATTACAACTTATATGATGCAAGATTACATGTGAATGTTGTTCGGTTGAAGGCATTTCTATTTGTTGAAAAATTTCGCCAAGATCGTGTAAAAGATGGGTATGTCACTCATTTATGTTGCAGAAATTTATCATTCAGTTCAGCTCTTGTGATCACTCATATGTTTTGGGTTTTTGTACTTGTTTGTACTTGAAAGAGAGAGTTGAAGAGTGTAGATATGCATGAGTTTTTGTATATGTAAATAGAGAACTTGTGAGAAGTTCATTGTAAATAGATACATGCATGAGTGTTATCAATATGTATCTTGGAATGTCGATTGTGTCACACACATTTCATATCGATTTATGTCGATTGTGTTGTACATTTCATGTCAACTTGTGTTGTTGATGTCACATGTTATTTTGTTGACTATGTTTGTCAATTATGGTGATCAACTTATGATTTAGTCGATGGTGTTTGTCGATTGTGAGTCGATATTGGATACACCAATGTGCAAGAAGATCAACATGTACTTGATGTTACAGGAGGTGACAATCATTCCTTTGAAGGAGAAAAAATGAGGTGCTCGTCATTTTAATTATTGCATAATTTTTTCTTTTCAAGATTGATTGTGTGTTCTTGTGACAAGATGTTGCAGGAAGTTTGAGGCCCATTCAGTGAGAAGTGGACGAGATGCAAAGTGTTTTGCAGCCATTGCAGAACAAGCTAGTTTCTTATGTTGACACAAAGAGTTCACTCATATTGCAAGTTTAATTTGGATAAGAGGATTTCCAAGAAGAAGCTTGTATGCCTTTGTTGCAAGAGGGATGTCATTCTCAGTGGGAAGGCTAAAAGTTTTCCAAGCACATAGAGATCGATTTGGTACAATAGGTTATGTATCATTCAATAGTATTCAACAATGCTGAAGTGGGTTAGCAATATCCAACGAACAATGGTTGAGAGACACAACCAGTTACGATGCAAGGTATGTCAAGATAATTTTCAAGTAAGACTTGTCAAGTAAAATTAGTTGATATAACTTGAAAGAAGAAGAGTGTTGAAGCTCAAGAAGATAATTATCAGCTTTTGTGGGTCCAAAACCCCGTTAGTGGGGAGGTGTGATTAGAATTTGGATCAGGGCCTAAAATTAGCTAAAAATTCAAAGTGCTCGAAATTGCATCGAACCTGAATGACTGGATAGAGTTCGTCACTAGGATTTCGACGCAACTCATTTCATAAAAATCTGAGTTTGTATAACTGAGTTATTGTCTACTATTCATTTTCCAAAACATGCAAAAAAGGAGCAGAACATGTACAATGATGATGTGGCATGTATAGTTAGCATTAAAGGGAATATTATCTAGATCGTAGCCAGTGGCACTATGACAAGTGTCATCTTCAGATTTTCCATATGGGTTAAGTGAAGAAAGAAATTGTCCAATGACCTCCAATATTTATCCTAAGTTGGAATTTGAAATTTTTTTAGGGCTGGAGTACGACCTAACCAGAGGGCACCACGTGTCCTCTCTGGTGGGCCATCTCCTAACCTATGGGGGTCGAATTATTTGATTATATCAATGTTGGACATTAGTACTATGGGTGGAATCATTTTAATATATATAATACATATGCACACACACAGATATATATACATATATATTATAGTTCTAAACCCACGGTGAAGTTCAACTACATTTAGGAGGTCTTCCAACTAAACTGGCGGCAGGTTTAAAATTGGCAACGTCGACAAACTTGGCGGAAGAAACATTTACATTTAGGAGGTCTTCCAACTAAAATGGCAGCGGGTTTAAAATTGGCAATATTGAAAAACTTGGCGGAAGAAACATTATTGTAGAGTTGTGTAAAATTTATGAGGCGGAGTGGGGGTCGAACCCCTGACCTCACGCCCGTCAACCAACGCATCTACCACTTCTTCTATATGGTGTTCCTTACACCTATTTTTCTTTGCGCACATTTAAATGAACACTGCTCGACCGTTGGGGGTTGGAGGGGGCCAACCCCTTCCCCATGTGACCTTAAGTCGACGACCGAGAGCTAGTCCAAACAAAACCAGTGGGATTTTAATACGGGTTAATTAAAACTAAAATGTGTTCAACCCACGATAAACCTTGATTGGCGCTTAATAAACAGTTAATATTAAATCATGCTTATCCACACATAAACCACACTTAGCGCTAATTAAGCTGAATATTAAGTTGGTGGGTTTTCCGGAGGAGTGCCAAATTTGGCGGGATTTATAATTTTATAAAGTTAATTGGCAGTTTCTCTAGTTTTGGAGGAGAAATTGGGGAAAAATTGGTTTTGGTCATAACTCACTCAATCTTCGACCAAATTGAGCTTAGTAAAAGTCATTCTAGGCTAATTGGCATGTTCGGAACTTAATGGAGTAGGTTGCAGAGGCAGAAAAGGTCATCTACAGGTGTTTTTGTGCATTTGAAGATTTTTGAAGGCTAGGGCCACTAGGTGTTGGGGTCATTGCCAGCGCATCCAGAGTCCAAATTCAACAAACATATAGTCATTTTTGGGATATTATGATGTTTTAAACTCATTGGAACAAATTACAAGAGGTCCTGAAGCTTGTAACAACTATTTGAGCACACTTGAAGCTAATACAAATGTCACACTATGAAGCTGGACCAAGGAGATGTAGCCCATGAGGTGTGAACTCCGTTATAAAAATTCTCTGTGCTAAGCTCTGTTATGTGTGTTTGATGTGTTTAATATTGCTTCTATTTTGTCATTTAAAATTATGCTTTTTAAGCTTATGACAAACTCATAATTTCACTAAGTACACTATTTGCCAATCACATGCTCATAAACAAACTCATGAAGGATAAGTAAAACAATGCAAAAAAAAGTTTATATCTGAAATGAAACTAGCACATCAATAACTAGCATTCATTTTCAGATCACAATTTGTCTAGAAAGCATATCAACAACCTTGTTATAGATACCTTTATTATACCTTATCACCAAGTGGAATTGTTGAAGAAATCCCATCCATCGAAAGTACCCTGCTTACAGTTGTAGCTTTGTTTGTGATTGCAAGTATTGCAATGGATGATGATCCATGTGAATGATTGTTTCTTTACCCATTAAGTAGTGTTTCCACTTTTTTCACACTTTTCACCAATGCATACAATTCCTTGTCATATGTAGGATAGTCAATCACTGCACCATTAAAATTTTCCGAATGATAACAGATGGGCTTACCATGTTGCATTAGGAATGTTTCCATGACATAGTTTCTTGCATCAATATATATCTCAAATGACTATCTCAAGTGTGGAAGTGAAAGTACAAGAGTTGAAATGATCTTTTCCTTCAATGCATCAAATGCTTTTTGCCGATTGCCTCCCCATGGAAAGGCCTGATTTACACTTGTCAATGCATGCAATGGAGTTGCCATAGAAGAGAAGTTAGCAATAAGCTTCCTCCAATATTAGGTTGCTCCCAAAAAACTTCTAACATCTATCACTGTTTTGGGCCTTGGCCAATTCAAAATGACATAAACCTTGGAGGGATATATTTTCAATGCACCTCCTCCAACAATATTACCCAAATAGACTAAGGAACTTTTTCCAAACTCAGATTTCGACATCTTTAAAAACAACTCTTCTTTCTTCAAGACATCTAATACTTTTTTGACATGCATGACATGTTATTCACGGGACTTACCGAAAATTAATGTCATATAAATAGACTATCACAAAGTCATCTAGAAAAGGCCTCAACACATCATTCATCACACACATGAAAGTAGCAGTAACATTACAATCCCAAATGGCATAGCCAACCATTCAATCAAACCTTGATTTATTTTGAATGTTGTCTTTCATATGTCTCCTTTAGTGATTATAATTTGATGATAGCCACTCTTCAAGTCCAGCTTATTAAAATACACAACATATTTCAGGTGATCTTGTAAATAATAAATTCTAGGAAGTGGGTAGCAAATCTTTACCGTAATCTTGTTGAATGCACGAAAATCCACACACATGAACCATGTTCCATCTTTCTTTGGCACCAAAACAATAGGTGAACTACATGGTGAAGTACTTGGTTGGATGATTCCCTTTTCAAGCAACTCTTGGATTTGTTTTTTAATTTCTACATTTTCCATCACTGGCATCCTATACATGCCAATGTTAGGAAGATGACAGTCTTGCTGCAATTGGATTTCATGTTGGATTCCTTTTTTGGGAGGCAATCCATTAGGCTCTTGAAACATCTCATCATATTGGTTAAAAGCCTCAACTAAATAAGATTTCAACTTTGAATCACAACCTTGAAATGCTTCCTTATCAACATCATTATTTTGTTTTACCATTAAAAGCACAAAATTCTTGCTAGAGTTAATAAGTCTCTTACTAGAGTTGGGTCATTTTACTGTTATAAACTAATGCAAGTATTTATTATCAATCCGGGTTAGCGAAACTTAGAAGCATCCCCAAAGTATATGGGTTTCAGTTGTGATCAATTTAGAAGATGACTTTGCGATCAATTTAGAAGATGGTTTATTAATGATTAGAGAAATTCATATTACAAATATAAATCTAACTTAAACAATTTTTAAATTCAGATGTGTAATTAGAAGCAAAAGAATCTCCTAACTTAAGAGATTTGTTTGTCCTTCTCTAACAAGATTACCTTATGAATTAGAAATAATAAACTACTTATTGAACAATAGATTAAGATACATGAAGCAATAATTGAAGAGGCTCTTCACTGAAGAGGTCCTGATTGTCCTTCATCATATAGTCATTTATCAGTAATGCTATTGTTAAAAACAAAAATTCAGGAAAGCATGTAAAAGCATGTAAAGATGAATTCTAATTGAAGATGATAGAAAGAATGTTTAACTTAAACATTTGTTTGTCCTTTCATATGCAAGTTAAGAATGATCATTAGATTCATCAATACTAATAAATAATCAACATAAACAAATTAAACATAAGCAAGCTAATTCAGAAATTGCAACTACAAATAAACTAAGAAGTGCACTTAGCTCGGTGTGGGGGCCCTCCAACCTTGCCTCACACACTGAAGGTGAATTTAGGTACTTAAAAATTCAATCAATCAACCAGCATATAACATCAACAAATATGATAGAACAAATCTTCAATTATGTCTCCAAGTCTCAGAAATAATAATGTTAAGTCATACAAGTTCTACATATCAATGCCTTCAAAGTTTGAGGCTTAAATAGATAAAGTATCTAAAAAACTCATCTAAAATATCTCCTATAGTCATAACTAACCTTATCTTATCAAATCAAGTCGAATTCATCCATCATATCCATCAAAATCTAGAAAATCCCACAAAATAAGAGTTTTGACCTAGTTTCTAGGGATCCTCCATAAAGACATGTCCTGTTTGGCCGCCTTTGACTGGACCTATTAAAGCTTGGTTTGAATCTACCAACAGATGTACACTTATTATTATTTCCCAAGCCTTCTATAAATATATCCATCTCGAGCCCAAGTGTCGTGCACATATGCAAACCATAAGGCCATTACGAGAATTTCTGATGCTGTCCAAAAGTGCACTTAAATTTCAATTTTTACAAAAACATCTAATAATTGAAAAACATAATTTAAATAACTATATATGCATCTTTTGGTCAAAATAATGTGGACATGATGGTGAATAGATGGATAGTATGGATAAATAAGATGTATTTTATAAACAAAAAGAGATAAAAAACGAGGGCCAACATCTCCCCCAAACTGATGATCAAGCATGTCCTCATGATTGCTTTTTCATCTTTGACCTTTTGAGCTCTGATGCTGATCCCATTCCTGATCCTGAAACTTCCTGCTGTGCTTCATATAGAAGAGAATCGATATCTTTGCATTGTTCTTCCTTGTATATGGAGGTCTTAACCTTTTGTTTCTCATATTTGGCCTTCCGAGAATTTTTCTCCTGAAGCCACCTGAATGCTTGTGTATAGAGAAGATTGTTTTTGATTTTCAACTTTCCCATTTCTCCACTTATCTTCTCATTTTATTTAACCAATTTCTCATTAGTTGCCTTATAGGTTTCATTTTCTTCTTTCAGGTGCCTCTCCATGATTCTACTTACCTCCAGGCTGTCAATTAATTCTCTGACTCTGCTAAGGTTTTGATATTCCTCCTTGGTATTTTTAGAAACTGAAGTAGCTTCCACCTCATTATTTTCAAAATAGGAATCCCTGTCTACAGGATTTTCATACACTTCTTGTTGCAACCTCTCAAGGATTTCATTTTCTTGTTTAGTTAAAGGAGATGTCTCTATGATTTGCACTTCTGGTTCTACTGAATTCCTCTTTTTCTGTCTTCTAGAAATGGTTAAAAATGATATTTCCCTCTCTACCATATCTGTCTCCTGATGTTTTTTTGACCTGGTTTTAGGATAAAGAGGTGAATGCACAATATTTCTTGTTTCCTGTATTAGTTTAAGTTTGTTTTCGGTGACTTGTTCTACAAAATTATTTTCAATCAAAATATTTTCCCAAACCATTCCCTTAACTTTTAGCTGGTAATCCACAAGGATTTTTATGAGTCCCTGGTGAAGAACTTGGGCTTATTTGGGCTTGGTCTCAGATTTTACACTCTCAATCATCTTCATCAAATTTTTATAAAAGAAGTAGGGAAAATTGATCCTGATATCTCCTTTAATATGCTATAGTAACCTAACACGATATAGGTGTACTATACTGTGTCTGTTATCACAGGTGAAAAACTTTGGAACTATCAAAACCAGCTCTGCCCAAGGTTCATTGAACCACTCCCTTGGAATCCCCTTTGACCTATCAAAATAACCATTTCTATTTTTATCCAAGAAGAATGTCCAACCCTTTTCTTTGAAATTTAATCCCTTATGGTATAGTTCTCATGATGATGGAAACTCTAAAGCTTCGGAAATATATTCTAGAGTCAAAGGAATATGTAAATTACCCACCATGGTTTCATCCTGTTTGTAATTTTTTATAAATTCTCTTGTGACATCCTCATTGTGCCCTTTGAATTTTTGAAGAAAGCCTATTAAGCCTGACTGATAAATTTTCTCAACTGTTTCCCTACTCCAATGTTCAATTTGAAAATCTTTGGGTTCTGTTCTTGAAGTCATATTGTATGAAAACCATTTGATGTACCCATCTACTATCATTAACTTCATCTTTGTAAACAAAAATTCAAGTACTAGATGTTATCACAGTAGTAAGGCTTACCTCTTGTTTACTGCTTTTGCCAGTCAATCCTCTGTTTTTCCTTTGAAAAATGTGAACTTACTGCTTCAAATAAACACAAGATTTGATAGAGAGGTTTAAGAAAACATTAAAAATTCATGTTTCTATTATCCTACTCTCCATTTGATTCTCTTGTCTTTTTAAAAACAATCCCGTGCCTTTGTTTTGTAAAAAAAAAAATTGACTGTGTAAAAAAATAATTTTTTTTATACAACAGTGTCTTGTCATCCTTCGATTTCATACAATATTCTTTTCCAAAAGCATAGCATGATGTATCTAATATAAACTCACTATTTATGCAAGGGAATAGCTCAACCATTTCATCAAAAGTATCATAATGAGTTCACTGTTTTCCTTCAAACATTCACTAGACTCTTTCCTCTGCTATGTAAAAATACAAAAAACATGTTTGAATGTGTCTTCTAAACCAATCTTCCTCCACAAATCCTGATTCGAATTCTTCTATTGATTGTGCAAATAAAATTAATCTATTACACAAATCAATTAAAATGAATTCATTTGCGCAATTAAAGCCATAATTCTCCATTCTCTGTTTTCATTTATTTTGAAATAGAGGACTGTGTATGAGGATGTGTTCAAGCTTATCTGTCTTTGCATTGATCCTCGTGATCTTTTGCTGTGATCCTCGTGATATTCCTTCTAGTTTAACTGAGGTCTTTGTGGTTTCAATCAATGCCAATCTCATCAAAATCCTCACTCAATATTTTACCATTTACTCACTTAATCAACAGAAGATTTAGTTGCTGACTGATGGCAGAGCATTTATGAATGGTATCAAAGTGTTTATGAGTGGCATCAAAAACAAAATATAATGCAATGAAAAGCTTTAAATATCGAAATAGAGAACTCATTTTATAACTCTCAGTTTTTTTTAGCAACCCTGAGATTTATTCATGCAACCATCGTTATTTTTAACAACCAAATCTGAGTTTGCTTCTTACCTTATCCTTCACGAGATTTTGCCTCCTGATAGCGTGGTTTCTTGATAAATTTTCTGGATTTATTGGCTTAAAACTTCGGTCATTTCCCTTATCGCTCCATTTCTCTTCATTGCTATATTTCCTACCTTCTTCACTGCGTTATATCTCTTCTATTCTCCTCACAGTTTTCTTCGTTGTCCTCTCAGCTTCTACGTTTATTTGTTTCTCACAAAGTTGCAAAAATGGATGCGTGCTTTGATTGCATGCCCTCCTTCTCTCACTGAGCCTTCGAAAGCTGACGATGGTGAAAAATGCAGTGTATATCAGTTGTTTCAGGTCTTAGTAATGGTGGAAATGTTCTCATATGTTTTACACAGTGTTGTGATATGGCATTTGAAATGATTTTGACTGTTCATCAACCACCGCTTGACCAGTTCATGCGTGGCTTTCCCTTGACTGTCATGCTGACTCTGGTGTACATTCCGTCCTTTTCTTTACCTATTAAGCAACCCCTTTCACGTTTTGATTTCATTCTTTGCGTTGATGACCATGTCTTCTTCCATCCTCCGCATCATCTGCAATTGCATATGCGCCATCATACTGCTTGTATTCACATCACCGTATGCTATCATTTCTTCGTTCCTCCACTGTTGCATGTATTACGATCTCATCATAGTTTCATCCATAGCATAAATCATTGTCATGCATATGTTTTTCATCACATCATAGTTTAGGTTAGTTTGCATTCATTGTTTGTATTATGATTGCACACTTGATCCATTACCTTAGCTTATCACCATTTATGATTGTGCTCTTTGCATTTTGTTTTGTTGTTTGAAATAGTTGCCTTATCATATGGTTTTAAACTTTAGGTTTTCTCTTTTATTTAATTTTTAAAATTGACCAATAAAATGGCCATATTTTTAAAATTAAATATTTATAATGATACTAACCTCTTTGTTTGTTTATCGTAGGTCCTCCAAGGGTTTAATGTTAGCCATTTGTTTATGATTCTTTTGTTTAGAAAAATAGGGTAGGGTATGGTATGGACATATTATGGAATGTTTTATTGAGTAATTAGGATAGTGGTATGGATATGAATATGGATATAATAGGGCTAAAAATTATAGATTATGTAAGTGATGACAATGTAGGTGATAAAAATGCATAACTAGTACTAAATTAGCTTTACAATTCTAGAATATTTTCACAAAAAATTGAAATTTTAAGAGCAATTTTTACTTAATGTACTTGTATTCCCTCAAACCATTTGATGTTCATGATGGTCGACATTGTGTTTATTGTTATGATGACTCTTGTAGACTATGTAGAGACTTTATTTCTTCTTTGCATCTGCTTTGATTTAGAATAATGTTGTTTAGGTCCATTATGCAGGTTAAAATTTGACATTTCAGGTCCCTTCTGATATGATCTTCATTTGATGTAGCTCAGGTCCCTTCTGAAATTTCAAATTTTCAGGTCCCTTCTGGCGTAATTTGCAATAATGTTCAGGTCCCTTCTAGCGTAATTTGCAATAATGTTTGAAAATTTCTTCTATCGTAATGATACAGGTCCCTTTCTAGATATTTTTCTCAATAATAATTCAGGTCCCTTCTGTATATGTTGAATAATGTACCAGGTTCCTTTGTAATTGTAGTTCATATTCCGTCTTCAATTCAGCTGCTGAAACTACTTTCATAGTTTTTTTATTACACACCTTCCCCTAAGCTGATGATTTGACTTGTCCTCAAGTCTGCGATGCCTTGGAGGGTATATCTACAAAAGGATTTTAGTACAATAAAATGAAAACAAAAAGAGAATTCATATTGGCCAAACAAGTTGGTTTTCGATATGAATTCGAGTTTGTATTATGCCAGTTTCCTGGATTTTCACAACCAAATTCTTTTATTATATTTTTATTTTTTATTTTTTATCATTATTCTTCTTCTGGAACTATGGGAGGCATATTGCTATGCTACCGCATTAGTTCCAGATCTGAATCTATCAAAATTTTTCTCAGAAAATCCTCTTGATTTATAGGCTTATTGTAAATTTTAAGCCTATGTCCATTAACGACAAACGAAACAGATGCTTCATCAATTTTTTTTATCTTGAAGCTCCATTGTCAAAGATTTCTTCAATCTCATATGGCCCAAGCCAATGAGTCTTGAATTTTGCTTTGAAATATTTGAACTTGGAGTCGAACAAGAGTGCCCAATCTCCTTTCTGAAACACTTTATTCTTTATGAATCGATCATGACATTTTATCCTTTGTTCTTGGACAAGAGATGTGTGCTCTACTAATTTCTGTTGTATCTCATCCAGTTGGTTTACTTCAATAATTCTTTGTTGTTGTGCATCAAACAATTCCATCCCCAATTCTGCTGCTAGCTTGAATGTATGTATTTGAAAATTGTAATTTCAATATGGTGTGAGATTCTCATGAATGATGACTTAGTGAAAGTAGCTTGCTAGAAAGTGGAGGGCCACGTGAAATATTTTCAGGGTACATGTCTGTTTTTAGACATGGTATTTGTCTATAAGTTAGGGATGCTATTTGTGGATAGTTGATCAAGTTGGAAAAATAGATGAAATTCTATTTTTAGAGTATTAGGCGAAGTCTATTTATAGATCGTCGATCTAAAAATAGAAGTGTCGATTATTATTAGCTCTTAATAATAATTTGACAATAAACATCAACTTATTCTCTTGGAGCACTTTATTTCAGTGAAAAAATTTGGCAAATTAGTGGGCTGAAGGAATTACACAATTCCTAGGGCTTATTGGTGGCTCATGCATGAGGACTCAGTTAGAACTGAAGTGGCAAAGTTCTGACAGAGTTGTAAGAGTAGTTTATGGAGTTGTTATTCAGTTTAACTCAATTAAGTGAGTTAAACTCAGTTGAGCTAGTTGTATCTTTGGTCTATTGAAAGATAAACTAGTGAAGTTGAGTAATTAATGTGATTAGTTGAACTACATTAATATCTAGCTGAATAGAAACAACGATTAACTACGATTGCATGTCCATTGTAAGATGGACTATCAATTACAAATATTTGTTACATTCAATGCATATCGACGCATTGGGTTATGATGGATTACTGCGATAAGGAAAAGAGATGATCGAATTCATTAAAGGGTCTTCTTCAGCAGGGATTGCGCAGTGGAGGCAGGCTGTCAGGAGGCAAGAAATTGGTGCATAGATATGCAAATTTCTGCATGACAGTGTGTAATGATTGTTGATTGTACTGAGAGCTTGATGTACTAAGATTTTTATGAGATTATTACATGATTCCATTGATATACATAATATATGATAGTTGGGGTTTTTATCTTTAATCTTTCCCATTAAACAACTGTGTTATGTGCGACTGAATTTATTTACATGTGTTTGCAATTGAGTTTTAAATTTACGCAAGTTTAATTAGTGGAAGGATTATGTATTTTGCAAGAAGATAAATATTGTGAGATCAGGAGGATCTGGTAATACATCAGTATTAATAAATTTCTACATGGTATCGGAGTAGTTTTGATTACTGGAGATTGCAATTGTGAATAATTGCTGAGTTTTGTGCTGGTGGACAATTCGAATTTGTTGCTGAAATTTCTTGGTGCGACAATTGAGTATTCATTGAAATGTATTTCAATGGGTTTCGATTGGAGTATGCCCTTGATGACAACTCGAATTAAATATCTTGGAAGGATAGGATGGAGGCGGTGCTGGAAGATAATGATTGAAGGAGTTCATCGATAGCGATGTTCCTAAGCTTGGTTTAGTGATGCTGCATTACTTGACGCATGGAAAAAGAAGGTAGCGAAGACAAGAAGAATTCTGTTGGAAGGTGTGAAGGACCATATTGTGTCAAGCCTTCATAGGAAAGCCACTCCATTTCCAATGTGGAAGGTTTTTACAGATCTTTTCCAAAGCAGCAGCGACCAAAGGAAGTTGGCGCTGAAAGATAAGCTTAGAAAAATAAAAATGGAGAAGGGCGACAATATTCCAAAATATTTCACGAAGTTTGTCCACTATAGGGATGAACTAGGAAGTGTGAGGATTTCTGTTGATGATGATTACTTGGTGCACTTGGCTCTCCTTGGGCTTCTGAAGAGTTGGCATAGCTACGAAGACTCTATCAATGGACGGGAGAAATTGTCGGGTTGGGAGCAACTTTGGTCGGATCTTATGCAGGAGGAGATAAGGCGAACTACTAGGGATGGCTCTTCATCGAATAATGATGATGAAGGAAAATTTTCTCTGCTGACATTTGTAACGAGGAAGGGAGGGGATAGAGTTACTCAAAATCAATTGAAAGGCAGAAGTTGGATTTTCAAAGTGAAGTGTTTTCCACTATATCACAAACATGGATATCTCACCAAACTTCCCTGGCTACAACGTAGAAGAGCGCATAGAGCTACTCCAAGAGGCCTTGGCCTCTAAGTTTTGAACTTATTTCTCTTTGGTGCATGCTTGGTTTGAAGCTAGATGGGATCGGTGTAAGGTATGCAGATGAGTGGTGCATCTTTCCATATTAATGAGGGCAAGGTTATTTAGTGACTTGGAGGAGAAGGATCTCTAAATGCATATAGAGATGGACGATGATGGTAGATACAGTGCGACCGAAATTGGAACCATTACCTTTGAGAGGGAGTCAGGTAAACCATTTCTGTTGAAATATGTTATGCATGTTCGAGGTCTGAATAATAACTTGGTCTCGGTCACAATGTTGGAAGACAGAGGTTATGACATTGTTTTCAGTGAGGGAAAATATTTCCTGCGACACAAAACAATGAGTCAAAACAAGAGGATAGGGATTCGAGTTAAGAATCTCTACAAGCTAGAGATAGATGGTTGCGTTGCAATGATGGGAAAAGCAAAAGAAGTGGCAACAGGGATGAGGGAAAATTATGGCATAGGATATTGGGCCATCTTCACCATGATGCTTTGAAAATTTTGCTGCATATTTCTACTTGACTTCCCAAGGGTACTCTTGCGCAGTCAGATCAGTGCAAGGGATGTACTATGGGTAAGTTTGTGAAGAACACATTTCATGAGAAGGAGAACCGTGCTTCCATGATCTTGGAGAGAATTCACACAGACGTGTGTGGACCTTTCTCGGTTGCTTAAACAACAAAACATAGGTATTATGTTATATTTTTGGATGAGTATTCTCGTAGATGCTGGATATTCTTCATGCAGAAGAAGAGCGAAACATTCTCAAAGTTCTGTGAGTTTAAAGCATTGGTGGATAAGGAGTCAGGGAAGCAAGTGAAGGCTCTACAGAGCGATAATGGTGGTGAATATATCTTGAACGAATTCAAAGACTTCTGTAGCAAAGAAGGAATTCGAAGAGAACTCATAGCGCCTCATAAACCACAGCAGAATGGGGTCGCAGAGAGGACGGTCGTGGGTGCTGCACAAGCTATGCTTGAGAGGGATCTAAACTTGCATGCAGTGGAGGAACTACCAATTCTGAAAGATGAGCCTCCAGATGTGGACTAGCCACAGGAGGAAGCTCATGGAGTGGATGTGTCCACTAATGCAGATCCAAACATCACAACTAGCAGAAAGCGTACCACAGAAGCTGAGAGATTGAATCTTGAAGCGGCAGAGAATGTAGGAGTCCCTACATCACAACGCAGACAGAGACAGTCACCTGAACGATTTACTGGATACATGGCTCTTATGAGCAAGTGTATTGTGACAGAGTCATCTTCTTTTGAAGAAGCAGTGCAGGAGCCCACATGGGTAGATGCCATGGTGGAGGAGTATGACTCCATTGGCAGAAATAATGCTTGGGAGATTGTTCCAAGGCCAGTGGGTAAATCAATGGTAGATTCGAAATGGATCTATAAGGTAAAGCAAGCTGCTGATGGGAGCATCGAGAAGTATAAGGCAAGATTTGTTGCCTGGGGCTTCTCACAGATCGAGGGGATTGATTATGAAGAAACCTTTGCACTTGTCGCACAGTATTATTCCATAAGGACCATCCTTGCTCTCTTAGTGCATATGGGTTGGCACATTCATTAGATGGATGTGAAGGTTGTGTTCCTTAATGGGATCATTGAGGAAGAGGTGTACATTGAGCAGCCTGAAGGATTTGAGATCTTCAGCAGCGATTTGCATGTGTGCAGACTCAAAAGAGCGTTGTATGGGTTGAAGCAAGCACCACGTGCTTGGTACACATGGATCGACAACTGTTTCACTGGACTTGGCTTCACCAAGAGTGAGGCGGATGCAAATATGTATCAAATTGTGGTGGAGGGTAATATTTTAATCATTGTTCTTTATGTTGATGATTTAATACTAATGGGTGATGAGTAGTTGATACACTCATGCAAGGCAGATCTTGCAAAGGAGTTTGAGATGAAGGATTTGGGTCTCCTTCATTATTTCCTTGGATTGGAAATATGGTAGCGAGAAGGTGAACTGTTTGTGTCTCAAGGAAAGTATGCTCGGGAGATACTTGGTAAGTTTCACATGGAGGGTTGCAAGCCCATGGATACTCCTCTTCCAGGAAACTGTAGGAAAGAGGATACTACATCGACAGAGGTAGTAGATGCCACTTTTTATCGACAGTTGGTGGGTTCGATCATGTATTTAGTTAATACAAGATCAGACATATGATATGAGGTGAACCAGCTTTCACAAGCGATGGTTAAGCCTACCAAGCTCTTTTGGAAGGCAGGAAAAGAATGTCCTGAGGTATCTTAGGGGCACATCTGATTATGGCTTATGGTATAGAAAGACGGATGAGGTGAAGTTTCATGGCTTCACGGATGCAAATTGGGCAGGCAGCACAACGGATAGAAAGAGCACATCAGGAGGGGTTTTCAGTATCAGATCTACAATAGTTTCTTGGTACATCAGGAAACAAATATTCGTGGCACTCAGTTTAGCAGAAGAATAATACATGGCAGCAAGTCAAGCTGCATGTGAGGCTATCTGGATGAGGAAGATCATGGTTAGTTTGTTCGACTCACATTTAGATCCTATAGTGATACATTGTGATAATCAGAGTTGCATTAAAATCTTGATTAATCATGTGTTTCATGATAGATCTAAACATATTGATATATAGTATCATCATATCAGATATTGTCTGCAGCGGAAGATCATGTTGCTTCAGTAAATTCCTACGGAAGAACAGGATGCAGACATTCTGATGAAGGCGCTCGGCAAGAGAAATTCGAATACCATAGAGGGAGGATCGGGGTAAAAGATAATCCCTATCTTGTTGAGAGGGAGTGTTGAGATTCAAAAAGATGATGAGCTTAGTGAAAAGTAAGCACCTTTACTAAGTGGGGCCCGTAGGCTATTTTTTAGGTGTATGTCTATTTTTAGACATGGTGAGCATATTCTATAAGTTGTAGGATGCTATTTGTGGATGGTTGGTCAAATGTGAAAAATAGATGAAATTCTATTTTTAGAATATTGGGCGAAGTCTATTTATAGATCGTTGATCTAAAAATAGTTGCATGTCGATTATCATTAGCTCTTACTAATAATCCGACAATAAACATCAACTTATTCTCTTGGAGCACTTTATTTCAGTGAACAGATTTGGAAAATCAGTGGGCTGAAGGAATTACACGATACCTAGGGTTTATTGGTGGCTCATGCATGAGGGCTCAATTAGAATTGAAGTGGAAAAGTTATGATAGAGTTGGAAGAGTAGTTTATGGAGTTGTTATTCAGTTTAACTAAGTTAAGTGAGTTAAACTCAGTTGAGCTAATTGTATCTAGTCTAACTGAAAGATACACTAGTGAGAGTTAAGTGAATTAATTAGTTAATTAATTCAAAACTAATAACTCACTAACAACTGAACATAAACAAAAGTTAACTACAGTGCATGTCAGTTCCAGTGGAGACCCAGTGGAGAGATAGGTGAAAGGGTAAGATGGACTATCCGTTGTGACTATAGTGATGCATTCAATGCATCTGACACACATTGGAGTTGCTAATGAGGATTGCGCAGTAAAGGCAAGGGTAATTCGAATTCATTCAGAGGTATTCTTCAACAAGGATTGCGCAGTGGAGACAGGCTGTCAGGAGGCAAGAAATTGGTGCATGGAGATGCAAATTTTTGCATGAAAGCGTGTAATGATTGTTGATTGTACTGAGAGCTTGATGTACTAAGCTTTGTATGATATTATTACATGATTCCATTGATATACATAATATATGATAGTTGGGGTTTTTAGCTTTAAGCTTTCCCGTTAAACAACTGTGTTATGTGCGACTAAATTTATTCACATGTGTTTGCAATTGAGTTTTAAATTTTCGCAAGTTTAATTAGTGGAAGGATTCTGTATTTTGCAAGAAGATAAATATTGTGAGATTAGGAGAATCTGGTAAACATCAGTATTAATAAATTTCCATAAGGACTTCTTTTCCATACACTAACTGATATGGACTGAACCTAGTTGTGTTTTTCCAAGTTATCCTATATGCCTATAGTGCATCTTTCAATTTCTTTGACCAGTCCTTTCTATTCATTTGTAGAGTATTTCTCATGATGTTCTCTAGGAATTTGTTTGTTGATTCCACTTGTTCGTTTTCTTGAGGATGATACGAAGTTGATTTTTTGTGTTTGATCTTGTATTTCTCCGTAAGATTTTGAACAAGTTTTGATGTGAATTGTGTGCCTTGGTCAATTATTATCTGTCTCAGAAATCCATACCTTACAAATATCTCTTGAAATAGAAAAGTCACAACAATATCTTATATTTCCCATGCTACTGCCTTTGCTTCCACCCATTTAGTTACATAATCTGTACATACCAGGATGTACTTCTTTCCTTTGGATGGAGGGTTGATTGGTCCCACGAAATCTAAAGCCCACTGTTCAAATGGTTCAATCAGTACTTGTGGCTTTAATGGCATTTCATCTGATGCCACTGGTCTACCAATTATTTTGCAGCTGTCACATATTTTCACATAGGCCATGGAGTCTTTGAAGATAGATGAACAATAGTAGCCAAGTTTCAACACTTTGTATGCTGTTCTCTTATATGCAAAATGACCACCATATGGTTCATCATGACATGCTTTCAAAATTTCAATAATATCATCTTCTCTAACAAATTTTCTAATCATTAGATCAACACCAGTATAAAATATATCTCCATTGACCCAACTATATCTAGCACTTTCTCTAATTATTCTTCTTTTCTGCTTGTTTGTGTAATGAGATGGTAGGATTTCAGATGATAAATAGTTATCTATATATGCAAACCATGGAGTTTTGACATTTATAGCAAATAGATGTTCATCTGGAAAATTATCTGATACTGGATTTGGATCACCAGGTGAATGTAGTCTTGACAAAAAGTCTGCAACTTGATTTTCTTTGCCTGGTCGATCTTGTACAGTAATATTAAATTCTTGAATTAATAACAACCATCTAGTTATTCTGCCATTTGTGATTGATTTTTTCAATAAATATTTTATGGCCGAATGATCCATGTGGATATAAACTTGATAACCTATTATATAATGTCGAAATATATTAATTGCATGTACTACAACTAACATTTCTTTCTCTGTAATACTGTAGTTCAATTATGTAGGTGTTAAGTTTTTTCTTATGAAATATATGGCATAATTAAACTAATTTTATTTTTGTCCAAGTGATGCTCCAATAGCTGTATCAGATGCATCAGTTGAAATGTGAAATGGAAAAGACAAATTAGGTCCTCGAAGAATGGGTGCAATTGACAAATTTTCTTCTAATTTTTCAAATGCATTATGACAATTATTTGTCCATTAGAATTCCACATCTTTCGCAAGTAACTTGAATAATGGAAAAGCCATTTTACTGAAATTTTTAATAAATCTCCTATAGTAGCCTGTATAACCCAAGAAAATTCTACTATAGGAAATTCACAATGACTTGAATTTTTGTTGGGTCCACCTTTATCCCTGAAGAAGAAATATGGTGTCTCAACACTATCCCTTCAGTTAACATCATAAAACATTTTTCATTACTGAGTGATAGGTTTGTCTCTATGCATATTTTTAACACTTTTTCAAGATTTTTTAAACAATCATCATATGTTGTACCATACACAATGAAATCATCCATGTAAAATTTCGCACACTCATGAATCAAATCAACAAATATTGCAAGAACTACTCTCTGAAAAGTAGCAGGTGCATTACATAAACCAAAGGGTAATACATTGTATGCATATATTCCCCATGGGCATGTGAATGTTGTCTTATCGTGATCTTCCAATGCTATCTTTATCTAATTGTATCCGCTAAATCCATCAAGAAATGAAAAGAATTCCTTTCCAACTAATGAATCTAACACTTGATCAATAAATGGTAAAGGAAATGATATTTTAATGTAGCTTTATTTAGTTTTCCGTAATCCACACAAATTCTCCATTTCCCATTTTTCTTAGGTACTACAACTAAGGGTGAAACCCATTGACTATCTGAAATAGGATAGATAAATTCGGTTTGTAATAGTTTTTGTAATTCTTCTTTCACTATTTCCTTCATCATGGGGTTCATCTGTCTTTGTGGTTGCCTTACAGGTTTTATTTGATCATCAGTGTAATTTTGATGGATGCATGTTTTTGAATGAATTCTCGGCATGTCTTTGTAATCCTAGGCAAAAGCCTTTGAATTTTTTTGCAACAATGTTATTAAATTTTCCTCTTATGATGATTGGAAGTTATTACCAATATTAAAATGTCTCTCAGGAATGATTTCAATGATTTTTCTATTTGAATTGGTAATTGAATTTACAGGAAAAATTCTTTCAAATGTATTTTGCAATGAATGTATAGTGGAATTTTCTTGAAAACATTCATTTAAAAGATAAATAGAAGCTTCATATTGAGTTACTCTAAGCTGCTTTGAAATATTTGGTTCTGAGATGAATAGATCTAATAAGTCCTCATTTTCTTCCTCCTCTATAAAATTATAAACTTGATTAAGACTAAGAATAGATTGAAGCTCTTGTGGTTCTTCTCCATCAAGCCATGATAATAAAGAAGGAGATTGAGCAGGAGGATATAATGTAACATGTTTTCTTTCATCTCCATGTGCAATAATCATACTTCATGACTTGCATCCAATGTAAGAATCTGCAGTGGCTAATCATGGTCTTCCTAACATTAAGGGATTCCCTCCCAAATTTGTTTTTGGCTACAAAATCAAGAAGTCTACAGGATACTCCCATGAATCTAGTGAGACAATGATATCTTCCAATATACCTTCTGGTACAACTTTAGATCTATCAACAAGTTCTAAAACTATAGTAGTAGGTCTAATGTTGTTCAGATTTAAATGTTTCATAGTCTCTGTAGTCATAACATTGATAGTTGCTCCCAAGTCTATTAAAGTATTTGGCACTGAAAATTTGTTAATCAAAATGGTAACCATAGGAATTCTTGGATCAACATACTTTTCAATGGTTGTGTTTATAGACATGAGACTTGATAGACTTCCAATTACCTGGATTGTAGGTGGATCCCTCTTCTTCTGCCATATTTCTTAATGTATAATTCCTTTATTGTTTTTGCATATATCAGAATGTCTTTAATTGCCTGCAATAAAGGAATTTTAACATATGTGTTTTACAATTCATCCAGAATATTAAATTCAAGTAGAGATATTGGAATATTCTGTTGTATCAATCTCTTTGGATATGGTGGAGTCTGTGTCATAATATATTTACCTTTCTGAATTTTCTTTTCTGGTTGAGATTGTTGACTTTATTCTCCTTGTTCAATTTCTTCTCCAATTATTGGAGGAGAATTATTTTGTAACACCTTCCCAGACCTTAGGTGGACATCTTGTATGGGAAGAATTGAATAAGTAGGATAATATGTTGCCTCTTCCACATGATATGCTGGTCTATCCACCTTGTTACTTGGATTATCTACTGGCTAAACTGGAAATTGTGTTGGTCTAAGAGGTGGTTGGTTAGTGGGTAGCTGAAGTTGCTGCGGTTGAGTTAGCATTGGTTGGTTTTGAGGTGGATATGGCATTGGTTGATGTTGCTGGAATTGTTGAGATTGAGGAAATGGTTGTGGAGGGTATGGTTGTTGATATTGATACTGCTGGGGATACATATGCTGTGGTGGTTGGTTTCCATAACCATATCCCCTCCAACCTTGTGCAGGTTGGTTTTGAAATTGTTGTGGTGGCCAAGCCTGCCATGGCATTGGTGTATTCCATGTACTTTGAGGATATTGAAAATTTTGGGGGTTTTGTTGAGGGAATTGTTGAGGTATCCTTGGTTTCCAAGGTCTCCTTGGTGCCATATAGTAGAGAGAATCTACTCCTTGCACTTATTCTCCTTGCAATTCTTTTAATTTGGGACATTTTTCTGTTGCATGATTTTTTGTGCAAAGTCCACACACTTGTATACCTTGTAAAGGACATTCCCTGAGTGGATGTTTTTGCCTACACTTTGGACAAAAAATTTCTAAGATTTCATCTTACTCTTCTTTCTTTTTCTTAGATTTCAAGACATCTACTTGTGTTCCCAAAGTGCTTAAGAAATCTGTTTTAAAATTTTCTAGTAGGCTTCCTATCTCTGCTCTTGTTACTGCACTTCCTGTAGATTTGGAAGATTTTGATGAAATATCTCTCTTTCCACTCTTCTCTTCCCCTAGAGTATTTCTGACATAGCTCAACAATTTCTTCAAATGGTAAATTGGAGATATCTCCTTTTCCCATTACATTAAGAATGTCTAAATACTCATCTCTGATACCCTTAAGAAAAATGGTGCGGATTGTATCAGGACTAAGATAATGATGTTTGGATTTCTGTAAATTGTAAAGAAATCTTTCCAAATATTCTTCCAAACTTTCGTATTCTTGTTGTGTCATTCTGAAAATGTCCTCTTTTGAGTCTCTAGCCCTGCAGTAAGCTTGATACTTTTTAAGAAAAATTTGCTTCATATCCTCCCAAGAAGCAATTGTATGTTCTCCTAATCCCATGAACCATTTCAAGGCTGCTGCTTTTAGAGTAGCAGGAAAAATTCGAAGCTTGTGTGTGTCATCAGTATATCCATAAGTCCTACAAGAGGTATCAAAGTCAAACTTGGTGCTTCCGTTTCAAGTTGTAGCTTAATAGTTGTCCAGTTGGAGCAGGAAACAGAAGCATCTAAAAGTCTCTTCATTTTCCCGACATTCACAATTGAAATGTTTAGTTTATGTCGATGTTCTCTAACAATGTACTCAATACCATATTTGAAAAAGTGATACTTGTTTTCATGGTGATGAAAAATATCTTTCCTATCATAAAGATATGGGCTTCCCAAAATAATATCAGAAATATCAAGTGGAACTACATCAAGTTCAACTTCATCAAGAAAGTTTGAAGTAATTGCAAATATAAGTATGCATTTCCTTGTCACTTGAAAATTTTCATTCTTACATATCCAACCTAAACGATAAGGTCTTGGATCAAGAATGGTCTCTAAGTGTTGGAAATATTTGTTCGGTTTGTGTTATATTCTTTCCACGACTAATCACGTGTGGGGGGGTAACAGGGGGGACGATAGCCCCCGCTATACATTGCGCTGGGCGCAACATCGGGGTCTGGGGCAGTGCCCTAGAAAGTTTTTTTGGTCCTTATTTTCCAGTGGGTGGACCCGCCCATGGTTTTTTGCATGGGTTTGCACATGGTTTTGGGGCATGATGGTTTTCAGCCCCTGGTATTTTTTAGATCCAGTCAAGGGAACTACGATTATGTTCCCCAATCCATAAATAGCATAAATAAAGCATTGGAGGGAAGAAAAATGTTGTGTTTCACATGCGGACCATGTGAATATTTAGGTAAGTACACATTAATATCATAATGCTTATGGAAATACAAGGCTAGTGGTGTATGATTTTAAGCACAAGCACAAGATCTAAGTGTGAAAAAATAGTAGAGTAGCTACTACAAGACGAGAAAGAAGATAGAATAAACACTACTATGAAATCGACTCAATAACCAAGGAGACAATACAAATTACTCATTAAATATGATGCTATATTATTTCTCAACATGAATACATTATATAGACTCTCCATGAGTAAAAATACAATTCAAACTAGGTTGGAGTTCTCTTGTGTATGCACTCAAATAACTAGAGTAGTTTTCTAGAATAGCTAATAAGTCAAAATTAGAGTAGAAGATCTTAAATTAGATATATAGTAAAAGGGTTGACTAAAAATAATTGGAGTTAAAAATTAGCTATAGCTAATGCAATAGCTCTCAAAATCAATAATTACGCAATCTCTAAATATGGAATTGAAAGTTAACATACACAAATGTAGATGAGTGGAAGGTTGTTGATAAGGTTGAAGTTGATAAATTTATGAGACAAAGTGTGCATCCACTATAAGAAAACCTATGTGTGAGTTATTACACATTAATAGAGTATTATATATCATTTCACCATCTAGTCAACACCAATCACTACCACACATCATCCTAGGTGCAAAATATTACTGAAAATAAATTTATTAAAAATAGAGAATGCTAAAGATAGGAGATGATCCCAAAATATAGGGAATGCCAAGTAGTGAATGAAAAGTGGTAATATGTGACCCTTATAATATATAGAAAATTGTCAAATGATGGCGTGAATATAGGTCCCTACGAATTCATGAGTGGAATGTAGCAGAATGCCCCTTAAGGGCATAACCGAGAAGTATCCTAGTGAATAGAAAAGTTACTAACTTAGTGAAAACTACCACTTCAAAAGAAGAACTCTAGAACAACATAAAATGTATTTTTTTAATAGAAAATCATCTAAAAACACTAAAATTATAAAATTTTGATGTTTAGTCACCCGTCTTTCGGGTTAAAATTCCAACATTTTCCAACTGTAGCATTAAAAAGGAAATATTAGTACTACCAAAACCTCAAAAGTTCAACAATTTTCAAGCAGCGAATTGAAGATTAAATTTCACGACTATGAATAAACTTAAAATCCTAACGTTTTTTAACCATGGCATTAAAACCAAATGTCATGAATAGAAAAAACCTTAAAATTTAAACATTCATACAATTCTACACACTTCATAAGATTCAGACAATTTTTGAACCATTTTTATTATCTATTATTATATATCGAAACATGATGACATATTTTTAAAATAAATAATTGTGTACACATGTACATGTATATAATTAAATGTTAACAGATTCTAATTCCGTCTGATGTTTTTGCGATGGAGGTACCTTCTTCTTCCTTAGGAGATGTGCCAAATTCACCATCACAAGTATGAACAATTTTTCACTTAAATATGCTTTTAAGTTATATATTGTAGTTCAAAAGTTCCATTAAAAAATGAGATCTAGATCTTGAGTTATTTTACAGTTTTAATTTTTTTGATTTTTAGGTTTTTGGAGATTTTCTTTCGAAGCCACCCTTAGGAGATGTGCCCAATCCACCATCACAAGTATTCAATTTTTCACTTATATGTTTAAGTTATAAATTTAAGTTCAAAAGTTTCATTATAAAATGATATCTAGACCTTGAGTTATTTTATGGTTTTAAATTTTCTGAATTTTAGGTTTTTGGAGATGATTTCCGTTCTCTCAGGACTCTAGCGATGGAGTGTATGATGGAGATAGGAACATCCACACCATTTGAACAAGTTTTCTAACTTTTTTTAATATTATTGAAAATTAGTTTATATGCATTTTCATTTGAAATTTTTTAATCTATATATATATATATATATATATATATATATATATATATTATACAATTTACTGTGGAGGATGTTTTAATGGATGAGCAACAAAAGACAATGGAGAGGGAACCACATGAGGTATTGCATGATGTTTTTTATACATGAAGTTCTATATTCTCATTCAATTTTAAAACATTAAATTTTAATGTTTGTACACATTGTGTACATGTTCCCCATTCTTCACAGGATAGCACGAGGATCAGGACTTTGCTGGCAGAGACATTAGATCCATCCGTATTTGATTGATGATGCACATGTGTGCAACATTTTATTTGATAGATCTAGCCTTAAATTTAATTTTTTATATATAGTCTTATCTATGTAATCATATTTACTTTTCTATATAACTTGATACTTGTAACACTATACATTGAACTATATATATTTACTTTTATTGTTCATGTGATACAAATTTTGGACATATTTTACTGTTTGGATATAGTTTTAAACTACATTTAATTTTATCAAGAATGATTTTAAATTTTGGATAGTTACATTTGGCATGTGATCACATGTTGTGATATAATGTTTTGTTTTTAAAACTCAAGTTGTCATTTTATGTTTTAAATATAAAATTCAAATCTAGATGAAAATTTAAAATTACAAAACACATCTATATTTTGGATATTTCAACTACATTTGGCATGTGATCTCATGTTGCGATATAATGTTTTGTTTTTAAAACTCAAGTTTTCATTTTATTTGTTAAATATAAAATGAATCTCTAGATGGAAATTTCAAATTACATTTTCACAATGTGTATATTTGGGATGGTTGAACTACATTTGGCATGTGATTGTGATATAATGTTTTGTTTTTAAAAAGTTGTCATTTTACAAATGTTAAATATAAAATGAATCTCTCTAGATGGAAATTTCGAATGACAAACCATGTATACATGTGTATATTTTGGATAGTTGAACTACATTTGGCATGTGATCACACGTTGTGATATAATGTTTTGTTTTTAAAACTCAAGTTGTCACTATATTTGTTAAATATAAAATGAAGTTGGCATTATATTTGTTAAATATAAAATGAATCTAGATGGAATTTCAAATTACAATTTACACATAAATGTGTATATTTTGGATAGTTGAACTACATTTGGCATGTGCTCACATGTTGTGATATAATTTTTTGTTCTTAAAACTCAAGTCATCATTTTATTTGTTAAATATAAAATGAATCTCGATGGAAATTTCAAATTACATTTAACACATGTACATTGGTACATGTTATGCATTTGAACATGTGTGTGAATGTTATATAATTTTAGGATGTACATATATTATTTAGGTGATATTTAAGTACACTACATATCGTTGTTTTAAAATCTAAAAACAATAAAAAAATGTGTAGGTCAGAAGCCATACCATGGCCCTGCGCTAGCATCATAAACCCATCAGAGGCAGCTACAAGGGTGCGTTTTCAGGCCGCTATCACCGTGGCCACGACCAGCGATTGGAATCCATCGAGGGCTCTGCATCTGATAGCCATGAGGTGCTGGCTCCTCAAGAATTTGATAACATTCATGGGGAGAATGTTTTGCCTCCAAAGAAGCCTAAGGGTAGAAGAGGTTGCAGGAAATCCACTATTCCGCAATCTGTGCAGCCTTTAACCAGGAAAATCAAGGTCTTCACAGGTGTGCAGTAGGGAAGGCACACTACATCAAGGTCTTCTCAAACAACGAGGGCGAAGAGGAGACACTCTTTGAGATGGGACGTGAGGAAAACACAACCTCTCAGGGAGAACAGCCTCCACCTCCACCCACACCAGTAGCAGGAGGAGCATCGTTTGCACCGACCAAAGGGGTCCTTGCATCTTTGTGGGGGATACCCAAATAATTAACACTAAGGATTTGGGGAACAATTCAGGGACAACGTGTCTCAGTGATTGTGGAATATGGAGCCACACACAACTTTATAGATGCCCAGATGGCACAGAGGAGGGGAATCCATACAAAGGGATTTGAGGGATTCTCTATGCTAGTATTGGATTCTAGGACCATTCAGTGCATACATTACGTTCCAACCCTTAGAGTGACCATGGGGAATTACTCAGTGACATATCATTTCTTTGTGGTTGACATTCCGAACACCAACATAGTGTTGGGGATGCAATGGCTCATCACTCTTGGTAGAGTGACTATTGATTGGAAGAAGCTGGAGATCAGGGAAAATTTTAGGGGCGAATTTTAGCCCAAAGGCGAATTTTAAGGGATTTTAAATTTTATTAGGGCGAATTTTTTATATAAAACCCATTTTTTATAGTTTAATAAAGTTAGCCCAAAAAATATTTTAAAAATAATAATTATTGCTGTTAGCCCACCAAAAAAAAGGGCGCACAAAACGGGAAACATGAAATTCGCCCCCGATTTTCCGGGTTTCCATGGCATTAAACCCCCAATTTCCAGTTTCTATGGCATTCGCCCCATTTTTCGGTTTCGGTGGTTCGGAGGTGGTGGGCTTTGTGCACCTGGGTTTTCTAAGTTCTTCTTTGGTGACGGCCAGACTCTCTCTGATCTGTCCCTCTCTAGTCCTTTAGGGCCTCCCATAGTTCGTATATAGCGAGAGATCGAGAATCTGTTGGAAAAAAAATTGTTGATTGAGTGCCGGATGGGTTGCCCGATACTCCATGATAGAACGATAGTAAATCCGATTCACAATGCAGTTCACTACCAACATCGAGGCGGGAGATCCTCCCGGTTTGAGAGTAAAGGCGGCTGAAGAGAACAACGAAGGAAGACAAAGGCAGTTGAAGAACCGGATAAAGCGGCTTGGTTACCCTAGGTACCATAAGGCAGTGGTTGGATCTCGGTCCATCTCTAGTCGCGATTCAAATAGATCTACCACCCAGAAATTGAACTTGATTAAATGATCAGCCATAACCTATTTATTATTACGCACAGCATACCTATAGACCCGGCCCCATTAAGACTAGAGTCCATGAGACCTCTTCCTTCATCCATGCCCTTATTGATCGCTTCGGATAAGGCGGGATTGATGAAGCCAGAAGCGAGGGCAAAGCAAATCTTGCGAGAAGAAATCGAGCCTACAGACACCCCTTTCTTAGATATGGTAAGTCATGATTATACATTAGTCTCTACTTTATATGCATTTATTGTTGCCATGAATGAAGGTTCAAACTTCAAACATATACGGTGAGAATGAAATACTTGCTTAGCTAAAATGGGGCTTCACAAAATTTCAATGGTAGACAATATTATTTCAACGAGAAAATTTTGGCTTAGGGATTGTTTCATTATCATAATCATTTTCAGTATGGACTTGACACAAAATGCGTAGGAAACCTCTGTAAAAAGTTTTCTTAGACATCTTCTAGCGAATTCCAATGTCTAATTTTGTTTCATATCTGTAAAAAATAAAAGTAATAATCTATATGACAGAGATAAGTTATTTTGGAAGCTCATACTCCACACCTATATGCATACCATACAAATAAAAAGTTCCTTCCCAATCATACATCTAGAGATAGATGGCATTTCCATGTTTCCTCAAAGTTGGAAGCTGCTTGTTTACGAAACTTGTACCATGTCCAAAACTTGTTTCCTTAGATGCGGTTGACATAGAAAGCAAGGAATAGGCGTGTGAATTGGTCTGAAGATAAACATCCTGTACTTAGAAATTGTTTGTGGCATTGCTAGAGTATTTGGCATTTGCAACAAAGCACATGAGGATTCTTTCTCTTTGAATTACGGTAATAGAAATGATGCATGTCCCTTATACGTAGGGAAAGCTGTTTTTAATTGCACATGATGCATCCCCACTTTTTCTTTGATATGGAATTTGTGTGTGTGTGTGTATGCATGAAAGTAGAAACAAAATATGCATATTTCATATGATGATTATTATGTTGATTTGTTCTGTACGATACCACCATTGACACATGCTTTCAATGTATGCACAAGTTTATTTGTTTAACGGATTCTTTTGATTGTCTATTCACTTTAATGTAATTTTTTTGTTTTAGTGTCTGCTTTCTGAAGCGTATGATTGTCAGTTCCACGTACTGGGTATGAATATTAAATCATAAGCGTTCTTGATCTATGTTTTTGGAAACCTTGCAGTCTTGTTTGTTATATCAATTTGTAAAACCAGTGGAATTGAAACATAGGTCACTTGTATTCTGATTATTGTTTTTAATCCTTTCAAAATGTTGGTATATTTCTATCTTTGTTGAACACATGAAATGATAGAAATGTTTATTCAGAAGGTGGAAATATTACTTGTTTTAGGATGCTTAGTTTTGCATGATTATCTTGTTCATTAGTTAAAGACTTAAAGTGAAAAGCTCATTGCCATGAGGTATATGAAATCATGAGAAGTTGTTCCTCGTTCCAAAATCTGAAAGAGTTAGATGAGTTATATCATTCACTGTTGCAACCTAGTAAATTGTACGGATATAAGTGTACCTTGTCCTTTTTCATTTCACAATCTTCTTGTACACTCTCATTTATGATATGCGTCTCTAGTATCACGATAACCCCTTCTGAGATGTTTTTAGAAAAAAAGTTATTTTTTTTCTTTTGTGCAATGATGTTTAAACTTTATTGAATGGGAGATAGCTCATATAGCACTTAATATGAAGACATACAGCTTATTAACAAAGTACGAGTAGTAGGTGATTGATTGAGAGAGTTATAGATGAGAAGATAGATAATATAATTTTATTAATGTTCATGACTACCAAAAATATATGTAAATTACTAAATAAGGACAAGGAAACACAGTCGGTGACACTAAGTTGTAGGGGGTGCCTTTGGGCTACTCGGAAAGCATACGTGATTTAAATAATGCGATGACGGGAAAGAGTGCGAAAGAAAAATCAAGCTGTACGTACGCAAGATGAGATGAGGATACGTAAGAGTGAAGGAAAGTCTCTCAACGCATCCATTGTTGCGAAGACGCGATAGAATATCTAGTGATGTTGTCTGGCGTCAAGGTTTGGAGGACTGTGGTGACCATAAGAGCACGTGGGAGCCATGACGAGAGAGAGAGAGAGAGAGAGAGAGAGAGAGAGAGAGAGAGAGAGAGAGAGAGAGAGAGAGAGAGAGAGAGAAATAGTTTCCTAATATTGAAGGTCAAATGAAAGAATCTTATGATATGGGCTTGGTTCAGGCTAGAGTGTTGATCTGGTCTATGCTAAGGATGGGTACTCCCTCTAAACCCCGGTGGGAAGGACTCGATTGGAATTTGGACCTAGAACAAGAATTATAAGGTATACATGGTCTTACAAGCTTAGGCTTCTTTGTGTGGAACACCAAAATGTCTGTTGCTTAGCACAACCAAGAAGCGAAGTAGGCGAGAAAGGAGAGTGAGTGAATCTTATGGGGCGGTGTTTGGAAGAAACCTACAAGTCCCATTATTTGCAAGTGCTGCATCATCTCGCAGGTGTTTAGAGCTAAATACCTCCAGTTAGGATATTGGATGAAAGTGGAGTGGCGCCCTTATGAATTGTACACTCGAAAGAGATGGTGTTGTGGGGAGATAACGGTGTTCGGCCTCGAGCGCATGCACAAACTCTCTTACATGGATTTTGGTCATATGACAAACAACTAGGCGAAGCATGTGCGGGTGCTCCAAGATGCGTGTTAACACCAATGTGGCATACAAAAGTTATTAGTATTTGGGGATTCCACAATCATCTGAGGCATATGATTCATGGTACAACTCCAAAGGACAATAGAGATTTGGCTCACTTTTTTAGAGATTAGAACCCTCAAAGGAAGTTTTGAATGGTGCAATGGTTTCCATGTCCTATGTGTCAACAATGAGCAATTGGACACAAGCAATCTTGGCACATGTGAAAAATTGGGGCAATTAATAGAGATGGACATGAGCATTATCAAAACATTCCATAGCCATGTATTTGGGTCAAAATGGGAATTTTATGGTCTAGTAAGAAAGAATATTTTGTTTGTCCCTCTCCTCAGAGTAGGGTTCTTGGATTGTCTCTTTCTTACTTCCCCTGTTGACTTCTAGCTTTATATTATAATAAATTTTCCGATTCTTGTTTAAGTGCGGCAGTTGTGTACTTTTTATGGCCACAATATTATTATTCTCTTTGATCAAACATTGCTTCTTCTAGAAAATGAAAAGAAAATTTTCCTTTGAAACAAAGGACATAAAGGATATTTTAATGCTTTTATTCTTTGTTCCTTTAAATTCTTGTTGGTATTTCTCCTTTACCTCCATACATGACATATTACGTTATCGCTTAATATAATTATCAACATTTTCACATTTATCCAAGTTTTGAAAAATTTCCTCCCGAGTTACATTTTTGGAAGCTCCAGAAAATTAAGATGCCGGTGACCACGAGACGAGGCTTCTACTTCCTATTTTGCGAACATAAAAATATTTTCCGTTCTAGGTTCATTCAATTTGTAGTTTCATTACTAAAATTGCGCCTATGTCTTACCACCTTTTCCATTACATCCGGCTAGTTTTATTTCTACGTGTTGCATCCCTTTTGAGACAGAAAAGCATCTAGTTCTTTTTTAGTCTGTTTAGGCTCATTCAACTTCATAGTTTTATTATTCTTTTAAAATTGCCTCTATGTCTACCTTTGCCTTTACATTTGCCTCTAGCTTTATTCCTCTGTTTTGTCGAAGAAGACATTCCTCTTCTACATATTATTCTTTCCACCAATAATTACAATATTTAGGCTTGTTGGTTTGATAATTACCTTTTTGTATTTCGTGAATTACTTATTTGATTTTATTGCTAGCTATTGTTCACGACTCTACCTCAAACCACCACTTACAACCATTGTGCTTTCACGTGAATGTTTGTTTGGTCTCATCTTTCTTCAATGTTTTATCTTTTTGGATAAGCAATCCTACTAATTCTGCGAATGATGGAACTTCAATTCACAGAAGAAACGCATAACAAGGTCACAAAATTATGGTACATGTATGGAGAACAGTCAATAAAATGGTTACAAGCTCCATAATGTGATGGTGGTCTTAAGCATTGACAATTCATTTTCAAGTGATGCATTTTTTTGGACATGTTCTTATTTCTTTTAAGAAATCTTTAAATTTGTCTTAAAACCATAAGTTCATTTGGTGTTTCATATAAGCTTCTTAAATTACACCGAGGTTTGAGAACGACACAATTTATCATCTAATGTTTTGAAAGAAAAGGAATGTCTTTACGGGGTTCAACGATTCTATGAAAGCGAGGGCATTTTTGTTCTTATAATTGGTTGATCATTGCCTCGGATATTACGGTGTTTCTCCATTGACAATCTCCCACGGGTCATGTATGAAATAATCCCTCTCCACCCTCTGTTTCAAAGTGGAGAAGTTTTTCCCATTCAATGTATGGGATTACGAATGAATACTAGCAATATTTCCTTGTATTTATGGAAAAAAATATCAATATTCGACATCTTATCACTCCCAACCAGACTCTCTTTAAAAGAAGTGCTCATTCCTCCAAAATCACCATTTTATTTAAAAAGATTATATATCTTCTTATGGTTCCCAAATTTAGAATGCCTTGTGCAAGTCAGATTTTTTAAAACTGTATTCCTCCAGAAGCGAGCATGGTTCCTTTTTCCACCTCAACAAACATGAGTGCATGAACATTAAATTACTTATATCTCCTTTATGTTTAAAGAGGGATTTATTACATAATTAATTTGAAAGGATTAGCACGATCATATCTTTGAAGGACTTTTGCAAAATAAAAAAAATATTACATCTTCCTCTTGTCTTATGTTTATGCTTTTATATAAATATATCTTGTTGCCATGGTTAAAATATATACATTTGCTGAGTATCTTTGAAATATGGTCTATTGTCAAAGTTGAGATTTACGCCCAGCCATTTACGTAAATATAATTTATCTTTGAAAAAAATAATTCCTTTTTCTTCTTGATCAAATTTCGACTTGCAAAATTATGCACACCGGCCAAATAATTCTTCCCCTTGCATATAAAACTTGTGTCTCCCTTCTTCTTGATATAGAAATATTTTGTGAATGGATCTGATTCTTGACCCGACAAGTTTGAGTTCTCCTCTTTCTTGCAATGTTAGTAATTTAATTCTGCCTTACGAGTATATACAATGTTTGGAACATTCGCGGCCCTTGAGGATGGTTTAGAATGTGCTTGAATACGCATACTGTGTCGATCTGTTTGTATGGGTTTGTTCTTGAGTGTTGCCATATACGTTTGTCTCTATGCACGAAATGTCTGATCTTTGGGTCTGCAGCTTGTTGATATGTTGGGTTAAGAGTCTACATCGTTGCGTGGGTGGGTGATCTTGAAAATTTGCATCTGCCTCTCCTTGGAAATTTGTTTCTTTGTTTTCCAAATATTGACAGTTTTCTTCTCCCATATCCCCATCGATTTTTATTTTTTCTTGTATGTGTTTCCCACTTAAAAGTCCTTTAGCCCTATTAAATATTAATGCTATCTCTAAGCTTTTGTAACTAAAGGAACTTATTTTATTTTTATTTTTTTAAATTTGGCATCATTACTATAAAGCTCGTCTTTCGTATTCGAGACCATTTTTGAAATTCGTGGACCATTTCTGAAATTTGTTGGTTACGCAAAGTCTTTGGTGTGTTAAGGATATAAACAAAGTAGGTAAGGGTAAAAGGTAATATGTCAAAGAGGTTTCCATTATGAAGAACATGCCGAGAATTAAGAATGGGGATAGACTATAAACTAATAGTATAAAAAGCTGTGAAACATTTGCGAAGACTATTCTAGAGATGAAGTTTTAGGGGCGGAGCGCCTATTTTTTTGCGGAGTCGAGACACGGACAATGCGGGCGTAGGCGCGAGTGAGTTACTAACGTTATAGCGTTTTTCATTTCTCATTGTATATTCGTATGGAGTTCCTGGTGTTTTCAACATTGAGTTTTGGCAGTCATAGCTTGCACTTGGCACTGTTTAACTATGTCCTCATAATATTCAACAATGTTGCTTATCCATCTTTTATGTGCTAGATTACGTGCCATGTTACTTTTCATTTCATTTTTTTATGAGATATTAGTTACGAATCTGTGAAAGTATTGTAACGAACAATGTTGTCTGATGCGGATCTAAATTATAGGTATGCTTATGTTGAGAGTGAGAAAACCTCTTTTAGAAGCGAGAAAATTAGTATTTTAATATTGTGGCATAAGTTATCGATTCGTTTAGTTTTGTAGAGAACTAGTCTATAGCTCCTGAAGCTTTTTTGAACTAATGAATGTTCTTATCGTGCGGAAGGATAACATTCTCACGGAATATTCTTCCTGACACCTATTCAAAATAAATACGGAAAGGTATTATTGTCATACTTGCTTGGCTTTCAATTCTTGCTTTATGTTTGATACATCCTATCTGCCAGGATGCCATTTACATTGTTAGTTTGGTGCATGATGTCCCTTCTTTCTTTGCGAAAGCAGGGAATGCTTCAACTTTATGATTTATCTGAAAAAATTCAACAATTTATTTTATCATCAATTTGATGCTTATTTCAAATGGACAATAAATGAATATTCGTAGCACTAGAACTAGACTTTCAATTCCTACGAAAAGTTTGTGAATATTTTTGACAAGATATACACTTGGTTGACACATTTATTGGGTTGTACTACTCCATGGATGATGGGTAAGCTTGCCATGGATATTCCACTTGGAGCTTTTGTGTTACAACGAGTTCTTAAATGCTCTTGCAATTACCGTGAGGTCTGTTGTAATTTCGAGTGATCGGTTAATATCCTAGTTTTTAAAACTTAGAGCAGTCTTCAACTTGGCCACCTATCAAATCGGGTTTTGACTCGGACTCGGATAGACTTCAATTCAATGAACCGGATTAAAAAAAATACATAAAAATGTTAATTTTTAATAAAAAATATTTTTAATATTCCAAACCATTAAGAGACATGTAAACTTTGCAAAAGTTTATCATCTATATACAATTTAAGAGTGAATATATCAAAATTGCACTAAGTGCAACACATATTAACAACAAAATACATAATTTGTGAGGCTCTAAATGGCCTCTAGAGTCAAAAAACCATTCTACAAGTTGTAGTTTTATAACTTTATATTGGTCTTTTTGCATTAGTTTGCTCTGCAAGTGGTTCTAGATGAAGAGCTTCCAAGCATACGTTTAAAGGTTTCCCAATGGTGTCTCGAAACCCTTGTAGAATTTTATAGGAGACCATCTTTCCTTGAATATTATCATGTTTCAGGGATAGATACGGGTTAAGGCCAAGGCAGGAAATAAGTTCCACATTCCCACCACAAATTCCACTCGACACGGGCAATAGAACGAGGAAGTAAGTTCCACATTCCACCACAATTCCACTCGACATGGGAAATAGAACGAGGAAGTAAGTTCCACATTCCCACCACAAATTCCACTCGACACGGCAATAGAACGGGAAGTAAGTTCCAAATTGAGTCGTGCCTACGCTCCAATGATTTGAGGTGGGAAACATTAAGCTTAACAATGAATTTGTGTTTCTACTACAATGAATTTGATATCATAGCTTGTTGCGAAGTAAGACCTCTGCATGAGTAAAATCACTTGGGAATGAAAAGCCCATTTTGTTTTGCTTGTTGGACCAAGTGTAGTGCATTGGCATGAATCATGTGCTTTTGCACGCCATCAATGAGAGAATGAACCTCATATTTATCACCTTCGATTGATAGAGTATTCAAACCGGCTCCTAGAAGCCAACTAATAGCTCTAGAAGCCAACTAATGAGTTGATCGGCTATCCATTGCCACAAACGGTTATCGGCTATCCATATATTACAAATGGCTCCTATTTGGCTCTGAGTTAGGAGAGCAATATCAGGTGGAGGCTGAAATCGAAACACTAGGCGAAAGAGTAGTAATTATATAAGCATACTGTTTACGGATAAAAAATAGGTCTCTTTCGTGGTCTTAGCAAGGAGAGAAACGAAAAATACTATTTGAAAGAGAAATAGGAATTTAAACACACATGTTTTCGGCTTATATTTATTTAGAATAATGGGGTGGGCCATAATTAAACACTACTAAGTGTGGCGTTTACGAGATGGATGTTCTTTGTCTACACATATGTTGAGAAACAATTTTATTTTATTTTGTCATGCTTAAGATCTATTGTGTCAAGCTTCGGATGGTGTAAATCAATGTTGGTAAATTATCCTCATCTAAATAGCAAAGATACGTGAATGCATTTGTTTATTTATATTGTTGTCGGTAATGTGTTGTGTTGTATAATTGTGTGTTGTATTATATACATATTTTTAAAACTAGTTTTAAAATCTTGCTAGTCATACATGATATTCAAAAACTGATTATAAAATTTCCTTGTCTTTTTTTGTTAGTTGAACGTGTCTTTGGGTATTGACAAGAATCCACAGGACTCAAAGAAGTACAATTATTAAAGATCTTGTGTCATTCTTGTCTCCAATTGAGAATAGATTGTTCAGTTTGAAGGCAGGCTGAAAGAAAAGATGAATTTATGGTTTTGTTTAGAGTTGTTGAGGGTAATTGGTCTTTGGGCTAAGCCTACGTAGTTTTGTAACGTTGCCTCTTTAAATGCGGAGATTTTCTTTATTGGTTTTGTAACCTTGAACTATAACTCTTTTGATATATTGTAACATTGGCCCGAGATTGAATTTGTGTAGAACACGTACAAATTCAGTTTCCCTCTCGAGTGTCCTCACTTGTTCATTCAAGCGGGCCCAAACTTTTGTTGGTTATAATAACTTGCATGAAAAATTCATAGATCATTACATGTCAAACCGACTTTAGGCCAGCCAGCGACATTGCATTCTCAACATGGTGCACGCGTTTCCAAGCCTTACGAGAAATACTTCCTCAGTTCACCATGTGCCATGCTTGGTCTCGATGGTTCACTTCCTTCAACTCCTAGTTCAACTACCATATCTTCATTGGAACCAACACTCCGAACTCCACTAGACAACGATTCACCATTTTGTAGTAGTGATTTGCCATTTGTACTGGTGATTCGCCATGATTTTACAGGATAATATAATCTCGTGAGAGATTCGCCAAAAAATTATATATACATATTATATTATTAATAAAATCACCTTCCATTTTTCCTATGTATCATGGGGATTCGCCTATTTTGTATATATATAAATTTAGGGGGGTTCTTAAAATTATCCCTGCTGGAGATGGGGTTCCTGGACAAGAATGGGAAACTGGTGATACTTAGGGGTATGCATTCATACCCACCTCAGATAGTATCTGCGCATAGGATGCATGCAGAATTCAAATGGGGAGACATATAGTGGGCAGTTGAGTTGAGGATTTCAGAGGCAGAGGATTCAGTTAGATCCACACATCCAGATGTACATGTCATCCTCTACCATTACTCCACGGTTTTCATGGAAATTCAACTAGGGAAGCCACTCGACCAAGGATTTGAGCACACCATTGAGTAGGATCCCGGTATTCAGGCTATGATATCAACTTTGTATAGGCACCTGAAGGCCTATCATGATGAGATTGAGAGGGCTATACATGAGATTTTGGCCTTGGGGCACATTTGACCGAGTTCAATTCCCTTTGCATCATCAATTGTCCTAGTGAAGAAGAAGGACGTTACACTGAGAATGTGTATCGATTACAGGTCCCTTAACAAAAAGACAATGAAGAACTGCTACCCCATCCCACGGATAGATGCGCTGATGGATGAGATGAGGGGGGATAAATTCTTCTCCAAAATAGATTTTAGATCAGGGTACCATCATATTCGAGTGAGGGACAAGGATTCCCCCAAGACAACATTCAAGTTCCATTATGAGCACTTTGAGTTTTTGGTGATTCCCTTCGGGCTAACCAACACTCCAACCACCTTCTAGACATGTATGAACCACATCTTTCATGACCAACTGTGTAAGTTCGTGCTATCCTTTTTTGATGACATTATGATATATAGCCAGACATGGAAGGAACATTTGCAACATGTGGAGGCAGTGTTGTGTATTCTGGAAGAGAAGAAGTTCTACACCAATATGTCCAAGTGTGAGTTTTGACTGACTGAGATGCTATACTTGGGCCACATAATAGGTGACGATGGGGTTTGGGTGCATAAGGAGAAGATCAGGTTCATCAGATATTTCCTAGAGCCAAAGAATGTCACCGAGATGAGGGGATTTGTGGGAATTTTCACTTATTACAGGAAGTTCGTGAAGGGCTTCTTTCAGTGAGCTGTGCCCCTCACAGATTTGACCAGGAAGGGAGAATTCACTTCGACCCCCACAACTCAAGAGACTTTTGACCGCCTCAAGCAGGTGATGAGTAGCTACTAAGTACTTACAATCCATGATTTAACCAAGCCATTTGTCTTGGAGTGTTATGCATTCAGAGTAGGATTTGGGGCAGTAGTGATTCAGGATGGGCACCCCATTACTTTCAAGGGCTGGAAGCTCTTACCTCATGAGAGGCATTAACCCATACATGAAAAAGAGATGCTAGCCATCATGCATGCACTAACCAAGTTCAAACAATATTTGGTGGGGAACCAGATGAAGGTTAAGATTGATCATAATAGCCCGCGATATTTTCTAGAGAAGAATAAGTTCGAGGAGAGACAACAAAAGTGGGTCAGTAATATCCAAGCTTACGACTTTGATATTAAGTATGTCAAAGGGAAGAAAAATGTAGTGGCCGATGCCTTGTATTGGAGGCCAACGCCCCTCTCCTTGATGAGCGTAGACACAGATTAGAAGGTGCATCTATTGTTGGAGTACTCGAAGGACCAGTTTGCATGCGAGGTGTGATGGGAAGGTGATGGATGACCGGTACTAGGTGATGAATGAGGTCATTTATTATCAGGACTAGATATTTTTGACAACCAAGTCTTGATTGCGAGAGAAGATCTTGCATGCAACACATGACTCACCACTATCAGGACACCAGGGGTTTACCAAGACCTACAGGACCACTAGAGAGAGGTTCTCCTGGAACAACCTCAAGGAGGATGTGCTTCGACATGTTTAAGAGTGTGCAGTCTTCTAGAGGAACAAGGGGAAGTTGACCCATCGAGCTGGGCTATTGCAACTTCTTCCCATCCCGGAGGGGAAATGGGGGGGAAAATAGATGGATTTCATCTTGGGGTTGCCCATGGAATAGGGAAAGGATTACATCTTCTTTGTAGTGGACAGGCTAACAAAGTATGCACATTTCTTTTCTATTTCAACTCGGTACATAGCCTCACAGGTGGCCAAGTTTTTTTTCAGAGACATTTTCCGGCTACATGGTCTTATAAATACCATAGTCAGTGACTGGGACAACACATTTATGGGAAGATTTTGGCAGGAGCTATTCTGACTAGTGGGCACATAGCTCACATCGAGCATGAGCTACCATTCACAAACCGATGAGCAGCTAAAGATAGTGAACAAGTGGCTGCAAGGCTACTTGCGGAACTACGTCACAAGGCAACAGAAGGCCTGGCTACATTGGATTCACATAGGGGAGTACTGCTACAACACCACTTTCCATATGTCTATTGGTATGTCCCCTTTTCGTGCTTTGTATGGTTATGATGCATTAAAATTTGTGGATGTTATGTTTGGGGAAAGTAAGGCCCACAGGGCCAAATATTTCATCCAAGAGAGTTAGGATATCCTTAGGACTCTCAAGGAAAACTTGAGGAAAACACATAACCAATAGAAAATGTATGTAGATGAGGGCTGCTTAGAGAGGCTGCTCAAGGTCAGGGACTTGGTGTACCTCCGACTTTAGCCATACAAATAGTCTACACTGAATAAAAAGGGAGATGAGAAGCTCAAGTTTCGCTTCTATGGGCCATATAGAGTTGTCCGATGAGTTGGGGAGGTCACATATGAGCTGGAGTTGCCATAGGGGAGCTGGATCCATCACATCATCCATGTGTCATGCCTGAAGAAGGCTTTAGGACAATAGGTGACCACATCTACTGATCTCCCTCCTATAGATGATGAGGGGCATTTGGTGCTTCAGCCCGAGGCCATCCTAGATATTAGAGAGAGACACTTGAGGAGTAGGGTGGTGAAGGATTATTTGATCAGATGGGGGAACCTCTTGGATGAGGATGCCAGTTAGGAAGGGGAACAGATTATTCAACATCCGCCTTTGCAGTTTCTTGAGCAAAAACAACATTTTGACAGGGAGGATTGTAATATTCTAAATTAGCTCGCGAGGGGGAACGAAGAGGGCATCATGAGAATGACTGGAGATAGGCATCATATGGTTGGATCAAGGAGAGGCAATGCATGACAAGATGGGATCCAAGGAATGCATTGGGCCTCAATGGAAAAAAGGGAGAAGGAATGCCTCATTTTTCATTCATTCAATTTATTTCTCTTTGTCATTTTAAATAAGCAAGCTTGAGCTAGAGAGCCAAGTATGCAATGCTATTTAGCACACAGGATCTTCAAGCGAAGATCTCAACCTCTGCCTCGGGGGAATTTGAGTGCTCAATCAAGAGAGGAATCTTGCATTTTGGTGAGGGAATTTCCCAAAAAAAGCAACAGAGACAACATAACCCCTTCTGGACTACGCAGAGGCAGAGTAAACTATGTAGTGGATTACGTAGTACAGTGTGGTGTTGGTGCTGGGAGTGTGGAGAGAGGAGGAGCTTCAACAAGATATTCAGAGGGGAGGCTAGCCACCTCCTAACAGGGGTTTTTGCGGCATTATGGAGGTATTTACCAATAGTTTCCTCCAGTGGTTCGATTTCCCCATTAGATTAATGAATCGAGCCTACGAGGGCCAATTTCTGAGGTCGATTTTCCAGCAAACCCTTCACCGGTTTTTATGGTTTTATTGAGGAGAGTACAGTGTTCAATTCCTGGAATTTTCTGAGCACGAGAAGTAGCCTAACCAATAGACCGAAGAAAACCAACAAAAACATTTTCTAGGCTAGGCAACGCAGTGATTGAGCCATGCAGAGCTATTTTCAACAGGAGTTTTTGCTTGGGGTTGAGTTTCCCTTTAGCTTGCCTTGAGTAGGCCCAGGTGCATTCTTTTCAAAACCTCATTTGTACTATTTTCTTGTATATCAATAAAATGGATCAACATTGATTTTGGCTCT
Organism: Pinus albicaulis; assembly: GCA_034641835.2. Taxonomy (NCBI): domain Eukaryota; kingdom Viridiplantae; phylum Streptophyta; class Pinopsida; order Pinales; family Pinaceae; genus Pinus; species Pinus albicaulis. Next base: position 1,116,268,777 of record CM076572.1, read on the forward strand.
AAATTGTGTGTTTTAATGGTGTATTTCTTGTTGCTATAGTTATTAGTCTATTTTTCTTTGTATTACTGTCTAATCCCTATTTGGGATATTACAAATCTTTTCAACTCATCCACGTTCAAATAATACCAAAACATGTTCACACATGAGGTTTATTTAAATAAATGAAAAAAAATGCAAGACCAAAAAAATAAGAAAACAAGAAAATAAACTATGGACATAGGGCAAGGCACAACCCCAAATCATCATTGAAAATATTGTTTTAAATCTTGTTTATTAATAGGAAAAAAGTCAATATTCCCATCTAGAGATTGAAGACGATATGTGTGTTGTCCAAGCTTTTTCGTGCATAGTGAATGGTATGATCCACTAGGATTGGAACTTAGAATTTGTCCCTTTGTTCTCGTGGGCTTTGCCCCACTTCAATATTAGGTCACCCACATGAATTCATTTTTCCCTGCAGACTTCTTGTCAAAGCATCTCTTGATACGAAGCTGGTGAAAAGATAATTTTTCTTTTTCTTTCTGTCTTTCTTCTTGTAGCTTGTAGAGAGTGTCTGTCCTACTCTGAACCAATAAGCATGGCTTTCCCTAGGATTCTTGTGAAAGTTGAAGGGCTAGCAAGTAGATGTTTGGAGGTAAGATGATTTATTTTCCATACACCGAGAAGTAAGGAGATGTATTCATAGAAGGTTTTTGCATGAATCATTGAAGCCATAAGGAATTGACCAAAGCAGAGAGCCAGTTCCTCTATTTAGAGAAAATGGTCTTCTTAATAATGTGGTGTTGTAGCGGCTACAACCACCCTCCAAAATTTTGCCTTTGCTTAGATTTTGGAGCCAAATGTTTTTTTCCCAGGAGCTTATCTTGCACTGCTATCAGGTATTCATGCTCTAACTGAAACTTATATTTTCATTCATTCTTGTGTTCACTCACCTTTGTACTTTAATAATATTTCTAAGTCACAAACTAACCTCTAAACTTCGTCATGTAGCAATTCTAGGCTTGCCTTCAGCAGCTGCGCAATCCATGAGGCAAAGCTTGACCTTGATGATTATAATTGTGCAGTCATGAATGGTAGTAAAACTTGATCTTGGAAACTACACAGTCATGCATGGTAACCCGACACTGAGCCCATAAATTGTGCAATCCTTCAATGAGCTCAGAAACTTTGTAGTGCATTGAACCAAAAGTTGCCGAGTTCCCAGTATTGCGCAATCCTTCTTGGTGATGTGCATGAAAAGGTTTCCCGAAAACTCAAAAAACCTGAAAAAGGAAAAAATCATCCCTAAAATATAGGTATGTATTTTTAGTAAGCTGAAGGAGGCACACGTTATTTTTGGAAACTTTCACCGTGTGTCAATTTTTCCTTGATTTTAGGCATGCACGTCATAAACCCTAAATCACTCAAATCTATTAAATTGAAACCCCTGTAGCTCATTTACACACTCGATCTTGGAACTCTAGCATTCCTGAGGAGATCAAGGAACCTTCAGTACGATCATCATCACTTTTTTGGGTGAGTTTTGTGTTTATCTCTTTATCTGTTGCTTTTTACCGTTTGGATTGTGCGAGAGATGTTTTTCTTGTTTCTTTCCATGCATGTTGGCATTTTAAATTGCTTTAGCTTGTATAAGTGTTGTTTTAAGTTATCCTTTTCCTTTCATAAGTGTTGCATTGATTTCTTCATTTTTGCACTAATGGTCATCATTGCGGAAAATCTCCTCACCGATCTTGTTTTCTTCCCGTTTATTTAGTTTCTGCACTTGATCTATCTCATTTCAAACAAACTTACTTAGATCTACACTCAAGCCATCACTATCTCTCAAATATTATTATTTTCCACACTTACCTTGGACATATTGTTACAGGACAAATGACCTTGTCAATTTTCTCAATTAGTTTTAATAGGGAAAAATCATGATGTTTCCTTGCCTTTCCTTGCCAAGGTAACACACCCTAGAGAGAGCCAGGTCAAGTTATAATGCATCCCAGCCTTTCAGAGGGAGATTTAGTGCCTAGGTTAACACACTATCTCACATAAGGGGAAGCGTTACCCATGTTTTCATGAAGAAAAGGGATAAATCCCTCAGTAACTGACCCACATTTCTTGATTTTTCTCAAATGAGTCAGTCCTAAAGCAGCAACTTGCCGTGCAGGCCTCTTATTGGACATTGCTAAACCCAACTAGGCATCCAAAGATGGAAAAAGAAAGGAAAGGAAAGGAAGCATCATGAGTTTTCTATATTCGAACTGATTGAGAAGATTGGAAAGGTCATTTTCTTCCTTTCATGTTTCCTTCTCCTCTGAGCTGATGAGGAGGTCATTTGTCCTGTAACACATATATGCTATTCCCTTGGCTTGTTTTCATTTTTACTAGCTGGGAACTACATAATGCTAAGGCTCAAGCTAAGAGCTTAGCCTCTGAAACTGTGCAATGCGCAATACAGGTTGGCCCCACTACACATTGCGAAATTCCAGATCTCAGTCTCCATCCCTGACCACTGAGACCTCATAATGCATAATCTCTCCCTTACCACTTCCCAGGAAAAAATGCACATTGCATAGTCTCAGACCTCAAGCTTTGAACCTAGGTACTGGGAATGCGCAATGCACAGTTCCCATAGGAATCCAACCCCTTTTTCTAGTAAAAATTATGCAATCCCTTCCATCAGATGCCTAGTTTGCTGCTTGAATATGCCTTGAAAGTGAATTTTCTTAAAACTAATGTTTGCTTGCCATAGTGTATTTTTTGTACCATAGGTACAACAGTTGTTGAGCACCTCTCCAATAGTCACTGTTATAATGGAACCAAAGAGATATGGCTCAAAAGAAACCACTAAAAGTATTACCGCATAATCAGTTGAGAAAGCACTAATTAAATTGCCAGTATATGCGGATACTCAGTTTTTTATGGAATCAAAATTGGATTGGAAGAAAATTAAAGATGCTTTCGCAAAGGAGTTTCAGGCAGACATAGAGGATCGATAGGTGTATCTCAAAATTTATCAGTCAGGGCTATACAAGGTTGCATGCAGGCATCCAAATTTCTCGTGTGAAGATGTGATAAATTGGGTTGTCTCACACATTGATGAGAAAACTATGACACTGAGAAAAACTAGTGGAAAAAAGCTTGCTACATTTTTGGCAGCATATTTTCAACAGATGTATCATCTTCTTGAGCCATCAAAGATCATGGAATCTTTATTATATGGCACCCACAGATACACAAACACAAGAGACATTTTCAAAAGCTGGGTGAAGGAGCCATCTAAGTTTTGACAGACACCCGACCACACATATAAGACAAAGCCATTCAGGAAGGCCTACCAGCTCTTGGTCACCTTGGCTTGAAAAATATATGGCCAACCAAGCACATAGACCTTTCCTGAGGGGTGGGCTATCTTATTTAATTAGGTGGTAAATGAGGGGAAGCCATTCAACTAGTCATATCTATTGGCTCATCAATTGAGATGCCATGTAGAACAATCCTAGGAACCACCCAAGGGTGAGTAAGCATGGTTATATATGTCTGCAGACTTACTAGATGCAATATTTGCACATAATGAACTTCCTGGCATGAACTGGACATGGAAAACGAGAGAAATTGCTGTGCATATCTATTGCAAGCTTCTTTCAGATTGCAGTCACCATGGAGTTGTGGAGAAACTTACTAATGACTTTATTATCTCGCTATACAGGATTATCTTTTAGGACGACCCACCTTGCATGTCATGAGAAATAATGGAGGCGATATCCAAGATCACACATTGGTTTGCCTTACTAGATGGCGGGGAGAAGCAACCACATCTTTTGCCAAGGTATGCAATTGACAAAATTTTCATGCAAGAAGTATCATACCATCTTGCCACAGGGTTGTCAGTAGCACTGCATAGGAAGAAGAAGGCATCATGGCCCACTCTTCCTTTGAAGATCAGATTATGCAAGATTAATAATCTCAAAGTTGCAGATACTTAGTCAAAATTCATATTCAAATTTGAGTTTGGTATAAAAGGCTTCAATATGTATGATCCGAGGGGAATTTGCAAGGAATATGTGAAAATATACTACAACTGGATCAATGGGGTATTTCAATGGCCATAGGAAGAACTGTTATAATTCCTCCAGACCCTGTGAACCGATCATTACAAGTGGAACTTCTCAAGTTGTTCCATAGATGAAAGTAGCTCCAGAGGAAACAAAAGTAGAAGAAAGAAACTCGATACAGGATAAGGGAAAGATGAAGGTTGTTGACAGTGAAGAGGAGGAACAAAGATGGAAGATGAAATTAGATATAATCCTTACAAAATTATCTTTGGTAGCAAAAGAAAAGAAGAAGAAAAGGTTACAGGGAGAAGAGAGGAGAAAGAGAGAGAAGAAAATATTGGAGGAAGCAAAGTTGAGAGCGTAGAGAGCAGAACAAGAGTTAAGAGAAGAACGAGAGCTTAGAAGGAGAGAACAGGGGGAGAAGCAGAAACAAGAAGAAGAGGAAAGGAAAGGTGCGACAGGAGAAGAAATAACACTTATTCAAGTTGAAGAGAAAGAACATATCCAACCAAAAGTTGAGGGAGATATTGAACAGATGCAGGATCAGGAATTCATAAAAATATTGAAGACTTGATTGAAATTGAGGACATGAAGTTGGCACCGAAGTTTCATAATGAATATGTATACCTGATTCCCACCGCACCACAAGGTCACTGTTCAATTTCCACCACCTCCAACCATAGAGCCAACCTTGAGCGAGGAAGGGGACATAGTTCCTCTTTATGATGATCCGATGATGGATGTGTACAATCTATCATTTGATGAACTCTAAAAGAATATTGTACAAGAGTGAAGAAATCATTTCTCGAATGATCATGCATCTCCTGCATTTATGAGAGAAAGGGTGATAATGGCAGACACTGACAAGAATTCAAATGATACTACCAAAGCCAACTTGGCCTTAGCAGGTGAAACGAGATCAAACACTCAGTACTTGATGGCCAAGAATGCACAATTGGTACAAAATCTATAGGCTACCCGAGAAGAGATTGAAAAGCTTTGCACAACAATGCAGACTGCAACTTCCACACAGGTCTACATCGGAGAAACTAGAGCAACAATACTTGCTAAATTATACACACTTGGAGAGACCATGAGAGACCTCTATGAGGAGCTCATGACCATGCATAAGGCATTTGTTCACTTGCAAAACTTGCAACAACAGAGCAGAGAATTTTTCAAAAATCTTAAGAATGTGCAATCTTCCATCACTTTCTTGCAAGATTGGACAATGCGATACAAGGGGGCACCGCACAGTTTGGTAAAGAAGATGAAGCCGTAGGCAGAGCTAGAGAAAGCAAGATTTTGGACACTGATCCAAAAAAACAAGCAACTCATCTCGTTCATCGGAAACATTCAAGCCTCGTATGCATGGTTGTACAATAGTTTGGATTTCATGGTGAGAACCCACAAGATCCCATCATTCAGGTCATTCACCGAAGCTAAGCACAAGCATCAGTTTTGGTAGGAGATTGAAGAATACTTGGAGTAACTAAAGCAAATTTCCACTAAGGAAGACTTGGAGGTAAATCAAAAAAATATGCAGAACTACATCGATGGCCCTGTTTAGATCAGAATAATGTTGCTCCTTATTGAGAAAGAGGTCCATACCAGCTCCAAGACATTGTACCTGGATACTATAGAGGCAAGAGTTCGTTTCCATCCTGACACCATCACGTAGTTTGGGGAGACCTTTGCACAATACCAAGATTGGCATTAGTATGTGATCGAGAGGAATCAAGTTGAATTTACCAAACTTGAGTTCACCCAAACTCTAGCATCATAGTGTTTTGTATTGTTAGGCTGTTAAGTTGTCTCTACCCAATTTTGTCTTATATGAGTACGAGTGTAAAATGTAATATTATTTGTAATTATTGTGAAAGTGAAATTCCAAGTGTCCATGTTGGAATGTGAAGAGTCATATGTAATGTAATGGTCATATTGTTAAGAAGTTGAAGAGTCATGAGGGGAGTCCAAGAGTAAAAAAGGGAGCATGCCAAGAGTCACCATATTTTGTTATAAATATATCCTCATAACTCATGTAAAGGGATTTTGGGAGCCAATATTTTGGCTAGGCTTAGGCTTAGGAAGAGCTTGGGAGTTTTCTGTGAGCCTTGGCTTCTCCGTAGCATAAAGTGAGTATACCTCTTTGGAGGAGAAGGTATTGTTGACTTCACGTTCCAC